>JAZGTH010000103.1:2127500-2137500 GCA_036877525.1 Chromobotia macracanthus
TTCTAACAACTTTATGATCAGATAATAATTGACAGAAATGTCAGGGTGATTAAAGATTTCTTCTCTCTTTCTCCACTAGAGGGTGTTGAATACTTTTAGGTTTAAAGCTGACTTAACTTTATTCTGCTTGAGATCTCATCAGAGCCACGACACACATAATTACCAACTGCAGGACGTCATATAAACAATAGCTGTGTGAGAATAAGAGCTGGAATACAGCTGAGATGTCAATATGCTGGTGTGAGTCCGGCTGAACTGGATCAGTGCTGGTTCCTTTATCTGGTGTATGTTCTCAGAGAACCAAATCACAGAGATCACTAATCTAAACACACACCAACTTCCTACTGATAGCAGCCGAGGACAAACGAGGACACTGACACATTATAAACCCAGAGAGAGATAGAGAGAGAGAGAATAAGGGTGAGAAAGAGAGACAGAAAGAGAGAGAGAGCTGTTGATTGGTAGATCAGATTACATCTCTTAAAGGCACAGTGTGTCGTTTCTGCCCCACTTGCATCAGCACATAGATTGTAAAAATAGTCACTTTTTTTCAGACAGGTTTTCTGAACACTCACCCAGTCTGCTTCAAACTCATGCCATTGACTGATATAATGTTACCCTGTGCGTTTACTTGTAGAGCAGACCCTGTGCGTTTACTTGTAGAGCAGACCCTGTGCGTTTACTTGCTGGTAGAGCAGACCCTGTGCGTTTACTTATAGAGCAGACCCTGTGCGTTTACTTATAGAGCAGACCCTGTGCGTTTACTTGCTTATAGAGCAGACCCTGTGCGTTTACTTGCTGGTAGAGCAGACCCTGTGCGTTTACTTATAGAGCAGACCCTGTGCGTTTACTTGCTTATAGAGCAGACCCTGTGCGTTTACTTGCTGGTAGAGCAGACCCTGTGCGTTTACTTGCTGATAAAGCAGACCCTGTGCGTTTACTTGCTGATAGAGCACACCCTGTGTGTTTACTTATAGAGCAGACCCTGTGCGTTTACTTGCTTATAGAGCAGACCCTGTGCGTTTACTTGCTGGTAGAGCAGACCCTGTGCGTTTACTTGCTTATAGAGCAGACCCTGTGCGTTTACTTGCTGGTAGACAGACCCGTTTATTGTTACAGACCCTGTGCGTTTACTTGCTGATAGAGCAGACCCTGTGCGTTTACTTGCTGGTAGAGCAGACCCTGTGCGTTTACTTGCTGATAGAGCAGACCCTGTGCGTTTACTTGCTGATAGAGCAGACCCTGTGCGTTTACTTGCTGATAGAGCAGACCCTGTGCGTTTACTTGCTGGTAGAGCAGACCCTGTGCGTTTACTTGCTTATAGAGCAGACCCTGTGCGTTTACTTGCTGGTAGAGCAGACCCTGTGCGTTTACTTGCTGGTAGAGCAGACCCTGTGCGTTTACTTGCTTATAGAGCAGACCCTGTGCGTTTACCTGTAGAGCAGACCCTGTGCGTTTACCTGTAGAGCAGACCCTGTGCGTTTACTTGCTTGTAGAGCAGACCCTGTGCGTTTACTTGCTTGTAGAGCAGACCCTGTGCGTTTACTTGCTTGTAGAGCAGACCCTGTGCGTTTACTTGCTTGTAGAGCAGACCCTGTGCGTTTACTTGCTTGTAGAGCAGACCCTGTGCGTTTACTTGCTTGTAGAGCAGACCCTGTGCGTTTACTTGCTGGTAGAGCAGACCCTGTGCGTTTACTTGCTGGTAGAGCAGACCCTGTGCGTTTACTTGCTGGTAGAGCAGACCCTGTGCGTTTACTTGCTTGTAGAGCAGACCCTGTGCGTTTACTTGCTGGTAGAGCAGACCCTGTGCGTTTACTTGCTGGTAGAGCAGACCCTGTGCGTTTACTTGCTTATAGAGCAGACCCTGTGCGTTTACTTATAGAGCAGACCCTGTGCGTTTACTTGCTGGTAGAGCAGACCCTGTGCGTTTACTTGCTTGTAGAGCAGACCCTGTGCGTTTACTTGCTTATAGAGCAGACCCTGTGCGTTTACTTGCTTATAGAGCAGACCCTGTGCGTTTACTTGCTGATAGAGCAGACCCTGTGCGTTTACTTGCTGGTAGAGCAGACCCTGTGCGTTTACTTGCTGGTAGAGCAGACCCTGTGCGTTTACTTGCTTATAGAGCAGACCCTGTGCGTTTACTTGCTTATAGAGCAGACCCTGTGCGTTTACTTGCTGGTAGAGCAGACCCTGTGCGTTTACTTGCTGGTAGAGCAGACCCTGTGCGTTTACTTGCTGGTAGAGCAGACCCTGTGCGTTTACTTGCTGGTAGAGCAGACCCTGTGCGTTTACTTGCTGGTAGAGCAGACCCTGTGCGTTTACTTGCTTATAGAGCAGACCCTGTGCGTTTACTTGCTGGTAGAGCAGACCCTGTGCGTTTACTTGCTTAGAGCAGACCCTGTGCGTTTACTTGCTGGTAAAGCAAGACCCTGCATTTACTTGCTTATAGAGCAGACCCTGTGCGTTTACTTGCTGGTAAAGCAGATTCTGTGCGTTTACTTACTTATAGAGCAGACCCTGTGCGTTTACTTTACCTGATGGATATCTGTGTGAAGTTAATCAGGTCATGAAGTCTGTGCAAACGAAGACATGTGCAGCCTGTGCCAACTGCTGTGTTCAGATCTGTCACTGTGACTGTAAAACACATTATACAGCTCCTCCATACTAATAATGAGATCTAATCAAATTCACCCGGAGTTTAATATGCAGCATTTGTCTGTTTGACACACTGTATAACTGAATTAAATGAACATGTTGGGCATAAGATGATGTTTGGTGAGGTCACAGATCAGCTAAATTCTGCTGTATGTTACAGCATTTAATTCAATTCTGTTTTATTTCTATAGGTTATTTCTATAGATATTCTTATAGCTTTTCACAGTTTTGCATAGTTGCAAATCACCTTTACAGAAAATGTGTTTTAGAACAGTTGAGACATAGGAAAAAAACGTATAGATATAAGGAAATGAGAGAAAACAGGAAAATTATAAAATACACAATACATAAATTACATGGTATTATTGCACGTTTCATAAGACAATGTACATTAGCTTTACTAACTATAAAAACAATCCATAGGTTTGTAATTTCACTGCTATATTTGTAGCACTATTAAGCAAGTATGTCTTAATATAAGGTAACAGTGAATGCTGGCGATAGACATTTTCATACATGCCAAGTGTCAAAAACACCTGATCCCAACATCTCACGCCTCAAACCTCAGTCTGTGTTTAACAAGCCTTGTAGATGGTTTAAAGGTCAAAACAGTTTTAAAACATGCCACATGAACGAGTTGTCCAGCTCTACACTGACAGAATCTTATACAATTACGTCATATTTTATCCTGAAATGATATGAAACATTCGTCAATAATCTGACTCCCTCAAACCCTCATCCATGAATGCAGTGTTTAAACATCTCTCCAGATCATGTGACTCTGTGTCCAGTGCAGGAATAAAAGCATTAGCACGAGCCCGGCCTCACGAGACGCTGGATGAGGTGACGGCATCAGGCTGTGAAGTTTGACAGACTAGCAGGGATTATGTGAGATTACCTGCTGTCTGCCTCATGAGACAGGCTACATTTGGTCAGCATGTAAAAGTGGCATTTCTGCAGCACTCAGTCATGCAGCTAAACCCGTCAAAGACTCGAATGCCTGCAGTGAGTTTAAGAGAAAACCCGACACATTCATACTGGTGTTGTTTAAACCGTTCTGCTTTGATATCACGACTGGACTCATGCTAGACAGAAACAGAACCCCATGAAAAAATTTAATCTCAAATTAACCTTAATTTTATGTCTCAGTTTCCTTGCCACACCAGAGGCTTAAAACAAGCTTCTACAATCCAATAAGGTAACTGTTTCTACTCTAGCCTCTATTGACTTTTCATCTCTGGGATTATGTTAGACAGCGTTAGAAAAATAAAGGCCAAACACACACACAAGTTAGGGCTGATAAATCTCATGTTCTCCAGTTGTTGTGAGAATTTTTTCACAACGTCCACCATCTGTTGGATCAGACAGCGTGTCTTCAGCTCAACTTCTGACTGTTCAAGAGCGAGGTTTTAAACACACAGTAACTCTGATATACTCTGATATGTTTCAAGAACAGAACTAAAGCTTTGACACTACAGGAACAGTTCACCCATCAATGAGAGATCTGTCAGGATGCCCCTACACAAACATTACTGTACTGTTATATACTGTGAAAGATTTAATATGTGTAGCACTTCAAACAGCCTTCAGATGTTTACATTGAATTGTTTTTTTGGGCTAGGGTTCTTAAAGTCTTAAAGGGACAGTTCATCCAAACATGAAAATTCATTCATTACCCTCATGTCAGTTCAAACCTGTATGATGTTTTTGCTTCTGAGGAACACAAAAGAAGATATTTTGAAGTATGTTTGTAACCACACAACAGTGGCACCCATGGACTTTCATTGTATGGACACAAAACCACTGAGACGTTTCTCAAAATATCTTCCTTTGTGTTCCACAGAAGAAATAAAGTCAAACAGGTTTGGAATGACATGAGGGTGAGAAAATGTTGGAAGTGGGAATTCTTTAATTAATATGAGACACCATTAAATGCCGCATAATTCACACCCAGATGTTCTTCAGAGCCCTAACTTCTCTCCATCTCTGTTGTCCTCCATCCAGGCAGTAGGTGAGTGAGATGGGCGTTCATCTAGAGTGTCTCAGTGACACTCTGTGGCTGCCGTTGCTGCTGCTGCTGTCCATCAGCTCTGCCCCCCGCTGCCAGTGCCGGCCGTTCGGGATGCTGGAGCCCACGGTGAACGTGGCGGTGGTCTTCAGTGGCTCCTCCTACCAGACGGAGATCAAAGGGCGTCTAAGTCGAGAGAACTTTCTGGATCTGCCTCTGGAGGTGAACCCCATCACTGTGCTGGTGAACAACACCAACCCACGAACTCTGCTGACACGCATCTGTGACACGCTGGCTGCTAACAGGGTACACGGGGTGGTCTTCGAGGACAACATTGGGTCCGAGGCGGTGGCGCAGATCCTGGACTTCATCTCTACGCAGACGGCCGTGCCCATCGTGGGCATCAGCGGGGGGTCTGCTGTTGTCCTGCCGCACAAGGTCAGAGTCAAATACTGGAAGCTTCTACAGAAGGTTTGACGAAACGTTTGAGCTGGATGGTTTGACCGGCTTGAGATCAAAATTCCCTGAAAGCTTTTTTAAACTTTGCATCTAAGATAAATAAATAAAGCCTAATGTTACAGTCAGGTGTCATTATTGTGAGATCAGGACACTGAAGTGCAGTGAAGAGATCTTAAATCATTGTGATGGGGTTTATTTTACAGTAATGATCTGATAACTGTACATTATCCCATCCACACGGACATGAAATATTGATGGTTTGTTAATGTTATTTTAATATATTAGAAGAAAAAGCCACAAAGATGCTACGCAAAGCATCAGACTAGCACAGCTATGTCCTAATGAAACAACAGTCTTATATCTGATCAACAGAATGAAGCTGCTGTTATGAAACAGTCAGAGAGGAGATAAGAAACAGTCTCTGAATACTGAAGATCTTGGGAAACAGTGTTAAACTGAGAAACTAATTAAAGAGTCATTATTCATCTTCATTATTCACAAGCTCTATTGGTTTCTCCAGCCTGAAAATATAGTTTCCACTGGGTTTAAAGATTTGAGCTACGAACATCATGATGTGTTCATCTGGAATTCTATGCAATTACAGGACGCAGATAGAAACTGTTTTCAGTTTCATTGATTTTTTCATTGATTTGTTTGTTTTTTGCAGAACACAATGCAGAGCAAATGAACAGAGCACATAGACACGGGTTTTAAAGGTCTACCCAGCTAACAGTTTTACATTGTGCATTGTCCAGTTTTATTAACATTATTGCTTTGTTCTAAGATTGTTTTTTCAAACTTTCTTAAAATATCTGTAACATTTCTTAAACATTCCACTAACAACTTAAGAATAATGATTTTGATTTGATATATAATGTTAAAAAACATTCTACTAACATTACTGTAAAAATGTTTCTGATAACAGAGAACTCTGAGAAAATTGAGAACCTTTAGAGAACGTTACCCAACGTTCTAAGAATGTTCCCTGTTAGCTGGGTAGACACAATAACAGAGAAATAAACCCGACAGCTGTGTGAAATGAGATCTTTTTACTATCATCATATTTGTGGCATTTTTTTTAAACGTTTTAGTTAGTGTTAAACGTAATAATCTGCACGGCTGAAGAACAGTTAATATCACAAATGCAAACTTATTGCAAAACTTATTATTGTCATAAACTTATGAACGTTTCACAGATTCTACTCCACATCCCTGTGCAATCAGACGGTTTGTAAATCATTTATGAGCGATCCATCAGTGCTTGCTAACTTTCTTACTGGGTTTCATCAGGATGATAACTCTACTGCGTTTAACTTTACTGTAACTTTACCGCATTGTAAACGAACACATTTCTCCAATTTACAGTAAATCCGCTTCACTTTCACAGCCACGAGTGCAGAAGAGACACTGCAGTATTACTCCAGTTTCTCCTGAAGAAACAGTGCATGAGGAGATGATCAGTGAGGTGTGAAGGTCAGGCCGTTCATCTCTCCATCACTGTGGTGTTTAGCTCACTGCAGTGAAGCTGTGATCATCTGCCCTTCAGTCCAAACTGAGCTCAGCAGGACAGCAGAAGATCTGTCTCTGTTTTACTGCCTTTATGCAGATAGCTGTGGACAATAACACAGAGCACAGTTCTGTTTGTTTATTTAGGGGGAGATATGAAGCAGTCAAACGGCTCTTGGATGTCAGGTTTATGCTGACAGCTGAAAATGTTGCTCTGTGATTCTGTGGCAAATTGCAGTAATGCAACATCTGACTGGAGTTAGAGAGCAGGAACTGTATAAAAACTGTAAAATATTATAAATGTACGGTCCTATAAACAGGCTGTTCAGCTATAACATCTTTATTTATATGACCTCTGTTGATTTGGGCTCTGACGGATGTAAATGTACCATGTTTTCTCTTTCTGTGATTTGAAAACTCATCTCCTGTATTGATTTGCTGATAGGCATCAGTCCAGCAGAGTTCTCACCTCCATCTATTTCCTGTTTCGTCCAATATGACAATAAAACATGGCGGGAAATTAATCTATAAAAGTTGCTCTGTGAGTTTTGCGCTACATGACAGTTTGATTACATTATTGAGGGCCGTCTTCTCAATTCTTCTCATCAAACCGAGCCAAACACAGTCGGTCATGTGTCACCCTGACAAACAAGAGCAAAACACGAGGACATTCATCAGGCATTTATAACCGCACCACTGATCCTAAACAAACTGCGTCGAATGCGTCGCATTCAGTCCACAGAAGTCATTTATTTGACCCAGGTACTGTTGAAGGCCGTGTACAGAATGTAATCTCATACTGAAGCGAATGTTCATACATCAGCCAGACGATGAAAATTAAATCGTTCTGTCTTTCCAGCCAATCATGGATCAGTACAGCGGTCGTGTTGCTTTTGACTGCTCAGCAGCTCAAACACAAGGACCCCTGCGTTTATACTGACTGTTTTCAGCCCTGAGAAAATAGAGAATAAACGAATCCTTTGTCAATGAAACGTTGATTTCTAAGAATTATAATATCAGAAAGGTTGGTTCACTGGGTATGGCTTGATATTTACTTTAGAAGTTCCTCTGAGACACACACACAGAGAGAGAGAGAAAGAGAGAAAGGAAAGAATATAGACACACACACAGAGAGAGAGAGAGAGACAGAGAGAGAGAGAGAGAGAGAGAGAGAGAGAGAGAGAGAGAGAGAGAGAGACAGAGAGAGAGAGAGAGAGACAGAGAGAGAGAGACAAGAGACAAAGAGGACAGAGAGAGACAGAGAGAGAGAGAGACAGAGAGACAGAGAGAGAGAGAGAGAGAGAGAGAGTGAGACAGAGAGATGTGTTTTCTCTGGGTGGCACAGGTCTGTCTGAATTGATCACACAGCTGCTCTTCTGTCTCTCACACACAGAATTTCTTTTTGAAGTTAAAGCATGCAGAAGAATCTTTGACTGGAACAGAAGTCCTATAGTTCAGTTACAGTATACACATGAGCTGCCATTAAAATACATCATCAAACTTAGGAAATGTGATCTAAAACAGCATGTGTCTCTTTACAGAACACCTTTACCTGTATAGCGATGATAATAATGACTTTTCCAGAAAGGGGTATAATTTATATTTCCTCTAAATTATACCAGAAGAATGACAGAATAAGAGTAGCACAGATTTGTACATTTTCTAGCTAAATACTTATGGTACTTGCACACAAAAGTTGTCTTTTCTTAATGATGCTAATGATGCTGGTGGTTGCCAGGGTGTTGCTATGCAGTTGATAAAGTATTCCAAGTTTTTTCCAGTGCATTATCCATGGTGGTTGCTAGTGCTTTGCTAGGGAGTTGCTAAGGTATTCTGGATGGCTGCCTATTGGCCCGAGTCAAAAGAGCCTGTTCCCAAGTCCACATGCAAGCCTGGACAAACCTGAGCAACATAAGGGTGATCAGATAACAGAATTTTCCAACTGAAGCAAAGGATCAACAAAACTTAATAGGACTGCCTAAATTTACTAGCTCCATTTAAATCCCCTTCATTAGATTTCTGTGCCAGAATCAATAACCTTAAGTGATCTTCTGAGAGCTCTTGATCCGTGGAGGATCTGTTCTCTTAGAATGATCCTGCTGAAGGGTCAGACACAGCAAAGATCTAGTTTTATAAAAACAGGCCTGCGAGTCTACAAAGAGAGCAGCTTATAAATATCTAGCCCCTTATACTGTCTATAACAGCTGCAATGGCCATTCAATGACACAAGCATTGTGATTTCTGGAGCATTTAAAGGGGTCACAGAACAGGTGGAATAAACCGGAACATTCTGTGACTGATGAACAAGCTCACCTACATTCTCAAAGCCGGTGTCTGAGGAACATAACTGTGTAACTCTGAAAACTGTCCTTAAGGAAACCCTTCAGAGCAGTCAGATCCTCCCAAGACAGTTCCGCCTCCATCCTCTAGATAAAACCAGCCTCCATCCTCCAGATAAACCAACCCCCACCCCATAAAAACACCCTCCACCAAAACCAGCCTCCATCCTCCAGATATAAACCAGCCTCCATCCCCCAGATAAAACCAGCCTCCATCCTCCAGATAAAACCAGCCTCACAGCCTCCATCCTCCAGATAAAACCAGCCTCCATCCTCTAGATAGAAACAGCCTCCAACTTCTATAGACAAAACCCCCCCCCCCCTTTGGAAAAAAACCCCCTTTTTTTTTTCATCCTCTAGATAAAACCAGCCTCCATCCCCCAGATAAAACCAGCCTCCATCCCCTAGATAGAAACAGCCTCCATCCTCTAGATAGAACCAGCCTCCATCCTCTAGATAGAACCAGCCTCCATCCTCTAGACAGAAACAGCCTTCATCCTCCAGATAAAACCAGCCTTCATCCTCCAGATAAAACCAGCCTTCATCCTCCAGATAAAACCAGCCTCCATCCTCTAGATAGAAACAGCCTTCATCCTCCAGATAAAACCAGCCTCCATCCTCTAGACAGAAACGTGTTTTGAGTTTGACTCAGCTAATATTAAACTCTGCTGCATATTGTTTCATGCCTGTAAGAATGTGATTGAATTAAATGGATTTTTAATTGCCGTATCATGAGTTTTAGATAGACTTATTTTAATTATACCACATATATCGGGCAGATCAGGTGAAACTGTACAGTCCTACAGAGACATGATTCTGTCATGATGTTCTGATGTCATCATCTCTCATGTTCCTCCAGGGTGACGGTTCCACCTTCCTTCAGCTGGGTTCCTCCATCGAGCAGCAGATCAATGGCATGTTTAAGGTGATGGAGGAATATAACTGGGACAGTTTTGTGGTGGTCACCAGCTTGTATCCGGGCTACGACACCTACGTGGACTATATCCGATCCTTCATCGACACTTCCTACTTC
>JAZGTH010000103.1:2142500-2370000 GCA_036877525.1 Chromobotia macracanthus
TGTAATCGCATGTTTCCCCCCATTTAAAACAGGATAATCTCATGACAGTCTGCTGGGCTAGAACATGGACTCTTGTATGCTGCCCTGACCAAAAGAGGTCCATCTGCTGGATTTAATGATATGAACCAACAACAACATCCTGTTTCTAAATAAATAAAGAACAGGATAAATCCTGTTTCTCAGACATTCTGCTTTCATTGCTCTGGAGACCCAGCAAACAATTCTGGGTTGTAAGAACATTTCCCTAATGTTTCCATTAAGTTACAAACCTATTAAAAACGTTATTTTAATAGTTAAGATCGTTTAAAACGTCTTAATTGTATTAATAAGAACATTATTTATAAGAACTTTTCAAACTTTATATTCTGTAACATTTAAAACGTTCCTCTAACAATTTAAAAAACGTTTTTGATAGATATAATATATAATGTTAAAAGTTCTACTAACATTACTGTAAGAACGTTTTGATAACTTTGAGATAACTTTTACAGAATGTTAGCCAATGTTCTGAGAACATTTCCTGTTAGCTGGGGATTTAGTGGAGGTTTTGATTGGTACATTTAAGCTTCTTCATGTCTGTTGTAAGACAGTTGTTGACATACAGTCATTTATAAAGCAATATAAAGTGAATACAGACAATAGCTACAGTGTATCGAGTGTGAGCTGACCTCTGAGGCCCCGGAGCCCCTGTAGACACCGAGCTGACATCTAGGGCCCCTCAGACACACACTGCAGCCCATGAGCTGAACACCTGGACCTCTGTGCAACAGCTCTCACTTTAAACAAGATCCTGAGAGAATATAGTGTGTGCTGAACACCGGGGCCTCCAGACCCCTCCACACTCACAGTGCAAGCTGGGGTCCCAGCCCCTCAGCACACACAGCTGAGGCCTTGATCATCAAAACACAATATGAAAACAACCATAATACATAACCTCAGCTTCTGCAGTATGTTGAATTATATAAATATATTCTTGACTAGATTTTTAAACACTAAAGACTAAAATATCAAATTCAGTGATTATGTTTGTATTTATTTATAGTTCTCCAAAGTTATCAGATTTTCTCCAGAGTTATCCAGAGACGTCCCCATTAGGGCAGTGCTCCAGCTCTGTCACTGGTGCAGTATCTCAAGCACATCTTTTACACTCACTCTCTTTCTCAGGACCTGCTTTACTCTCCCTGTCAGCCACACGAGACTGATTCACCAGCGTGTCACAGAACATAGCTCACATTCACTGACTTTAACATATATTTCCCTCTTTGTTTCCCCTTCACTCTGCTGTTCTTATCTGTTCTGAGAGTCTGATAAACAAAAGCGTGATTTTCTTTCCCGTTCTGTGAAAGATGAGACTTCTTTCAACCCTAAAGAACTCGTTGCTTCATGACGACAGCTTGGCCATGAACATCTATAGATGAAATGAATTGGCCCTGAAACAGCACTTCTGTGTGTCGCACAGGCAATTGTCTCGGTTCTTATTGGCTGTCTGTCTCTCAGGGCAAAGTCCATTGTCTGCTGCTTCAGGTGTGAGATATACAGCTCATCTGTGTCTCTTCTGCACATCTGTCTCAGCAGCCGGTTGAAAAGCCTGTGTCTTTCTAAGGCTCTCATGCTGCAGAGATCATTTATTAGGTAATTTATTGTGCAGGTAAATCAGCAGGTTGTACTTTTCAAACACAGTGAGACTGAAAGCTGGCGATAACTCTCTCTCTCTTTATGGTTTCGCTGGTGTCGTTTTCCAATGACGGCTATTTTTAAACGTCTGGTGGGATGCCCTCAGGTTTCAGAGGAGAGCATTAGGAAGAAGGAGATGACTTCAGTCACGGGGCCGTGATCCACAGTAAAGCGTCACAAATATTTCTCTTCAGCACATCTCTCAGAATTACTGCAGGACAGACCGTTTATATGTGAGGGCTGTCTGAAAATACAGCACATTCCCAAACCTACATAAGCTGACTGTTCTATTTAAATATATGTATATATGTATGTATATATAAACAGGCAAATTAATTAAACTGGCAAACTAATTAAAATAAAAAGAATGTAAGATGGCGGATAACACGTGCAGAAATGTTGATTAGAAATGAACAGATTTTGGTAAAGAAAATATTTTATATATTAGTATATTAGTATAGTATATATATTATATATTAGTTTTGTGTCATTAAAACTGGATTGTTAACTTTTCATTATAGATGTAAGGTGGTTTGTGAGTGATGCACAAGGAAGTTTATCCAGTTTTATTTAGTTTGGTAGTTTCCACGTTGCATTGAAATTTCAATATAACTAACAGCATGCTGACCACAACTATAGGTAACTAGTACCATGTTAACTAACTTAAAGCTGCTGTATAGCTTAAAGAGAACTGTGCAGTTGCTACATTAAAAGTTTTCAACCTCATCTGATCAAGATTTGAAATAACTACGACCACATCAAGCACATTGTTACTGTATGTTAGACGCATTTGTTTTGACAGTGTTGATGAAAACACTAAGCTAACTCATTAGTGTACAGTAGTCGAGGGCAAATGCAAGCACACAACATATGTGCGCTGTTTTTTCTAGGTTTTGCATATGCTCACCCAAAATAAACATCATCACCCAGCCAAGAACTGCACAAGAACTGGGGTGAGCTGGCTTCTGACCCGCCCCCTGCAATATCAACATATTTCAACATTTACACTCGAAAATACTGACCGCATCAGTGTCAGATGTAATGTAACTTATACAGTAATGTAAAACAGTACGTCCATCTCCTAACTTTCTAGTGCTTTATGTGACGGCATCATGACAACCAAAACTTATTTCACGTGTTTCTGACAGTACAGTATCCCGTGTGTTTGGTGTTGAGTATACGAGTCATTTTAAAGCATCAGGGAGATATTATAAACAGATTGTATTTGTTAAATATGAGTCTTACAGCACAGGTGATGTAAGTTACTCTCACATTTTGTGTTGTATGGAAAAGTACAGACAGTCTCTTGCTACATAAACAGTAAATAATTTCACATGCGCTGTTTGTTTCTGACCTGTGATTTATATATTAATGAATAAAAGCTATAGTCAATATAAACGCCATAAAATCTAATAAATGTAATGAATACACAAAGATTATCTGCATCCAAACTAATAAATAGTAACCAACAAAAAGTGCTTCATCAGAGAATCGCAGCCGCTTGACATTTAAAAGCAATCTTACAGTCATCATCTGATCAGACTGAAGAAGAGGTTTTCATCTGGTGTGTGTCTCACGGGTCTCGTCTCGGTTCTCATGAGAATAACAGTGATGTGACATCATTTATTCATTTGATGAGGAAATTAACAAAACTCAGCACAGTGAACACAACACGACCCCAGAGTAAACACTGCTGACAGAGCTGATGAAGAACTCATCAGACGTCTCATTTATACAATCTGATACTCAGTGTAGCAGAAAATGTGTTTGTAAAGCATTTTGGTGTCCAGTATAAACTGTCACAGGAAGTATTAAAGCTGCTTTAAGATTATACATGATTTGAGCAGGTTTGTATACTGTCTCACTTTAGATGTTAATCTGAAGGATGTCACACTAGTATTGATGTTCTGAAATCTCTCTCTCTTCAACAGGTGGGAAGTTATGAGTCTGGTATCCTGCAGATGAGATATCCGGTCTGGCAGCGTTACGGCACCTACCTGGAGCCCGTGACTGATAACCGGCACCTGACAGTGGCCACGCTGGAGGAAAGACCGTTTGTGATTGTGGAAGCTGTAGATCCAGTAACCGGCACCTGCCTCAGCAACACGGTCCCCTGCAGACGCCAATCAAACAAGACCGAAACGTAAGTCAAGAGACTTCTGACCAACTCTGACAAAAATAACATCAACAGAATATCAAATGTGTGTGATAAAAAGTGTTTTTATCGAGATTTAGTACCATACTAAACACGTTCATTTTGTGTCTTAAAATGCTCCCTCTGTAGGATGCACACTAGGTTTTTAAAACAGAGCACAGCTTTCACCTCGCCAACATTAAGTAAATTACCCAGAAGCCTTTTGGGTGACATTCTCCAATCACAGCCTGCAGTGGTCACTATCAACCAATCAGAGAGCAGAATGTACACTGACATGAGTGTTGAGGGATGAAAGCGCTTTATCATATTACTGTAGAGAGTGAAGAAATCTGACTCTATAATTGTGACCAGATATAATGAGTGACCAGATGTTGAAGCTTTTATTATATGCCAGATTTTCACAATAATAAATTCAATATAATAATATTAGACAGATGAGGGTGGAAGCTACTGTACAGAAAGATGAAATTCTGCCAAAAGGAAAACAGAAGGACGAAGAGAAACAAAATATCACTATATAATCTTGAATCACAGGAAGAGATTTTTCCCCTGTAATCATTCTTCAGGTAGAATTATGTTCAAGGTGGAAAATTAACAGTCACAGTAAATGCAGAATTTTACCAGGGCTGGGAAACAAATTCCCTGTGTGCATTTTTATTACTTTTACTTTCTGTAGCGAGATGTTTAGTTAAATGATGTTGTTTGCTGCTTCAGCTGCTTCATAGCAGCTTTTCACTAGTAACTTAGTGTACTGTAGTGTAGTTCACTATTTTTTAAAGCATGAATTCAATGTTCCTTATTTTAAATTCTGGGTAGCCTGGAAAACGTCTCCAGCGCGTCTGCACTTCATGGGTGAAAAGAATCAAAAGTAAGAAGACATTTGTGTCAGTCTGGGTGTTCGTCTGTTCTTCTGTTTGTTTGAAGTGCAGCTCTCAGAATGCAGGACGTGAAGGCTGCTGGATTTCAGCTCGGAGTGAAGATAACACTGAACCCTCACAGGGCCGAATTCACACCTCATGAGAACTGAGAGCTAATTAACAGAGATGATTAAAGATGTGTTAGACTCTCAGTAAACCTCTCAGTATGTCCCCAAACACACACACATTGGTTATCCCAGGATGTTCGACTCAATACACCTGCAGGGCGTCCAGAAAGCTCAATAAAAACAAAGCGCAGCAGTGCGGGCGAGAGGAAGCCGGTGAACCCCCGTCTGAACCCGGCCAGCTGTCGGGGCGGGCCGGAGGGGGCGAGCTGTTTGTGCTGTGAGTGACAGCAAACAGATCATTAGCTTTCTGTTGTTGTGTTGATGTTTATGCTGATGATGGTGTGTGTGTTTGGAGTCATAAGCCTCTCCTTAATCTCCTTTATGATACACATCATTAGTCAAGAGGTTATACGGGAGGTTAGAGAGAGAAAGCCATTACAGCGCATTACAACCACCACACCACACCACCTCAGTCACACTGTTCCTGAATCCGTTTCACTTTATGCAGTTTTTGTCAATTAAAAGTGCAGTAAGTGATTGCTGGGAAAGGCTGTTGGAAATTAAAATCAACACTCAAACAACCTGTTTTGTTAAATATTGAGTCCTGGCTGTGTAAATGGGAGGAAAAACAAAGAGGATTGGACCACTCCACACAACAGCATAACCCCTCGTAGCCAATCAGCAATAGGGGCGTGTCTGCCAGCTGTGAGTCATTGCCTGTATTGGATAGTGTGTTGGTTATTTTGAGGTTGGATCAATGAAGGGAGGGTGTCGATTTCATCAGCAGCATGTCTCAGAAATTTCTACATCTTTAAACGGGTGAAAAGTTAGAAGTTAGCAACTGGGCCAGTTAGCAACACCCTAGCAACAGCACACCAAACGGCCTAGAAACAACCACCAGCACCTTAGCAGAGTTTTGCATGTGCCACTCACAGTCACACTGCAGAAATATCCACACAGGAGTTTTTAACCGGGAACTTTATTGTGAATGCAGAACCAGAATAAAGACCTCAGTGAAGGCTCTACTGTTTACTTTCCCTCCGGCGGTGTGAAATACAAAACAGTAATAAACACAAACACATTAGACAGTAGAGACACATGAGCCACAGTAACGCTCTTACAGGCACGTTTAACTGCAGATCAGATGTGGTCGGGAAGTGTTTCAGAAGTATTGTGTTGCTGTGAGTGTTGATATGCAGTGAAAGGGTTTTGGATGGATGTTCACACTGCTGTCACACACATAATCGTGTTAATGTGAAGCGGTTTGACCGTTCTAATATGTTGCTGATTCTGGGGCCAGACTCGAACCTGTGTCGCCCGTGTGAGCACCACAGATCAGTTGTTGAAACACATGAACTAATTGCTAGATCCACGTTCACTTTGTGATATTGTGACTGAGCAAACAAGCATGATTTTTACCTTTAAAAATGTGAGTTTAAAGCTGCAATCAGTAACTTTTGCCTCTCTACCGCCATCTCTGCTTGAAACATAAAATTGCAGGTTAGTTTACATGCTTTTCATTGTAGGTCAAATGAAGCCAAAATGACACTGTATTACTGTTGTGAATCAGGGTAAGGTGAGGAGATCGAGTTGAACCCTGATCTGTCAAGTACTTGATCAATAACTGATTTTTGTTTCTTTTTAACCATAAAACGTACAGACTGCAGCTTTATATTATATCCAGTTCAATTTAAAACATTAACTATTATTGCGTTTATTAAATAAATAAATATGAGATGTTTTTCTCGTGTATGCTGAACTGTGTATGTTTGAGCATCAGGGTTTAATATCATAACTGCTGTATTTACCAGCTCACATCCAGAATGATCCAGCACAGCTCTTTTCTCTCGTCTTTATTTGTTTGTGATTCATTTGCGTTGGATTTGTTTCGGGCCGGCTGTTCTTCCATCTGTCACTGAGACGAAACACAAGTACCCATCGTGACGTCCCTCCCCTCTGCCCACTCACTGCTGATGTCACGTCCCCTCCTTCATCTGCATGCTCTCCTATTCACCCGGTTTAGTTTTGTCATTTGTAGTTTCTCTCACCCTTCACAGAGGACCGTGTTTAAGCACGGCAGCTGCTCTGTTATAAATGCAGGATGCAGCGTTATTTTCTGTCTGTCTGTAGGAGACACGCATCATTACTGTCATGAGACTCTGGGAATGGATTTACTGGAGCTCTGGTTAATCACTCATAAGTGCACGTTCATTCAGCTCCACATTCTGAATCAACAGAACAGGAAACAGACCGAACAACGTCATGTTAATGAAGCACAACCTCTGTGGAGATGTTGTCCATTTTCAGCGTGCTCAGAAATGACCTCGTTTATATTTATTTCTTGGTTGCAAATGGATTGGCACAGAACGTAATTAAAACACCAGTATGAGTAACTAATGGCAGAGAGAAATCAGATGATTTATTCTGCTCTTGTATAACGCTCGACCCATTTAAACCTTTTTGGATTCATAAAGCAAAACAAAAGGCTCATTTGTAAACTGGCAGATTTATAAACTGCAGGATAGATTTGGATACGTGACTGATGATGAAAACAATACAGCAACTCTCAGGCGTTACATTTGCTTGTTTTTTTCACAATTGTAGTTTTGTTCAGTAACACACAGTAGATAAAGTTGCAGGTTTCCACATTTCTGTGCCTAATGTATAATTTTTTGATCTCCCTTTGTTATAATGTGTATATTTTTCTTTTATATTTGTATATTATTTTTAATTTGCTGTATTTCTGTGCACTGAAGTTCTTGTGCATGTGAAGACGCTTGGCAATGAAAGCGCATTCTGATCCAGATTCTGATGTTCCCACAGGATCGTTGGGCAAACGGAGCCCTACACCAAACTCTGCTGTAAAGGTTTCTGTATAGACATTCTGAAGAAACTCTCTCGTAACATCAAGTTCTCATACGACCTCTACCTGGTCACCAACGGTAAACATGGGAAACTCGTACGAGGGATCTGGAATGGGATGATCGGAGAGGTGAGAAAACACAAGATCACAAATGATCCTCTTATTACATTCCTTTATAAGTTAAATAATTTAATTGGCTCCGCCTATTGAATGACGACATCACAGATCCCTCATTTTAAGCCCCTCCCCCTCTAATCACATCTTTTTACGAACCAATCAATTCCCAGTGGACAAACCTAAGCACCGCCCTCCTTTGTTTGTCAAGTACCCGGTGTTGCTGCTAGAAAACCACATTATGTTTGTTGATGACTTTCGATTCATTTTTTGTATAAAGCCGTTATCTATTATCCGTGTCTGGCAGTTCTTAATGAAAACGGCTGTTTAATAACTGATGTCAAATCAGTGTGAAATAAACAGAAGATTTCTGACTTTTTAAAGGCTGTGCTGAAACGTGACCGCCATTGTAATGACCTAAACAACCTTGTAAACAAACTTCTCCATCAAACATGTTGATGTCTGATGCACAGCGGGTCCTACAGAGTCTGAGACGCCCGACTGCTGCAGAAAAACTATTGTGTTCACTGAGGCATTAGAGAGAGGGAGGGAGGGAGGGAGGGAGGGAGAGGGAGAGAGACAAAGAGAGAGAGAGAGAGAAATCCACAGGCAGGTAGTTTTAAACACATCTGTATGGATATTAATACCACACGTAAGACTGTGTGCTGAATACAGTTAACACCAGTTACTAACAGACAGTGACTGATTAGTTGAGATGCCACAATTAAGAAAACCTAAAGTAATCTTTTAACTTTAAACAAGTTCAACAATCACAATACCATGTCCACTAAAATCAAGAGAATACAGCACAACAAGTAAGCTGACATTGTAATCCCTAAACCACAAAGTTAAACGCACTTGCACAACTAAATGAATTAATAACAGGCTATAATCCTTTGTTTTTCTCTCAGGTGTTTTATAAGAGAGCAGATATGGCCATCGGCTCTCTCACCATCAATGAGGAGCGATCAGAGATCATTGACTTCTCCGTGCCGTTTGTGGAGACAGGAATCAGTGTGATGGTGGCCAGAAGTAATGGAACCGTTTCTCCATCAGCTTTCCTGGGTGAGAGGAGCTCTCATCTTATGTCACACACACAGTGTCACTGAACTGAAGAGTTTACATCAGTGCATGAACTGCACCAGACTGTGAACATTACTGTCCTCATATTAGATGACTGAACATCAAACCATATCAAAACTCATTTTAATTTAACAGTGTCTGTTGGTTTAGAACTGACAACCTAACAAAACTTCTCTTGTGATACGTTTTGTCTGAAACGAGTGATGTATTACAATAAACACCACTTAGTTTTACATTTCATCATCAAACGCAGTACCATTTGTACATTTTTAGGCGAGGTTTATGTATCTATAAACTTTAATGGGCCTCTGTAGAAACCTGAAACTATAAAGTGTAATTACAGTACAGTAATTTCTCATTTGTGGCCAGCCCAGTTCTTTAACCCTTATGTCTTACTGTCAGTTTCCTGTGTTCATTTGGTAAAGTACAATAATATACTGCAATTTGTACAGTAAATATTTACAGCCACATCTCCTGCAGTTTTTCACACAGAGATACAGTTCGAGCTGTAATGACGTGTGGATTGTGTGTTTTCTGTGTGTTGCAGAGCCGTACAGTCCAGCCGTGTGGGTGATGATGTTCGTCATGTGTCTTACTGTAGTTGCCGTGGACGGTGTTTGTTTTGAATACTGCAGTCCTGTGGGTTACAACCGCAGTCTGCTCAGTGCCAAAGGTCCGAGTTCACCGTCACACTGCATCACACACAGTGTCAGTCTAACACACTGTTAATAAACCTCACACACCTCACACAATGAGAGAAGAGAGAAAAGCTGATTCATGTAATCGGCTGTTCCTAGAGAAACATTGTATCATATTGTAAACTCTCTTATCTCTGGTATCTTAATGGAGTTGCTAATTGTTTTATTTAAACTGCAATCTATAACTCTTTTGGGTTACAAATGAACAAAAATCAGTTATTGAGCAAGTACATAGCACTGTCTCTCATGCATTATTAAGTTGAACATGACATCTACAGGAGTCACAAATCACATCAGCTCAGATTCTTCTGATAACGTTTGTCCAACGTTAACTCTACAACCAAGTGTAATGCAAGACTCTCACTATCTTCTGTGAAGATCCAGGTGGGCCGACGTTCACCATTGGAAAGTCAGTCTGGCTGCTGTGGGGGATCGTCTTCAACAACTCGGTGCCCATTGAAAACCCCAAAGGCACCACCAGTAAGATCATGGTGCTGGTGTGGGCCTTCTTCGCCGTCATCTTCCTGGCCAGCTACACGGCGAACCTGGCGGCCTTCATGATCCAGGAGCAGTACATCGACACCGTGTCCGGGCTGAGCGACAAGAAAGTAAGAGCAGCACAGCTGCCAGCGTCCGTTCCACCAAATGAGCGTTTTAATGGCGGGATTTTTAATTAAAGCCGTCACTTAGTGACACAGTGAACGTGCTGATGAAATACTGCTGGATGAGGGTGATTACAGATATTAAATGTTAAAAATGAGAGTAAATCATAAACTGACCTGCCAAGATCCAATAAACCTGATCACGATTCTAATGAGACTTTTATAGGCTTTTTTTAAAACATTAAAAACGTTTTAAATGTGCTGACAAAATGACAAAATAGTACAGAGGTTTAAACGTGATATTAACTTAACCAACATTACAACTATTGCTAGCTAAACTAGTTATCTAGTGACACTGCGTGACATTTTTGCAAGCGCAAGAACCAAAATTGTTTCTGATTGGTCGGTCAGTGACCATGTGACATGCAGAGATACTGACAGTCATTACAAATCATTTCTCCCACAACGTCAGAGAAATAGTGAAACATTTATCCACAGCGCCGTCATTAAAGAGCCACGCGAGACTGCGAGACGCAGGATGTGTAGAAATGATGACAGGAGAATTCTGCCTGGAGGACGACACAGTGAACAGAGAGCCTGAGGCTGAAAACATCTACAGATCACTTACAGAGAGCTGCTGCTTCCAGATCAGACTCTGATCTGAGCAGCTGTTTAGTGCACACAGGGTTAGTTATGTGCCTTAAGTTATTTTTAGGTTATTTTAGGTACAATTTCTTAAACTGACCCCACAAGCTTTAGCATTTAAATTAGATTTCATTTCAAAGCAGACACGTGAACATTAAACCACCGGTGCACTACACTAGTTAACAGTGGTGACTAGTTAACACTAGTTAGTTTTTGGTTTGGTCAGGAGTACAGGACAGATGAGAGAGAACATCCACACGTCCTCTTTTCTCAGACGACACCACACACATTAAGAATGAGCCGTTTACTGACACTCTGTTCCTCAGAGACGCTCCTCTTCACTCCCTCACTCAAGGTTACCCACATTACTGCACCATTATTCACGCCTGCGGCTCTAAAGCGCTGCCGTACCGTCTGTATTACATTTATTTGATGTTACATTAACACTTAATGAATACGGCTGGAGTCGTGTCGAAACCAAATGAGTAGCAGTTTTAGAAGGGAAAGAAATATTAAAAATCCCAGCAGAGGAGATAAGTTCTCCAGCAGAACCCTCTGAGGTGCTACAGGTCCTCGTTTGAGAATGAACAGGCTGTAGAAGCACTTGGAGGTTTCCTGACGACACAATGACTTTCTCTCTGCGGTCATTTCTGTTTTTCCAGAGGATTAATTCCTCTCATATTATTGATGGATTTAGATGGTTTTAACTCGCCGTTTGGCGATACAGAATCGTGGGAATCCTCGCTTGAGAAGCTAAAGACGAAAGCTGATCTGTGAATAAATTCACATACAGAAATCCAGATTAGAGAAAACTCAATCATATTTTCCAGCACTGCTTTCCCAGCCAAAGCCATGAGAATACCATACAGTATCCAGTGCTGGTGAAATCTGTTAACAACTTCTAATGCTTAACTCAGTCCCAGCTAACAATTTTAGGTTGTAAGAATGTTTCCCTAATGTTTTCATCAATGTTATTTTGAAAGTTATGAGAATGTTCAAAATAATATTGCTTGGTTTTCAGAATGTTATTCAAACATTTCTTTTGTGACTTAAAATTATCAAAAGTTATGTACAATATATAACATTAAAGTTCTACTGCAATGTTTTATGATAACGTTAAGAGAACATTTATAGAAAGCCAGCCAATGTGCTGAGAACGTTCCTGTTCAGTATATGGTGTAAGCAGGCTAACTCTCTGAACCGCTGCACGTCAGTTTCAGAAACCGCAGGACCAGTATCCTCCCTTCCGCTTCGGCACGGTGCCCAACGGCAGCACGGAGCGCAACATCCGGAGCAACTATCCAGAGATGCATTCACACATGGTGAAGTACAACCAGAAAGGAGTGGAAGATGCCCTCAACAGCCTCAAAACAGGGTATGTCCACCATCACCTGCAGCATTACCGCTAATCCCTGCAGATAAAGATCTGCTGGAGCATTGCATCAGAAACAAAAGTCGTGGGTTCGATTTCCAGAGACCACACGCACTGATAAACTGTACACAGTAGCTTGAATTCACTGCTAGTCACTCTGGATGAACGTGTGACAGTGTCGTGACCTCACTGACTGTGTGCTCTCTCCCTCACTAACAGGAAGCTGGATGCGTTTATATATGACGCAGCCGTGCTGAACTACATGGCTGGGAAGGATGAAGGGTGTAAGCTGGTGACCATCGGCAGTGGGAAGGTGTTTGCCACCACAGGTTATGGTATCGCCCTGCAGAAAGAATCTCGCTGGAAGAGACCCATTGATCTGGCTCTCCTGCAGTTCCTCGCTGATGGTAACCTCACTTCTATCAGTCTGAACTTTCCATAACCTTCTCTCAAACACTCTGTCCGGATCAGTGAATAATTCTTGTGTGCATCACAGGAGACACTCAGAAGCTGCAGACGGTGTGGCTGACCGGCATCTGTCGCAGTGAGAAGAAGGAGGTGATGAGTTCTAAACTGGACATTGACAACATGGCTGGAGTGTTTTACATGCTTCTGGTGGCGATGGGTCTCAGTCTGCTGGTGTTTGCCTGGGAACATCTGCTGTACTGGAAGCTGAGACATTCTGTCCGCAGATCTGAGCGTCTGGACTTCCTGCTGGCCATCAGCCGGGTAAACGTTACAGTATCTCACAGTTATCCTGTAGAAATCTTACTGTCATTCCTACATGTTAAAAGCACGTTTATTGCTAACAATTTTAGGCTGTAAAAATGTTTTTTTACTTAATGGAAACATTATGGAAACAGTTTTTTAGACGTTGTATTAATGTTACTGCTTGGTTATAAGAATGTTTTTAATCCTGTAACGTTTGTAAGACTTAAGAATGTTTTTAATATATGTAATGTTAGCAATGTTCTACTAATGGTACTGCAGAAACATTTTTTAATAACTTTACATTAAGTTACACATTAAGCCATTAAGCATTAAAGGAGTTAAATGTTTACACTTAAATGTATTTATGTTTTTCAACAGAAACAGCATTAAATACATAAAGCAGGATAAAACATTATTTACTAAAATGTATTTTTTATACTTGAAATAAAACAACAGTGGCATTTGTAATATTTTTGAGGCTGATTAATCACAGTTAATTATAATGTTGATAAACAGAATCTTCTCTGCCTCTTGCAGTTGTACAGGTCATTATTCACAATTAGCGTGTAGCTTAAAGATGCTCAT
Organism: Chromobotia macracanthus; assembly: GCA_036877525.1. Taxonomy (NCBI): domain Eukaryota; kingdom Metazoa; phylum Chordata; class Actinopteri; order Cypriniformes; family Botiidae; genus Chromobotia; species Chromobotia macracanthus. The sequence continues at coordinate 2,155,988 of JAZGTH010000103.1, forward strand.
TAATCTTAGTCGTTTATACATTTAATTAACAACGTCATCACAACTGCTTGCGTGACTCGTTTTTCCTTCTCTCTTCCTTGCAGGGAATCTACAGCTGCTTTAATGGTGTGGAGGACACGGAGCGTAACGGGAACATGCAGAGCCCAGATGTCACCAGCAGTTACACTCAGGCCAACATGCTGAAGATGCTCCAGACGGCCAAAGACATCGTCTCCTCTGCCAGAGTGGAGAACTCTCTGGACAATGCCACCAGAACCATCGAGAACTGGAGTCGACGGGATCCAGAGGCTGCCAGACCGAGTCTTCCCACCTGCCTCATAGGAACTGACTTCAGCCACAGTCGCCTGCCCTGCGTCTCCAGCGTCACGGGCAACCATTCATCTTACCCTCAGAAGGTGGAAAGCACCCCTCAGCACCTGCTGGACACACCTCACTTGGGGACACGGCCTACCTCACTGCGCTACACCCTTCCTGCACGAACCAGCCACCACCATATCTATGAACGAACACTTCCTATATCCAGCCTCAGCAGTCCTCATATCGCCATGAGAGACCCACCGCCTCCTACAGCCCCGAAACCCCATGTGTATGTAGATCCATCCTGTCACCACCCTGTCTCTCGTTACCCCGTCTCTTACCGTGACTTTCAGGTACCGGACATCTTTGTAGAACACCAGGAACCTTCTGGAAGCCATAAACAATACATGGCAGGTCTTGGTCGAACGAAGAGGTCCCACAGCTATGTAGCAGCATCTCCAGAAACCCGGCGAAGGAACGACTATGATGTTCCTCAGTCCTATCTGGGGGAGCTCACCAACCACGTTCACACCACACCCTGCATGAGAAGTCACTACCAGAGACCCGGTTCTACCCAAAATTCCTGTACAAAGCTGTATCTAGAACCGGAGGTGGATGATGCTCCTCTTCTGGGGAAGGATAAACTTAACCGCCGCGCCTCTTTTCTCAGGGCCACGTGGAGTGGCGACCACATCCGTCAGTTTGACGAGAAGCCGACCACCTCTTCCAACATGCCCGACCTCTTCCCAAGAATGCTAGCGACCAATCCCAAGCCCTCAAAGATGTACGGCAGCATCGGTAACACTCTGCGTTACAACATGCCTGTAGAACCCGCCTATCTGGACCCGGCCCATATGGGCTCCTACCCATACAAACCCCAGAAGCTCAAGTACCCAAAGTCCATCCATCTTCCGTCGTACCGGGAGGCGATTCTACAGAACACGGCGGCCCTGCGTCGCTCCTCTTCCACGTTAGTGCACGGACACTACTCAACGTACCTGAACTCATACACGGACCTGCCCGTGTACCTGGGCCCTCTATCACAGGGGTCCGCCCATTTCCATGACCACTCCAAAGACACGTGCCACCTGTTTCCCTGCGTCAACCATTGCCCGGAGAGCGCTGCCCTGGTGCCCAGGTTAGGCAGCAGACACACAGTGTATCAGAGCACTGCTGTCAGAGGCTATGAGGCGGCTGGACGCTCGAACGAGCAGATGCTGCACACCGTGCCGGTGTCTTCCGTGCGCAGGGACCGCAGGCAGGTTCTATTTGCGCGGAACATACACAGTCCCTACACCCCGAGGCCTTGGGGTAGGGTGTCCAGTCTGGAGTCAGAGGTGTGAGGCCTTTTGAGGATGTCTTCAGACACAAACAGTGTGAGAGAAACACTGGGAACTGCTACACAAAACCAAGCAAAAAATCTGAAAGTGGACGTACAGGCGGAAATCTCAGTGCAATAATACAGCGAGACTGCAGGGATGGATGTGTACGTGATTACTGTGGAAAATTCTTTCAGTACGATGAAGAAAATAAGAGTTAAAATAATACAGTTCTTAATATATAATCTATTGATTGTTAAATCGTTTTTAAAATGCCATTGTACCTATTACAGTAATTATTAATCTATTGAATACAGCATGTTTTAAGGCAGCTTTAAACCAGAAGGGTTAAAATTCAAAATCTATTTCTGTATTGATTTAGCCAGGTCTTTTCACCATTTTCAATCTGGCCCCATATATAAACCGAACAATTTTACAACATGGCTGCACAAAAATGTCTTCCAAGCATTTTATAAATCGTGGTGTTTGTGAAAGCCACGTCTGAATGTTTAATTGTATCACTCCACAAAATGTGACAGCGATCTGATTAAGAATGATGCAAAAATCACAGTGATCTGACATCTGCTTCACTCTTTAATAAATGATGGGATGGGCTGATGGCCAGCTGAAAGAGACTCTGTTTTGTCTTGTATGTAGACTGATCACAATCTATCAGATGTAGCCAGGTTCTTAAGTCATTGATTATCCGTTGCATTAAACCAAAGAAGTGGAATATAAGCAGATCGGGCACCTTCTTGAGACAGTGTCCCAGCAGACATCAGTGTGAGCTTCTCTTATCTCTGAAGCCTCTGAGAGAGTTCTTGAGTGAGTGAGAACAAACTAATTTCTCAGGGTTTAATAAGTGTGAGAAAAATGGTGCGGTGTTACAAATCCCACCAAAAAGAACACCGAGCTAAAAACTGTACATCTGTCTGTGATGTTGTTCATTTCACACTGTAATGAACTGAATCCTGAACTATTAAACACACTCACTCTTTAACTTGAACTACATTACAATAAACCGAGTCTAGACAGCCAACAGCTAGATAATATGCTGTTCATACAGCTGCATTAAATATAATCATTATGTATGACATGACTGTAAGATATTCATGAAACATTCATAATTTTACTCTTGATTTCCTGCTCATAATGGCAACCGCAGCACTTTTCATATTTGCCCAATGGCACAGATGATTACATCTGCAGATTCTGCAGCACGTGTGTCGTGTTTAAAGACTGTGCAGGAAATGCATGAACTGCATTAAAGACACATGAACATACTGTAGTACACAACTAAACAGAAGTCATGTATCTGCTGCCCTCAGTTAAATGCTGACTCGCCCGTTTTTAATCTCTCTCACCTTCTTGTGTCTTTAAAATGTGACACGGTTGCTAACAATCATTCCCCCCTCTCAAAAGAGCCAGTGTCGGCCCTTCCCAAGGGCCCTGCGGGGACTGGACGGGCCCCAGCTTTGTGTGTGTGAAGTGCACAGGTCAGTGTAACAGGCTGCAGGGCTGATTGTCTCGAGGGAACAGCACGTTTAATCACACCAGCTTAAGATGATGCACATCTGGGCAAAGAGCCAATCAGCAGGGGCATGATATCGACCAATCAGCCAATAGCGTCAACTCTTAACATTCAGTCCCCTTGAGATGCAACAAGATGGGGGAGTAACAGGGTAACATGACTTTGACTGAACAATGAAGCTCCGAAATCTCTTTTCAGTGCTTTTTATTTGCTAAATTGGTTACAGTGTCATTTGAAGCTAACAGAGGAGTTTCCATTAAGACAGATCTGGTCTGTGAATGTATGCTGTTCATTTCACCAGCCATTGTTATCAGAATGACTTTATCCGCCAACTTCCCAATCGGAAGATTTATGGTCTCATCTCAAAGACAGAACGCCACTGACACGGAGAAACAATCAGAGTTTTATCTCCATGTTTTCCAGTGATGCTGTTTGTGTGAACCACATCATAAATAATCAGGTGAAAGTGGACACTGAAATGACCGGTGAGATGAGTCTGAGGTTCATGAGTGCATGTGTTGTAGAAGAACTAGGATGTGATGAATGGATTTATTCAGCTCCTGTATAATCAAGCTCAGCTGGGCGGGGTTACATGGAAGAGTGGGTGTGGCTAAAGATAAGAAAGGTTGAGGCCTATACAATGACAGAACACCAATGTGTTAACCTTTGAAGGAACAAACAGAACATAAGTATTGAAAGCTCCTCAGAGCGGAGATTAATCATGGCTTGAGATATGACTGAATTGTTCTCTGGAGGGAGAGATCAATTTTGAAGCCTGTGTCCACTGTTGTTTTTATAACTGCAGGGGTGAATGATGGTTTGGAGAGGCTGTATTTAACTGCCTGTAATAAGAAAGGCTGAGACAAAGCAAATCACACAATGACATTAAGACTGTGATCAATCAAAACTGAATTCAGTTATAATGAAGTAATGCTGCAGAGTTACAAACAATGCACTGGAGAGTCTGTACATGTATGCTGAGTGACAACAGCTGCAAAACATCAACAATTAAAAATCCTGCAAATACTGAATTCTCTGAAAATTTACCCGATCCTAAAAATATACCCTGATCCATAAATAACAATTCAGTAAAGGTTCTTAAAAGAACCCTTTCAAACCTTTTAATAGTTTAAAGAACCTTTTTCAACCACAAGGAATTGTAATTGTAAATTGTGTATTGTAAATCACAAATGGAACATACAGCCAAAACTGGTTCCTCTATGGCATAACTGTGAAGCACCTATTGTGTGTATGAAGCATCAGCCTGTTATGAACTACATAGATCTGGTTCTGTCCACATCAGGCCACTCTCTAAACCTCATCTAGTGGATGAAATGAGACAGACTCTGATGTATCATCTCATCACAATCTGCTTGGCATCCACACAAGTGCTAACAGATCTCAGGCTGTAGACTGCAGACTCTGCCTCTCTCTGGGCAACTGGCATGAGTGTGGACAGATGCCATGACATCTTGGTTAGCTCATCAGTGTGCTGAGAGTCAGGAGACACATGGACAGTAAAGCTGGTGTGAACTGGATGAGTGAGGCACTGGCAGATTGTGGACCATGATGGCATCTGATCTTCATCATCCATTATGATGGTCCAGCAGATGGATGGAGATCCCTCCGGGAGATCTCTGTCTGTCGACCGCTCATCTGGACACTTAGAGCTGCTCTCATGCGAGTGGTTACAGATAAGCAGGTGGACAAAACTGGACAGATGACAACATAACTACATTTTTTTCTGAAGAAAATGGCCATGAAATAACACCATTATGCTACAATTCAGTGTTAAAGGTGGTTGCCAGGGTGTTGCTATGCAGTTTCTGTTTGATGCAAGTCTACGAGATTTTGCAGAGGAAACCACAAATCAAATTGCTCAGAAGTAAATATCCGTACTGGGAAACAGTAATTTTGCCTTGGAAAACAAACACTAACAGTCATTTCTTATGACTGGACAGAAAATGCATCACAACCAACAGCAATTCATTTACTGATAATGTGAATTTAATCTGAATAAAAGGGAATCATTAAAAACAGTGAATTCTGAATTTAAGGAACTGCTGCATTGCCGTTACAATGATGGCGGATGATCACTAATGACACACAATCTATCACAGTTCATTTCTTTAGCCAACATTGTGATAACGTTGCCTGGTAGTTTGGGGAAACTGATGGTGAATTGACCGCACACACTTTTGCATTTTTCCTAATGTTCTCTAATAGTTCTCTCAAGCATTCTTACAGTAACGTTAGTGAAACATCAGAATGTTATATTTCATATAAAAAACATTGTTCTTAAGTTGTTAGAGGAACATTTTACAGAAACATGTTACAGAATTTAAAACGTCTAAATAACCAAACAGTTACATCATAAAACATCTAAAAAACTGGAACATTCCTAGAACTTTCAATGTAACGTTTTTAATGTTTTAATTACTTAATGGAAACATTAGGGAAATGTTCTTACAACCTATAAAAGTTAGCTGGGTCATTGATTAACCTGTTTGACAGATTACAGCAGTAGTTGTGATGTATTGATCACCAAGCATCCTGCTGATCTTCTGTCATGTCATCACATGGTAATTTCATGCTAGTTCTTTATTCCCTGAACACACACTAGATGATGTTGTCCATACAGACAGCAGCGGTCTCCACACATCCTCATCCTGAATAAATTGCATCACACTCCATAAATTCTCCCAGATGTTAAGAGTCACCTTGAGAAAAGCTCTCGGGATCCTATCAGGTGTGTGTGAGGAAAGAGAGAGAGAGAGAGAGAGAGAGAGAGCAAACAGCACAGAGTGAAGAAAACAGACTGGATCTGTATGCAAATGTAAAACATACCACATTCACAATGAAACAGACCTGAGTGAGGATCGTGCCTCATAAGAGAGTCTGTCTGGACAATCTGCTACCTTGAAGAACATCTCATTTCTCACGTAAAGAGAGCATGAACGTTTCTTCAGTGGCTAATTTAGATCATGCCTAATTTAGATCATGCCTGGGGTTCAAACCGGGGTATGAATTTAATATGAATTAACCCTCAGATCGCTACAATGTAAAACAGTTCAGAACTTTCCAGATCTTCTGTTGAAGATTCCAGCTGATGTGAGCTGTGAGTTCCTGCACTCTGAACTGAAAGCACTGAGATGAGGGGCTCTCGCACCATCAGCCGAGTGTTACACAAAGTCCTCATGTGGCTCTGAACCACCAACTGTTTCAGGTCACGTGACCGACACCGTTTAATCCTGCGAGTGTGATGGATCGAGGATACATGTGGACATACATACATGTGTGTGGACGTGTCTGCTGATGAACTGAAGCAGACTGGAAACAAGTGACGGATAAAAATCAAGCCTTCAGTGTCATCTCTCTCACACAGTCACACTCTAATGGAATGGTTATTTAACGATGCTTTTCTCATTAAGAATGAGTGTTTCAAGGTCGACACCAAGAAGAAAACTGTGTTTCTATCATTTGTGTCCTGATTTATTTCTTACTGCGTGTAATGACTTTCATTACACTCACTTTCATGTTTTCATGTCATTTCTGTAACGCAGCACCTTCTGAAAAAATAAAAGGTGCCTGTGTTGGGATTTCAGAAGGTATTTTATAAAAGAAGTTTGTGCACTACGCAAAAACAGAAACGTCCACTCAATCTAAAACAAATGATTTAAAATGTAGCCATGTTCGCTTAACTGTGATGAAATATTACATTTCCAAAGACGGACATCACATTTATTTTCCAATATTTGAAGACATAAAGAATGAAAATGTACTGCATAACAGAAACAACCAGTTTTACTCAGTTTCTTACTGAAAATAGTGGGGTTTTTTTGGGCGGTTTATTGTTTAACGAATCTCCTCATTCCTACGAAAGTCTCGCAATCACAGACCGTGTAGGAAACATTTTAGCAGTCAGTGATGAAGATCCAACAGTTTCACACGCTGTGCTTCTCACTCATGATCACAACAGAGAGAAAGTGAGGCGGACTGTTTAATAAGCTCAGGCTTTAATTACTCAGAGCTCTTAGTTCTGTTTCACTTCATTGATAATTCCTGTTACACTAATTATACGATGCTAGAGGGAATACCTGCAGGAATCAAACACACTTTCTTCTGTTTCAGACCTGTGTGATGTGTGTGTAGATTTACACACTTCACTTAACTGCTCCGTTCCAAAATCTGTAAAGCTGTCTAGGAAGGCGGCACATTTAGGAATTACAGACAGATCCCCAATATGAAGACTTCTGCAGAAGAACCTTTGAATGGTTCTTTTGGGGAACCAAAAATGATTCTGCTATGGCATTGCTTTGTAGAAGATCTTTATTTTTAAGACTGCATGCACATGCTACTTAAAACACTATTTGTGTAGTTCAGATCACTGCTGTTATAATGTCTTAATGATGACCAGACAGTTGACTTCATACTACAACATTTGCACAGAAATAACTCAAGATACACCTTCACCTCACAGGAGCATGTCTAAAACAAAATTTACCCACAATGCCCTGCAGCTTGAACAGCCAATAAGATCTGTTTACTGCAGTATGAAGTAAATACGTATGCCTAAACAGTCACGTGAGCTTTTATAATAATTACGCTGCCCTGGCAGTAAGCTCAGTCAGAGGATGACTGACTGTAAAAGATACATAAGGTTAGGGTACACAAATGTCACATACAGTTGACTTCTGATGGCTCTGCTCATTGATTTTTTCTCAAAGGTCAAACAGAGCTGCAGATACAGAGTGAACTACAGTACATGAATACACGTTCACTGTTCCTCTTCACAGAGTTTACAAGAAACAACCGGCTGACCGTGCACAGACTCATAACACACTGCCTGTAATTCAAAGGGAGGAAATTCAAATGAACCGAGACTCAAAGTGGTCGTGCAAGTCATCTCTTAAACTTTTGATGCTTTATATGTGCTGTTGCTCACAGAGTGAAGGACTAAAACAAAACACAACCCTACACTGCTTCACGATGCAGAAGAACCACTATTTTTCAACCTTTCTGTTTCACAAAAGATTCTCTGTAGTGAAAAAAAGAGTTTAACACTATAAAAAGGTATGAAAGAAATGGTTCTTTAGGAACCTTTGACTAAATGGTTCTTTAAGGAGCCAAAAATGGTCCATTATGACATGCTATGTAGAACCTTTTAAGAAACGTCTACATTGGCGGTAGCCAGATTCAAACCTGCCTCTCCTACATGACTCCATATGTGCATTTCAACTAGGCCATGGTTCCAACATGATGTTGGATCTGTATCTTTTCCCTAACATACAGGCAGACTATGAACAAACCTGATCAGAGACCAGTAGAAATTTCATTTGTTGGAGCAGAAAAGCTTGTTTCTTGTGGCAAGGTGACGGTTTAGGGTCACCATGCAGGAAAACGCAGCTCTCTGATTCAGATTCAGTTTCAGCCTCCTGTTGACAGAATAAAGATCTGCTGGACTGAAGGAAGTGACCTGCTCTACAGAGGACATTCAGTTTCCTCCAACATCTCTATCTGTACTGAGAGCAGCAACCCCCCTCAACAGTGTTCTTCTGTGGACTGATATACGAGCTGACTGCTCAGGGAGGGAGAGAGAAAAGATGTTAAAACAGGACAGAGAGGCGATTACTGAGCGTTTACCAGATCTGAGACTTTTTATGGGTGAAAACTGCTGTTCTTCCTCACAGAAATCATTTTGAGGGAAAGATCTGTTAATGCTTCCCTTCCTCCCCATCAGAGAGAGATGATCAGACACAAATCTCCCATGATTCCCCGGCTGCAGCCACAACCACGTTTGACCTTCATCAGCGAGCTAACAGGGAACGTCCTCAGAACATTGGCTATCACTCTCTACAAGTTATCTCCAAGTTATGAAAAGATGTTCTTGAGGTAATGTTTGCAGACGGTTTTTATATCTCATATCAAAATTGTATTCTTCTTGTTAGTCGTTATAGTGGAACATTTTAAAATGAATACGACTTAATTTTAGAATTTTTAAAATGTTTGAATAACGTTTCTATCACCAAGGTTGGATGTTTTAAACATTTTGTTAATGGAAATGTTAAAGAAACAACCTCTTACTAGCTAAAATCATTAGCATTCTCTTGCCATCAATTTTACCCAGAATTCATAGTTTTCCATAGAGTTTAAAAGTAGCAAGTTAAGTTTTTGACTGGCAGCACAAGCGTTCGTCTCTGATGTGTGGCATCATGGGATGTGTTTGACAAACGCTCTATATTTGGGTATCAGTGGACACCGTGTCCTCCAGACACGTTTCTGTTGTCAGTTTCAATGACAGATTTAACATGATGCATTTTTTCTAGAAAGTGCTGCTATTATCATCTGCTGGACTTTGTGAACTCTGACACTGTGAGGGCAGAACCTGAGGCTCAAACACCAGCACTGTTACCCTACTAACATGCTGCAGCTTAAAGGTGCAGTCAACCATTTCTCACAGTGTTTGTTTTTCAATATACTTAGGCAAGAGATATAATTATTCTAGTTAACTCATTGTTTAATATCTCTGTGTCCTAAATGTCATCTAAATATAGTGATGAGTCTTTTGTTACAGGTACAGAACCGTATTTTAGAAATCCAGACATCCCAACATCTGAAGCTCTTATGGGAAAGGGTGGCAGAGCAGAGAAAAAACGGGCCCAAACCTCCACCTGGAAACATTCTATCTGGGCAGCAGTTTTGTGCCTCTCCTCCGTCCTCTATCTAGTGTCCAACTGCAGAATCATCTCACACGTCCAGTGCTGTAATTAAAATGGATGAACATTACTACAAACGGCCTGCTGTCATTTGTCAAACTCTCGCTGCGCTTTGACAAGCAGAGTAGAAATAATTGTCTTTTAGTGTAATGCTACAAATTCCTGTTAGCCAAGGTGAACCGGGCTGGTGCTTCAGGTTGCCAGATTGGGCAGAACTAAACGCTGGCTGGCACGTCTACTCAGATCAACAGCTGCTGATAGAATAAAGCCATGGCTTTCCACCCCCCTGTTTTCTATCCATCTTTATCATGTTTAATTATTCCAACACCGACACAATTTTATTCCCAATCATTGTTCTCTCTTAATTTATCCATCAATCTGTTGTGGTTGTTTTAATTGTCACCATCATTCATCGAAAGTTTTTTCCCTTTTCCAGTCTCGGCACCAAAACAGCACCATCTGTCTTTACTCCAGCACTGTTGGTGTCATAGATGTCCATCAGAAGTGAGTCTGACTCACAGAGAGGAGGAGCACATCAGCAGATGAAGGAGAGAACATCAGCAGATGATGAGACCTGATGTCCATCAGAAGTGAGTCTGACTCACAGGGAGGAGAACATCAGCAGAAGATGAGACCTGATGTCCATCAGAAGTGAGTCTGACTCACAGAGAGGAGGAGAACATCAGCAGATGAAGGAGGAGAACATCAGCAGATGATGAGACCTGATGTCCATCAGAAGTGAGTCTGACTCACAGAGAGGAGGAGAACATCAGCAGATGATGAGACCTGATGTCCATCAGAAGTGAGTCTGACTCACAGAGAGGAGGAGAACATCAGCAGATGATGAGACCTGATGTCCATCAGAAGTGAGTCTGACTCACAGAGAGGAGGAGAACATCAGCAGATGAAGAAGGAGAACATCAGCAGATGATGAGAACTGAAGTCCATCAGGAGTGAGTCTGACTCACAGAGAGGAGGAGAACATCAGCAGAAGATGAGACCTGATGTCTATCAGAAGTGAGTCTGACTCACAGAGAGGAGGAGAACATCAGCAGAAGATGAGACCTGATGTCCATCAGAAGTGAGTCTGACTCACAGAGAGGAGGAGAACATCAGCAGAAGATGAGACCTGATGTCTATCAGAAGTGAGTCTGACTCACAGAGAGGAGGAGAACATCAGCAGATGGAGGAGAACATCAGCAGATGATGAGACCTGATGTCCATCAGAAGTTTGAGTCTGACTCACAGAGAGGAGGAGAACATCAGCAGAAGATGAGACCTGATGCCTCATGGATGGATGGATGGATGGATGGATGGATGGACAGAAGATGAGGAAGAAAAAGCAGTGTAAGACACCATGTCTTGTATGTGCTCTCCACATGAGACAGTCTCAGCTGATTCAGTGAATTTCTTCATTAGACTGTCAGAAACATGAATCTGTGAGCTACAGTCTATAAACAATATCTCAGCTGATTCCTGAAAACACTGTTAAACTCTTACTGTAAGCGTTTGTGTCTCACTAAACAACATCTTAATGATGTTGTTCCTCCTCATTAAACACAAATATTACAGTCTCATTCTGAGAATGTGTAAATATTTATGTAATATCATTCTTCAGAAACATACAGTAATGCTTGAAAATAGGGAATAAACATTACACACTGTTATGAATTACATCATTATGACTGCATCTTTCATTACCTGAAAATAAAGCACATTTCTGAGTGAAGATGGAGAAACTATAATAAAGACACTCCCCTTATTTGTACTAGGGTTCTTTTGTGCCACAAACTAGAGTTTTATCATTAACTGATAACAAGATCAGGCAACGAAAAAACATTATTATTATTATTATAAAACATTACATAGAGAAATAGATCTGCGAGAGAGAGAGAGCGAGCGAGAGCGAGAAATGACCATTTTGACATGAGGGAAATTACACAACAGTCTATGAAAAGTGACTTTCACTCTTCTTACTGAAAGACTTTTCCAGACACCATAAATCAGACATTTATACCAGAGCAGCAGAAATGAACTTTCACAAAACTCTGTAACTTACTGACACTCACAGATGAAATGTGAACATTTGCATGTGAGACACATAGAAGCTGCTCAGCACGTTTGACTCCAACACTGACAGTCACAAGCATCCATCAGCTCATTAATGACCACGTTTCACGTCCCCTCAAAACTGTTCCTAAACTTCTTCAGTTGTAATAATTTTCAGTATCCGTGCGAGTCAAATCCTCATGCGTTCCTCCTCTCATTACTGTTAACCAATCAGAATTAACCTCAGGCTAAATTAACGGAGCAGGTGAGGAATTGAGAGCGAGTACCAAACATCCAGACATGAGCTGCAACACCATTTCACATCAAACAATGATGCAAAGACCGGATGCCTTTTCAGTTAATTAAAATATTTTAATTTAATTAGATTTGCATGAACCCCTAGCCCTAAACTTCATTAAACTTGAGAGAGGAGCTCTCTCCACACTGTGTGAGCTACAGGCAGGAATTACTGTGCTCCTCAAACGTGTGCCGTCACTTTAAGAAATCAGATTTAAGATTTTCATCTGCCAAACAATGAAATGGTTCTTTATCACACGTCTGTGGTAGTTTTTTTCATGCAAGTATTTCTAAGGACTTAAATAATAATAAAACAGGGATGGGATCTTTTGATGTGACCTACAGTGTTACCACCACCCACAACACCCTGCAATTAAGAATGTGAAAATGTAGTTTTAAGATGAGATTATAAACTGCATGTGAAACCAGGAGCCCTGCGTTCAGTGTGTGTTCAGAGGGCAATTTTGAAGCCGGGCTCTTGTGAACAGATTAAATGACTCAGCTTGGCTCGCGAACCGGTTAAGGCGCAGAACTTTTGCCCTACAACCTTCTTAATCAGCTTTCTTCTGACTTGGCAACAAAACAAAGGTGACAACAAGGTCGCAGCAAAAGCCCTGCATCAGAGAAAGCTTTGGGTGTTTTTGATCAGTCATCTTTGCTGAATTAAAGCCGTTCTCACGAAGTCTCTCAGACTGTATTAGCTATGATTTAACTTCCATGTTTTTCATTGGCCCCGGGCACCAATACAGAGTATCGGTTTCCATGACGACCGAAGAAATGGGCAGGCATAAATCTGTATTCTCCATTATGGATGAAATAGCAGACGAAGAAAAAGCGAAGGATTTCAGACAGGCAAACATTTAGCGTCGCAGCCATAAATAACAGCTATAAAACAAGGTCTCGTCTCAGGTTCTCAGACGATTCTCAACAAATCAACTCTGTACATTATTGAGCTACAAGGGCACAGTTTGTCCACGCACATAAACCTGTGTGACAAAACGGTGTCTGAGAACAGGTCACAAGCAGACAGACAGAAGATGCTCAGAGCTCATGATGTGGATCTGGAATCATCTAGCAGATGGACCATTCTGGAAGTTACTTTAGACAGTCTGATACTCTACACCTCATATCAGATCAGCAGTTTATAACAGATCTGCGTGTCTGACTATACTGAATATTTAATAATTTGATCATTTTAGTCTTTGGTGACACTTCTTACCTCCTTGTTCAAATATAGTTTAGTTACAGTAGTAAGTTACAGTAGATGTACAGTACAGAATACTGCAAATATAGTCATGGCTAAGTGACTGTGTGTGTGTGTGTGTCTACACATTGGCTGATGTTTATGAATTTACTAAATTGTGCATATACTGTAAATGCATTTGCAGTACATTTTTAATATTTTATTTTTGTATTCTGTACCCTGAAGCAACAACTGCAATCCACTCGTATACACACACATCTACATAAAGCCCTCTACTGCACATTGGTCTTTATGTATACACATTTACAGCAGGAAGGCAACAGCATACAGTATGAACTCTTCTCTCTCTGTTTATTGGTCGCTTCATTCAGTCGATGAGAGAACATATTACTGGAGGTCACATGATACAGCTACTGTAGACTGACTCTGTTTGATCCTGTTCACGGTTTGACCTCATTCACTCTCTCCAGCATCTTTTCTCACTGCAGCCTGCAGGACTGGTCGCCGTGACGACCACTGATGCTTTTCCTCCGGCACTTCTTACTTCCTATTAATTACTGCGGCCAATCAACACCTTTCCGGGTCACTTCCTCTCAGAGAAAATCTGTGTCCTTATTTCCTGCAGCACTGATGGAGAAAACAAACACTGGAGGAAATCAACTGCACTTCTCCCGTTTGCATTGTACACTGACAGAGGAGTGAAATTAGTCTGCTGTTTATGAACGCTTTTTCACATTTACATTAAGGCATTTAGCAGACACTTTTATCCAAAGCGACTTAAAAGGTGAGGAAAACAACAAACTGATAAATCATAGGGAGGCAATAACATCAGCTGTACACGGTTACAATTTTTACAGAGAGTACAGCATTTCAGTGCTTGAACCTCAACGGTGACACATTACTGGCTGTAACTGTGTGCGGTCACACTATTTTAGCTCTCGATGTGGACAGACATCTGTCTGGTAAATTAAATTGGTATATAACATGACACGAGGATAATTTTGATGGATGCAATTTCAAGATAATAAACTCATATCTCACACCAGATTAACAGTTTCACTGGACTGTATGCATCTATAATGTGATTTCTGTGCACTTTATATTTGATTTGCTGCTGGTTTGTGCCTGAACTTCCCCTATGGGATCTATACGGTGCGTCTATCTATACATTCTTTCATTATAAAATGCATGTCATCAGTTTATAGCCTGCGCTCAGGAAGAGTCAGTCTGACCTCGAGGAAGATGACGGAAATAAAGACAGAAGAAAATGAAGGTCACAGGTCAGAGTGATAACTGAAGACCATCATTGGCTCAGATCTGTTCTGTGAGGGACGAGCCTCAGACGCTGGACGGGCACATTAGCAGCGCAGTTGCGGGTTTATGAGAAAGTGCCGCTGGAGATGAGGGCAGGTCACAGTGACTTCATCCAAGAGACCCTGCAGATGATCTCAGAAGCAGGTAATTAACAGAGCAGTGAGGATGAGAACATCTGTCAGGTTAGTGAATATCTGAAGAGGCTCTCGGGGACCATCAGTCAAACACACGTCAATAAGAGAAGACCATCTCACCTGTATTTTCACAGGGTTACATCTCTGAAGAAAGACAGTTAGCATTTCCTGCAATCTTCTCATAAGACACTTGAATTACTCACTTTAACTAGAATATCTGTGACGATGGCTGCGTCTCAATATTTAGTGAGCGTGCTGTTCTGTGTGTGCAGGCAGCTTCTCGCATAAGCAGTTTACATGACAACAGAGCATTGAGGGCCTGAAAACTTTTGAAAATGGGTTTTAAATTCAGGTTTTTAAAAACAATACCATCATCAGCTCAGTCTAAACTACAAGAACATAAAATTTACTTACTTTACTTACTTGCATTGATTTACTTCAATAAGCACAAAATCAAACAGAACACACAAACACATAAACTGGGTGAAATGTTAAACTTTTGACCAGCACTAAATTATTGCCCACAATTCAGGGGACCTTTGGGATATAAGCTCTTGACATACAGCTCACTGGGTTCTGTGACACAGCCAGTATCTCCAGGCTTGTTTTGTCTCGGCGGCACTGAGTTTCACACAAGCGGACAGAGAAACCAGCTGTGGAGGATCAGAGAGGAATCTGGAGGAACAGATGGGTTTCATGAGCATGTGTCTGGAGGCGAGAGAATACAATATTCTGACATAAAATCAAATGTGCTGGACATTTCCAAACCATCATCCACTCTTTCCATAAACCATCTAGCTGTCATTGGAGATGATGTTCAGAGTTTAACTGAGGCCAAGAACTGCATCTATAACAATGACACAATCTCATATATGCTGGAAAAATGATAAACAAACCCTGTTGAGATATGATGTTTCCCACAGCAGGTCTCAGTACCCGTTTCACTGGTACATTATTGATTAAGCTTGACAAACAACACACCATTAAAAGATTCGTTCTTGCAGTATCATAAGTAGAATACTTTCACATTATATCATGTTAAAACATTAAGTTGTTAGTGGATTGTTACAGAATTTTAGTTTGAATAACATTCTTCTAACCAACCAGTAACGTTAATACAATGTCCAAAAAAAACGGGACACTTTGAACGTTCCTAGAATATTGTATTATTTTTGTCACCTAACGGAAACATCAGGGAACCTAAATTTATTATCTGGGAAAAGTCTGTTTACAGCCTTAACCTAATCATAATGTGTGTTCAGACATAATCAGATTAAAAACATCAGCAAAAACAAAGTGAGGTTACAGAGAGGAAATGACCTTTAAGAACATCACAAACACTAGAAGCTCTGACAGTATGCTGACTACACCAAACACAACACACAGATCGGAGAAGATCAGAGAAGATGTGAAGATAATTATGTGTTTAATAAAACAGTCCAGCTTTGCTCACAAAGACACTGACGTAATGATGTACGTGAGAGAGAAACTAAACTAGTAATCCAAAGCAGTTTAACAACTGAATGTCACATATCTGTCTGTTGTGAATACAGTGAGAGGTGCTGGTGTGCAGAAGAGCCGAGCATTCATTTGTATTTCATCTTTCTGTTTGTTAAAGACAAACAGAACCATTAAAAGTGTGTTTTTAACACTAAGTGCATAAAATAACTGGATTATGTTACACATAAACTCAGTTTCTGGCTCCTGAGAACATGAAACCAACACAAAGTAAAAACAACTGGAAACCAAAGACGATCATACAATAAAATCAATTTTAAAATGGATCATGACTAAAAAAAAACCCCACAGTATAAAGATGGAAACATGAGGAGACAGCGAGTGTGGACAGAGAGAGTCTGCATATTCCATCAATACAGAAGAAACCGTTCCACAGATTTCTCTCGCTTGTTTATTTGGGTCAAAACTATTAATATCAAACATGAGCTTGAAGCTGCTGGTGTGACCTTCTGTCAGACATCATCAGTTCAGATGTTCTCTCTAAAAGTGTCCAGCACACACACACGTTCTTAAAAATCACCCAAAGGTTTGTATTGTTGTTTCAATTAAAAGCTGATGTCCAGACTTTATGTGCCTGTTCTAAATTCTAGCATGCTGCCTACCTAGACAGCATTTTAAGACACACACACACATTAGGTGCACACTGTATATTTAAAGTGACAAGCATCCATTAATACTGACATGAAAGGTTAAAACAAAAGCATCTTTACAACAGCCAAGAAAAACAATGTCCTGTAACAGCATCTTCAGTCAATGAGACGTTGAGATCTTAAAGCAACAACAGCGGAGAAGATCAGTCACCTAAACTAACAGATTATGACTGCTGTGTGCTAAAGAGTAATCACAAACAGATGCATAAACTTCACATGATACATCAGCATAATGAATCAACGTATCAACACAATCACAGCAGATCAGCAGCTTATAAAGAGCTTCTCTTGGCTCTGAGCACCGTACACACTGCCCACTGCCATGTGAAGTGAATCAGGAGAAGCTGTGAGGTGATAAATCACACCTCACCATCTGCCAGTCCAACAGACGAATGCAGAGTTTGCCAGACTTACCTGAATTCACTCACTGATTTCCACAGGTGCGCTTGATGGGCTCTGGAGTGCTTTGCTCTTCATTTGCACACATCCATGAGACCACAGGTTGTCCAGTTTATCATTTTTTGGTTCAGAAAGACAAGAACTAGTGAACGCAGTTCCTGGAAATCCACCATCCTGCAGAAGGTTCAGCTTCAGGCCTCATGAAACACCTGCAGCAGCTAATCAAGATCTTCTGGAGAACAGACAGACAGGATTCAGGTGTGAAGAGCAGAGCTGACCTCACTTCTGCAGGACGTCACCTTTCAGAAACACAGTAACACTACAGCAGCATATACTGAAGCAAAAATCAGCCATATAATGTGAGCACTGATATGTGTTTCTTTTCACCTAGAATAGTGTTCTCATGACTTATTAAGAAACATCAGAACAGGTTGTCACATATTAAATCATTATAAATTTATGCATTTACGTAATTACAATATTTGCTGGCCAAAATAAAGGATTGTATTTTCATAATTATTTTTGCATTGATAATTTTTGCTGAAAACATCAAACCGTGGTTTTCATACCTACTCCATGTAAAACAACTTTTTGTGTCTTCAGATGTATTTAATAAAACTGTTGGATTTTCCTCTTTTGCTGTCGTGATTGTTCAGTAACTGTGTTCAGTGTTCAGTAACTGTGTTCAGTATTCAATAACTGTGTTCAGTGTTCAGTAACTGTGTTCAGTGTTCAGTAACTGTGTTCAGTGTTCAGTAACTGTGTTCAGTGTTCAGTAACTTGTTCTGTTCAGTGTTCAGTAACTGTATTTCATAACTTTCATATTCAATAACTGTGTTCTGTATATTTATTTTCTTTCATATTTTCAGTGTTCTGTTTCTATCGTGTTCAGTAACTGTGTTCAGTGTTCAGTAACTGTGTTCAGTGTTCAGTAACTGTGTTCAGTGTTCAGTAACTGTTCAGTATTCAGTAACTGTGTTCAGTGTTCAGTGTTCAGTAACTGTGTTCAGTGTTCAGTAACTGTGTTCAGTGTTTGTGTGGATGAGCATCACTCAGAGGTCACGTGTTGTGTCAGAGATGCGTCAGGGTATTTGTGAGGCCTCATCTTGTATGCAAGACACACACATGCAGCAGTGCTGTGGAAGAGCTTTATCAGCCAGATCTATTCATTCTCTCTCTCTCTCTCTCTCTCTCTCTCTCTCTCTCTCTCTCTCTCTCCACACCTGTACTGATGTTTTAAACACCTGATCTGTCATTCTTACATTGTTGTGTGTAAGTGCTGATGACTGTAATGTGACTACAAATAATTACTCAGTACATCTACTGTACACACACACACTCTCTCTTCGCACACACACACACTCTCTTGCACACACACACTCTCTCTCTCTCTCTCACACACACTCTCTCACACACACATACACACTCTCGCTCTCCTTTCTCTCTCTCTCTCTCTCTCTCTCTCTCTCTCTCTCTCTCTCACACACACACACTCTCTCTCACACACACACACATACACACTCTCGCTCTCCTTCTCTCTCTCTCACTCTTTCTCTCTCTCTCTTTTACACTCTCTCTCTCTCTCTCTTCACTAACTCTCTCTCTCTCTCTCTCTCTCTCTCTCTCTTTTACACACACACTCTCTACACACACACACACACATACACACTCTCGCTCTCCTTCTCCTCTCTCTCTCTCTCTCTCTCTCTCACACACACACACATACACACTCTCGCTCTCCTTCTCTCTCTCTCTCTCTTTTACACTCTCTCTCTCTCTCTCTTTTACACACACACTCTCTCTTTCTCTCTCTCACACACACACTCTCACACACACAAACACATACACACTCTCTCTCCTTCTCTCTCTCTTTTACACACACACACACACACACTCTCTCACACACACAAACACATACACACTCTCTCTCCTTCTCTCTCTCTTTTACACACACACACACACACAGGACAGAACAGATTGAGATTCAAATCCTGCAGGATGTGACACTGTGTCTAGGTGTGAATTAAAGTCTCTAATCAAACAAATCTCATCTTCAACAACGGCACACAAAATGCATCTAAACTAAACAGTATAGTCAACATATAGAATTACATCTTAATTAAAAGTTAGTGACACAGCGCTTTAACTGACACAGTCCAGAGTTTCCACTGCATTGTGCAGGAGTTCTTGAGCACAGATCTCAAGATCAAGGATCTGACAGAAGCTGAAGAAGTTAAATGTGTTACAGATGCTCTTCATGTGTGTCTGTGTCTCAGATGACAGCACACGGCTGGTTAAAGTGTCGGGAATAAACAGAAGAGACTCATAACATCCATCAGCTGAGAAACAGATGAACCTAACTCAACCCAACACATATCAGCCATTGAAAATCACAGAGCAGCTATAAATAACACAAATAAACCTGCTGATCTATTCATTCATTTCACTGGGAAACAGCAAAATAAATAGTTCAGTTATTATTGATTCAAATGAATAGTCAGGAAATGAAAAAATAAAACGAATATTAAGAATCAATCATCTGATTTACAGTGTCTTTAAAGATGATCTTCATTGGAAAAGTCATTTAACTATTGAGTTCGGTTACAGATAACCAAAGTTCCCATCACTGAGAGAAGATCAGCTCAAACCCAACACTGTTTTTTTATTATTAATCAACATTCATTATTAAGCTTTAAATATTCATTTATTTAATTTAAATGTTTGTCATCATTTACTCCTACACATGAACTTTTAACTTCATATGTCTTTCATCTGTAGAACACAGAAGACAGAGTATGTCCAGTCCAGTTCATATAATGAGAGTGTCTCCAAAATGACAACAAAACCACTATTAAAATGCAATGAAAAGTCATATGAGCAATTTGTGAACTAATTATTTATCAATTCTAAAACAATTCAATAACAATTTAACAATTCTTTAATTATTTAACCTTTTGTGGAAGAACATAATGGGAGAATTATCATTTTTTGGAT
Source organism: Chromobotia macracanthus (assembly GCA_036877525.1). Lineage (NCBI taxonomy): Eukaryota > Metazoa > Chordata > Actinopteri > Cypriniformes > Botiidae > Chromobotia > Chromobotia macracanthus. Next base: position 2,176,410 of record JAZGTH010000103.1, read on the forward strand.
GAACTCTTCCTGCTTTTAATAAAGTTAATTATGAAGAAGGAAAATCTCAAGCAATTTGTCTTACAGAACCACAGATACAATATCTGCTGTCACACAGAGAGGAAGCTAGAGCAGAAGACAAATACAGAGAAGAAACAGAAGCAGAGGACGGGATGTTTAAATGAACAGGAAGTGCTTCTCTGGTTTGAGAGCAGTTAAGTGCTTGTAGAAGACATTCATGTTCTGATGGTCTCAGCAGATCAGCTGGAGGTTAAAACTTTTTCTAGAGAAAGAGAATGATCTAGAAACAGTTGTGATGGAGGCTCAAGCCACTTGTGGCACATAAACGACCTTGAAGTTAATTTCTCTTGCAGTTTGTGTGAATAGGAAACGGTCCACAGTTAGCACAAAAAAACACAATTCCTGCAGGGCCAGTGAGGTGGCCGGCACTGTTTATCAACTCCTCCTGATAAAAAGCAGCATTAAAACTGCAGAATATGATAAAGATGTTTTTAATATAGTGTCATGTGGAGAAGCACAGCCATAAATCAAACAGTGACGTGTTATTCTGGCCCTCACCCTGAAATGCTCAAGCGGCAGCTGTCCCACACTTGATCAATGGACAGTCAGATGGTGTGCTTTCAAAAACACTCTGTATTCATCTCTACCTCACTTTTCAATACAGTCTGTGAATCTTTATTAAACATTATGAGAAGCTCACGCTTCATATTTTAATCTGGATTTGTACATTTTCTCATGCAGGGTCTCATGCAGAATTGTTCTATGGTGGGCTAACAGTCACTGATCGCCTGTAAATGTCTGTTCAATAAAGTCTACAGGACTTTTATGATCTGTTTTATCGTCTGTCATCCATTTATAATCTCTCTGTCTGTTTGTTTGGTAAACAATCACACACCTCCACAAGATACACGATCATTAACATCTGTAGCACAAACGTGTTACACGCTAAAGCTGATCTTTAGTGCTAAAGGTAAAGAATGAGCCAAAGTACCTTAACTAACAATTTTAGGTTGTAAGAACATTTCCCTAAAGTTTCCATTAAGTAACAAAAAGTTAAAAAATGTTTCAAGGAATGTTCAAACTTCCAGTTTCAGAGAACATAATAGCAATAATGAAAGTGATGTACACAGAGGTTTAAAATTATCTAATAGATCGTGTCACTAATGTACATCTTACACAAGAGTTACTATAATACCATGTGTTTGATTTTTTAATGCACTACATTTCATCATTTTCCATTTTTTTTATTTCTCTTGTATCTCTGTTCTATCTTCGTTCTACAATGTGTTTTCTGTACAGCTGCTTTGCAACAAGGCAAAACTGTGAAAACTGCTCTGCAGAAATAAATTAAAATGATAATTGTAACAAGCACCTCTACATACCCCACGTGTACAGCAATAAAGAGCTCAGAGATCAGTTGAATAAGTAACTGTATTGAAACTCATGTCTGATTCTGAAGCACAGATCGTCTGTAGATGATGTTCTCACGTCTGTCTGTCTGTGAGACTCATCACAATGAATGTTAAAGGGAAAGCAGGTGGGATGGAAAGACCTTCACATACTTTTTAATGGCCAAATTAAAGATATACGATTAAAAACGAGACGTGCGAAAAATAAGTCTCTGTAAATGACATTTTAAACAGCTCATGATGGAGTGAAGTTAATGAAGAAGAGAAATCTGACCCATCATCGCTCACAGCATGAACCCCAGAAAGTGAGGAAAGCCGTAAAAGTGACACATTTCATCCAATCAGAGCAGCCGGATGAAATCTGCAGCCTTTTCATGAGCCTCTATGAAAGTGGCATAAATCAAGAGAAATTAAATCAGTCATGAATGAATGAAGAGAAACGACGGTTTCATTTACAGTAACAGAGCGGAGATGTGACGGGCATGCTGGGATTAAAACTCAGTGAAGAGCTTTATGATCATAATAAAGAACTAGTTAACACAGAGTTATGGAAAAGATTCAAAACAACCTTGGGTATGATAATGAGACTTTAAAATAAATGTTCATAGCTCTGATGTCCAACAAATAAACTTGTAAATGTTAAAATAAGTGATATATGTATAAATGAACACTGACTCGTCTCCCTGAACACTATATGTACTCATTTCACAGTCTTGAGTACTTCATGAAAAACCTTCCCAAAAATACCTTTTAAATATTTTTTAGATTTTATTACATTTGAAATGTAAATTAAACCCTTCAAACACACTTTGAGAATCTTTAAGATTCATTACAGTAAAAATTCATTAGAAATACAATACAAGTCAATCTGAATCAAAGAGAAGTCCATGTTTATTTTAATGAGACACTGACAGACAGTGATTGTCAAATATTTTACATGCAGGATTATAAATGGCCTGCACAGAACACAGACACATTCAGAGAGAAGACATGAGAGAGAGACATAGAGAGACAGAGAGCGAGAGAGAGACAGAGAGAGGGATAAAAGATGATCTCTAGAAGGCACATTTGTTTCATTAATAAACAGATAAGACATTGCAACAGGCATCATTTGGTAACATTATAACTGTAAAATGGCTGTCAATGCATGTCCAGCAGAACAATTCACTGCAGTTTACAGCCTTCAGTTTCATCCTTAACATCAGATCGCCAGCAGTTTAAACACACCTGAATCAGTCAGAGCTGCAGTTCAGATCAGCTCTGCTCCTGATGTGACTCTCACAGAGAGCAGCCATCAGTTCACAACATCAGACACATCACCAAAGATCAAACACAAAGAGAGAGCGTCAAGACACAACAAACACTAACACAAGACAGAAGATAAAATTAAAGACTGGAAATAAAAAAACCTACAAACAATGTGTGCAACATGCGAGGCAGGGTGGAGATCAGCTGCCGTACATTTGGATTTTGATTTCAAGCCAAACTCAGGAGAATTTCAACAGAATTAAAGCGACTTGTGTGTCCACATTGAGATAAGAGTGTGTGTTGTTAGACATGCTCAGCTGCTGTATATTACTGGTGATGAACATCTGTCTGTTTAGATCATGAGAGAGATGTATTGTGAGGTTCATCTTCACTCTCGTCTCCCTCAGGATCTGTCTGAGAACCTGCTGGAACATCAGTACCTGAAGAACATTTGGAAGATCTCAATGAATCTGAAGATGAACTGAGATTGAACTCCAGGTGTGAGGGCATTATTCAGAGAAACATTGGACTGGTGAGCACAAAAGAGCTTAAGAGATAGCCCCCCAAAAATGAAAGACAAAAGAAGATATTTTGAGAAATGTCTAGGTGGTTTTGTGTCATTCAATGAAAGTCAATGGTAAATGATGGAAGAATTTTCATTTTTGGGTGAACTATCACTTTAAAAGCACTGAAAATGCCAGACGATCTGGGACAATCTCAGATGAAGTTTTGGAAGACTAAAAATAACCATTTATTGTATTTTCTGTTGCTTAATGAATATTATGTCTGTGTTTTGATGTACATTTTTGCTTAAATACAGTAATAAAGGATTGCAAATTTGCAAAGTCAAAACTTTCACATTAGCATTCAACATTACTCTTTTCAATCCCTTTGTTGATATTATGCCAAAACTTTGGTCCCTTATAAACATTTAATTAAATTAGACTGAGAAAAACAAGCAGATAATTAAAACAAAAACATATCTTGACAGAGAAAACAGTGTTTATGTTCAGTTCTTGGTTTCATTGAGGACAATGTTAGCTGTAACAAACATCAGACAGAATGTTGCCCACACCACAACAAACCAGACCCAGAAAGCGTGTCTGAAGGGAGATCTGTGTTTATTCACCACGTCCCGTCCAAACACGGGCTCCAGATGCCGCCGGCTGAGATACACCAGGAAGGCAGGGATGATGTACTGAATGCCCGTGCCAGCGTAAGCCCCCGTGATGCCCACCAGTGACTCCAGATCATGGGTACAGAACGCCACGATAATGGGTGGAACCAGAGTAATGAGCGGAAACACAACCCGGTCCACAACCCACGGGTAGGTCCCGCCATCCCGGTGGAAAAGAGTTTTCCAGTTATTGCGTAGCGTGACAGCGATGATGGGAAAGTTGGTGCTAATGGTGAAGACTGGGAACAGCCCCAGGAAGTAGCGCAGAACTGGAATGCCCAGAACATCGCAGTTATCAGTGAAGTTTAACGTGTACATGTCCCGCAGCAGAGAGCTGTCAAAGCAGAAAATGGCTGTGAAGGACAGCAGGCTGTAGAAACACAGGATGAGGATGTAGTCGGCCATCACCAGGGTGCTCATGCGCTGTTTGTTGGAGATGGGGGTCACGAGCGAGGGCAGCGAGTGCTGGCACATGAACGAGTACACACACACCCCGAAGAGGTTGGGCACACCCGTGATCTGAGCCACGGGCGGGTGACCCTCGCCATGACCCTTACCAATGCGAATCAAAGCCAGGATAATCATCATGATAAATGCTGAAAAAACAGAGAGACAAAATGACATTATAAACACACAAACAACTCAGTCTAGATCACGTCAACTTTTGCAATGTATTTATTTGCATTCATGCTACTCATTAATCCCAATTTAATGATGTATAGATTGTCTACGTCCTTCTTATAGCAAGAAATGTATCAATAACATATATTAATGACATGTAGCCCCTTTCACACAGCAGTCTGTCAGTGCTGTTTCTCAGTGTGATTCAGATTGGCTTTTTGTGTGTACACACTGGAAAGGGGAGCAGTATTAATTTGGCTAAGGATCAGTTGTAAAGCTCAATTCTGCTGCAGGCCAGTCCTGTATCACACACAAATACACAGCAGTGAACATACATTATTAAACATTATTAACACTGAACTCTGTGTGTGGTACGCTTGACTAATAGATTCTGCACACAGAAAACAGCCACAGGTCAGAATCAGTTCAAACTCATTTTATTAAAGCCTCTAATTCTTCTTCCGTCCTGTTTAACTCCTGCATTATATCATTCAGAACTAAATGAGGATAAATAAAATGAAAAGGCATGTCTTTCTGTAGTCCTAATCTGATCAATGTTGCGATCAATGTAGAACAAGATGAGATTGTTAAGGATGTAATGGGCTAATGGACAACAATGTGCTGGTCAGAATGGACCAGTAACTCCTCCAGCATGAACAACCAGCTTGAGTGATGAAGAACACGAGAGTCCGAAAACAGTATTTAATGCACATCTGTATTACATTCAGTTTATTCAGTTTCCATTTTTAATACACTGTAATCTTGTCAACGCACCCTCAGTTCACCTCACAGCTTTGACGTGCTGTAGCTTTAACACAAGTTATGTTTATGATCGTACAGACTGACATTAAGAACTCTTGTTTAACAGCGCGGTCATAGTTTCACGTTAACTTTTACTGAGAATATATCGAACAGCAGCAAGGAGCAACAATCTTTCCTCACGCTTTACTTTGGCAGGTTGGCATGAAAATCTTACTGTCATTGTTGCGGGCGCATCTCATGCATCTTAGAGATAATAGCATCAGAGTTAAATATGGACTGTGTGTTTGTAAATGCATGAGAGTCTAGCTGACATGCAGCAGCAGAAGAGCGCTCATGACAACAGCTTTGACCCACAGCTCTGCATTAGCATCAGAGGTCTGCAGTCATGTTCATTCAGTGCCATTAACGCAGCATTCTTACAGACGGCAGTAAACGAGTGCAGATGACTCTAATCTCAGTCTATTAATCAAGAGCAGAGTGTTACTGCTGCATGTAAAGACTGAACAAACACAACTCAAAACTGCTGTAACAGTGTACACAACAATACTATAAACCACTTTAAACTATTACATCTATGGAGAGTCCTCATAAACCAAACATGCCATTATGTGTGTGCGTGTGTACATATGTGTATGTATGTATGTATATAATGTTAAATCAAACTATGTGTGTTTATCACTCAGTGTTTTGAGGCAACACAATGAGATGCTGTTTTATTGTATTGAGAGTATTATCATCTTTTCTGGACTCTTATTGGCTGCTTTTTCTTCCTTATTCGGTCTAAACAATCTGTTTTTAAAGTCAGTTTTTAAAAACTAGTTTTCTAGTAATGACAGACATTATTATGTTGGCACAATTATATTTAATTACATTAATCATTTCAAATGTTCAGGCAAATACACTTTTAAGATTGTAAGAAACATTTCAGTCGTGTGTGTGTGTGTATTTGCCTTCATCCTGCTCCAAAAAAACCTTGACATACGTCAGAAAGGACGTCTCTCAGAAAGGACAGAAAAAATATAGACAACAAAGGCAAAGAAGCATCAACAATTTTAACAGTTAACCTTCACTGTGTTAATTCTTATATAGCAAAACAGACACACAGCAGCTGAAGCAGAGGACAAACCTGCTCATATATATGTAAACTGTAGAGGACAGAGTCATGAATGGACGGCAGTTAAGATCCATTACCACAGTCACAACTGTACCGCTCTACAGACGCAGCCAACCGAGAAAACAACAACAGCAATTCAAGAGCACACTTAATAGTCCAGACATCTGACGACACAAGTCACTGTACAGACCCTTAACCTTCAGCTCAGACGCTTTTGCTGCTTACAGATGAGATGTGTTCATCACACAGCATCAGTTCCCTCAGTGACCCGCTCACGGCCAAAGAAAATGACATGGGAGCCTCTGTCTCACATCTTATTCATCTTCATGTGCTGATGACATGTCTGAAGACGCCACACAGGAAGTTCTCTCAGAGCTGGGAGAAGAGAGTAAAACGACCCCGAGCTATTTCAGACAGCAAGCAAAAGCAGAGCTTTGAGAAACATATCATGAGATCTGTGAAGCCATCATCAGTTATGACTCTTCATAGATTGTTTTTTCAGGGGTTCAAACCTACAACCTTCAGTTGCCAGCCCTGATCTTTAACCACTACACCACAGGCTCCTAACTGGATACTGTTTTCAGGAACATTCTCTTTCACTCTTTTTTTCTCAGTCTTACGTGAGGTGGTTGTTTATAAAAGAAACCATCAGGTGATAAAAGTGAAATAAAGATTATACCCGTCTGTCCAATCAGCCTAAACTTAATTCTCTACCTAAATAACAGTAATTAAAGTTTTAACCCAAGACTCGTTAAGGAGACAAATGTGAGCATCAGTATACAAGCATACCAGGCTAAGAGAGAACAAAACAACTAGAGCAGATCTCTCTACACACTTCACATTCAGACAAGAAGTGATGTCGTCCAGCGCAGTGTGACTGATGATCCTCTGTGAGCAGAAGCGAATGAGCGTGAGCTTTTATGCTCTGTTAAGGAAAGTTGCGTCTGGTATTTTGTGGCTTGTCTGTATTGCAAGCGCTGCTAAATAAGAGTCACCGCTGCATTTCCCTTCAGAGCGGTTTTCAGCCTCTGTGAGCCGAGGTGTTCATTACCACACAGCTATATTTCACCAGACCTCCAGACTACCTGCAGAATAACCCAACCTGTGCGGCTCCAACCCTGTACTCCTACAAACACACCATCAAGTGTGGTTCTCAATGGACGAGAGCATGCATGACCCTTAAAATGATCAAAATCAAGCTTTTATTGTTTTTTTATACATCAATGTGGTGTGTTTGAATATGTTTAAGTCAAACTGTGTGCAAATTAAACACCACCACATTGAATATTTTCTCCATAAAACTGCAGTTTACCAAAGAAAGTCTCAAAAACGTCTGTTCTCTACATCACAAGCATGTTGTAATCACATATATAAATATACAGATATAATCACAGATATAAAAAACAAATTCTCCATTCTGATACACTGACCTGTAGACGACCTGTATAATTCACTCTTTACTGCTTCAAACATATATGAGTGAATTAAACCAATATTTCCATATGCTATTGTGTCACATTTACTACAGCTTAAGGTAGTCTGAGCTGATGTGATTGAGTGGAGGCGGAGACTAATTTGCATATTTATGACTTCACGCATACCAAACGAAACATGGGTATAGAGTCACATTCGAGCTATTTTAAATTATTTTCACAAGACATAGTGTGTCATCTGATGATCAAAGATGAGTTTAAGGAAAAACGTATCGACTCCAGAAGGACTTTAACATATTTGAAGGTAGTAATGTTTTATTAGAATGCATGAGAGATGATGCTTTACCAGCAAGGTGATGTGTGATGCTTCTTTAATGTGCATCTAACCAAACGTAACCAACGAGGACTGAGGTAACATTCTACCTCATCTGTCCACACACGATTCTGCACACCTGACTGTCATTGCCGTCAGATCTGAGGCTTCATCACCCAGTTTCACACCATTAAGATCAATGCGGTCTTTGTAGAACGTTCTGTCGGCCACCAGAGCAATGCAAGATGAAGTCATTTATCTCCCCTGAGTCATCACAAGCTCTTTGTTCGTTCCTCAACGCTCTCGCTAAATATGAATTAAAGCGGCAACCTCACCGATTCATTTTTACCTTGTGTCATGAGCAGATAAATGTTCTCTGCCTCAGTGCTGAGAGAGAGAGGAGGTGATCTTTCTCATTTAAATTACGCAAGCAATAAAACAGCCTTTAAATAATGCATGTGTAGAACCTACAGCTCTGCATACAAAATGCCATGAATGTGTTTCATGGTAAACAAGTCTCTTCATGCATTTCACACGAGTGGTTGTAAAAAGCCGCGGTCTGTGTGTGTTCAGACTGCTGCTGAAGTTTTATATCTGTCCCCAGGACATTGGAAAAGTAAGATAAATAATTCGACTACAAGCAACAAGTAACAATACAATTTCCTGTGCGTAAGGTCTCATCAGAGAGATGGGGCTCACAGTGGGTGGCATTGAGGCTAAAACACAGAGCGGCTCCCTTGACAGATGCGAACCCTACTTAACCACGTCTCATCTGACAAAAGAGCAGCCTCTGTCTCTGCCCCAGTGCATTGTGGGTGAGCGGAGACACACAAGGGACGTGGCTGCTTGTCCTGCTGTCTGTTGTGAGTAATGAGTGAGAGCAGAGAGGCTCATGGGAAAACGCACAAGACAGAAAAGGCTGAATGAAAAGAATACAACTGTTCATAGGTTACTGGTGTGTGTTTGTACATTCAGGGCTCTGAAACTTCTCCAAAAACATTTACTTTTAGAAACTAACAGTCTACAGCTCCAGAAAGCCATGAGTGAATAACAATTACTCTGTAAACCAGCACTGTATGTTTAACACTGTGACTGAACAACAAGGACTTCTGGAGGAAAATCTAAAGAAAAACTGAAATGGATAGTAAAGGCTTACTCAAAAGAATGAAATTACAAATTTGGAACAACTTCAAAATGTGTCTTCACATACTGCTCAGAGCTGAAGCCTCACATAAAGCCACACAGCTAGAAGAGCCGTGTAATTCTGCTTCTGCTTCTCTTTGATCTTCAGCCATTTCTCCATGAAGCCTTCAGGACATACAGCCATCTGGCAAATGCATTTCTGAATCTGTAGCTAATGCAGAGTCTAGCACTACCACAGAGACATCAACGAGACGAAGAGGAGAAAGAGATGAGCCAATGAGAATATTCTGTGACCGAACATGCTTGTCTGGTAGACAGTTTGCATGCAGGACTCAGTGGGTTGTTTCAGGCTGACGTCGTCTGATCACACTGAGACGGTCTGTCTGAGCTGTCAGGCTGAGGTATGAGAGAGAGAAGACAGGGACGTGAAGCAGTTTTATGATGGACGGACCTGACCTACGCTGAGGAGGAGGGAGCCGACACAAAAGATTCGACACAAAAGAAAATGCAAATTGGCTAATGGGGACATGATGGGCAGAAACATGAGAACTTTAAATGGTTTTAAATGAAAAAGACCAGAGTGATATTCTACAATATAAACGTTATGTTTGTACAACTATAAACACTTAATATTCCTGCCCTGCATGGATATTGAACTGCTTCTGCATGTATTTATTTTACAGCAGTTTTAAACTGGCTCATCCAATCAGAATTCACAATCAGAATAATCTGTTTTACAGGATTTGTTTGCTGCACTGTTAAAAAAATTACTGAATCACACAATACACACACACACAACTTACCGACCCACCTCATCAGAGAGGTGAGGATCTGAAGGTATTTTGTCTTCTGTGCATTGAAAAAGGTGAAGGGCCCCAAGAGCAGCGTGAAGATAGCCTGAAACAAGATGAAGACAGAACACAGCCAATGAAAGTGAGGAACCTTCAGAGAAGATCAGCTTTACATCTTTGTGAACATTCTGAGTTATGTTAACCTTCATAACTGCTGCACCTGCTTTTACATGATAAACAACACAACACCTACATATGACATGAACCGTCAGGAAGACGTGCCAGCAGTACTCGAGATTCATGGTCAAGATTATATAGCCCTTCTAGTTCTCATCATGAGATGTTCTGATGAAGAACATAACCTGAAGACCCGCAATAGAAAAATAAGCATCTGAAGTTCCTCCAATAACAATCTGTCATCTTAAATTAACAGAAAACTTTATAATTACATGTTAACTTCAGACCTTGCTCAAGTGACCAAATGTACATAATAGATAAATGTTACAGACGATATCTCCTCCACACAGATGAAAAACTGGATCTTCTAATTCCTGCTGTGCAAAGAAACTTTCATTAAACAAAACTTGACTTTAAAAAATGTGTATTAATCTTTCAGAAAGAAGATTACAGTAAATCTTTTCTGCAAGACTTCAGCATTTTTACAGTTTTGTTTATATCCTTACAGTAACCAGATAAATATTATTATTTATTTAGACTGTTGTTTATTCAGCTGTTGTTTTCCTTTATGACTCCACACTGCTTATATATTTGTAATATGTGTCTGTTTACCCCAGCAGTGATATTTTCATCTGCTGCTCTCTTCTGCTGTCTGTTACAGACACCGGCTCATGTTTGTGCATACAGCCATTTATTCTTTCAGATACAGTCCAATTCAGTGTTTTCTAACTCAACAGAAGTTCGGAAATAACTACTTCCACAATTAACTACACTACACAACATTTACTTAAAAGACAACATGCCAAAACCCATTCTATTCAGTGAAAGGCGTCTTACATTGAGAAAACATAACGAGGAATGGACGTGGTCACCAGTGATCTCTAGAAACGGCTGGCTTGAAACACAGGAGGACTAAGAAAACGTGGGGTGGAGCAGGTTAATACATCTGGTTTCAAGAGCTGCTAAATCATTTACAATAAGGCCGTGAAAGTGTATTTAGAAAGTAGCACTAAATCAACTCAGTTGTGATTTGATGTTTCATAGATGAATGGCCTAAAGTCAGAGATGAACACACTGTTTGTTCTTCATAATAAGAGCAGAAACACTAATGATCTTCCATTAAAAACTGAATTATGCATCTCATGGCCCTGAGTGACACTGTTCATATTTTATCCTGAGAGGTGAGGAGTGTCTGGAGTTTGTACAGTCAGACCGGCTGACAGTGAGATTCACTTTATCACTGAATCCTGATAAAAGAGCTGACACACAGTCTGGCAACGACCAAAACCCTGAAGTAACAGTGACAAAGAACCGGTGAAGGATCTGAAGTCATGTTTCTATACGAGAGCTGTGATGTGAAATGATACAGTATGACAGAGAAAGTGAAAGATGGCAGGAACAGATAAGTTGTGTGTTTACACTGGTCTTATAAATGAGAAGTGAATTCAGAGTGAGATAAAGAAGCATTCAATCAAACGGACGTCGTTTCATTTTTAACAGGTGACTGTCACAGTAAATTTCTCTAAGAGTTCAAATATTATTATCTTTCCAATAGGAATAGAAATGAATGCTTACACTGCATTTCTACATATATCTGAGTTTCAAAAATTAAACCATACAAAATCATAATCAAAATCATACTGCCTCTGCAGAACCTCCAGACACCCTCACACGAGTTTTATTCATGAAACCCTGTTATAAGACAGGGTTATGTTTTAGGCAGGATTGGACATCAGTCAGTTGTTGGTAATTAGGCGGTATTCTTTAAATAAATTCCCACAATGCACTGCAGCCAGCATGTTTGATCTCACTTAAATCTGAGAGCCAAACAGCCATAAAGCACCAAACACAATCTCAGCCCAAAATGAACCCCAGAAAGCTCTTGTAAAGCAGCTGAATTTCTTTATGAAAACACACACATCAGCCAGCCTCAGCTCTGACAGCTGCTGATCCACAGCTTCTCTTATAACATGTCACAGTTTGTGATGGGAAAAAGATGCTGGCAGGACAGCCACTCGACAGAAGCTCCTCTGTGTACGAGAAAGCTTTTCCATTGCTCTACTGAAGCTGCTGCAGTGCTGGTAGTAAAAACGGCGCAACATTGGCACGCTGGTGCTGCACGCATGCCAGGAAAACATAACTGGACGGAAGTGTGGAGTGGAGTGAAGGGAGAAACAGAGAGACGGGTCCAGGCAGAGAGGGCAGCAGGGGAAGGAGCGAACACGAGCCACAGGGAGTGAGTGACTCAGACTTGATAGAGAGAGAGATAGAGCGACAGAGAGCAAGAGAGAGAGAGAAAGAGAGAGAGCGACAGAGAGCGAGAGAGAGAGAGAAAGAGACAGAGAGACAGAGAGCATTAAGGTTGTTAACACTAAAATGGACAGGCATGAACCAATAAAGATCCACTGTTTGCATACATGCATGCTGGCTGTATGTTGCACATTTGGGTACGTCACAGGTCATCTTTTCCATGCACAGAGACGTGCACGCTGCAAAATACACATACCACAGAAAAGTATGAATATGGAGGTATGCTAAACAGAAAATGGTGGTCGTAGAGCATTTGATAAATTTGGATATCTGCTTTTGAATGACCGTTTAGAAAACAAATTCAATACTGAACTCATTCAAACTCCACACTTCATTGAAATGAGATCAGCCCAAAAAAATCAAATTAGAAAATGCAAGAACAAATTGACAGCAGTACTCTCGCTCACATCAATATGTGTGAAATGAAAGCAACGGTCAATGAATGTTATTAGCCACCAGGAGATGCTAACACTGTTACAACACATCAAATTCAGACTGACAAACATCAGAGAGAGTTTTATATGAATATCATAACCGTTTCACATTCGTAAACAAACATTTCTGCACAACTACAGCAGCCTCACATCCTGAAATCTGTAACTTGTGCTTCTCTATCGCCATCTCTGTTTGAAACATAAAACTGCAGGTTACTTTACATACTTTTCTTTAAGCATGTTGAAGTCAAATTAAACTGACATTTCTTAGTAAATCAGACCCGACAGCTCAAATTATAAATCATTATTATAAACTCAGCGTAGTGCTGAACACGGATCTGTTATGTACTTTCTCAATAACTGATTTTTGTTCATTTTTACCAAAAGAAATTTACAAATTGAATGTTTTAATTTATTGGTGATGTGATTTATTACATGGTGTTGAACTGTTATTGATCACATTCATCTGCTTTTCAAGGAAACAACGCTGTAAAATCAGCCAATCACATTTAGATTCTGACTTTACATTAGATTAGAAGTGCGGACAGCAGACTCGTCACACGAGAGGCTCTTCAGGGTCATTTCTGTCCACACTCTCTGTGAGAGCCCATGTGGCAGCACAGCACGCAGGATTATAATTCAACTGACAGTAACAAGCAAAACAGGGATTATATTTCCAATCCCTCAGTGTCAAGATCTCATGCCATTTGTCTCCGGTGCTAATCTCTGTCAGGCATGAATTCTAGGCAGGATCAACAGAGAGAATCAGACGCGCAGCCACACCATCAGCTAACAGAACTGAAGGATTAAAGAATGAGTTGTAACCCAACACAGCAGACAGAAGCATCAGTTCTCTACAACACAGATCACACAGTGTTCAAGAGTGTCACTTCTGCTTTGTTTTCTCTCATCTCGGTGAGAAGATCTGTCTGCTGCGTTTGAGAACACAGTCGGAAAACACGCTTCATCTTCCTGCCTCTCAATATTCATATTTCACTGCTGTCACAACCTCGCGTGTGCAGAATTAACAACAGAGTAATGTGTCTAAAACAAAGCTGAAGAGTCACCGTGTAACACAGCCTCAGCTAACAGGGAACGTTCTCAAAACATTGGCTAACATTATCTACAGGTTCTCTCAATGTTGTCTTTGCAGTAATATTAGTAGAACTTTTTCCACGTTATATATTATATATATCAAAGACATTAAACTTAAGTAGTTAGTGGAAGGCTTTAAGTTCATTACAGAATTAAATATTTGTTACAGAATTTAAATTCGTTACACAATAAAAACGTTTGAATAACGTTCCTGTAACTGAGCAATAACTTTTTTCTGAATAAATTTTCCTGCTTAATGGAAACGTTCTTTCAACCTAAAACTGGTCAGATATCTGTTGAAACGGCTTCATCTAATCCAGCTTTGATACCCATTTGCAAAACCTCTATTTCTATAGACTGCAGAGGTAATAAATCACAGTGGAAGAGCTTGTCGTGAGGCGGGTGGCGTTTAATAATCCTGTACACCTGCATTACTCCTGCATTCACGGGTCAGAAGTTCTCAAATAGAGGCCATTCGTGAAGTTTATGTCTATATATTATTTAAAAAACCACTCGCCTGTTCAGAGTCATTTACAGCATGATTACACTGACAAAAGCTGCGTGAATCATAGTTGAAATCTTTCAAACACAGATCAGGAGCAGCAGGTCCAAGCACTCATGACTCTGCAGTTCTGTGTTCACTTCACCAGAACTCTTACTGCTGCTGTGACCACAGAGCTCAGGGTTTAATACAAACTAAATAAAACAATTTATCGCCACCATTGGGGCTGACGCGACTTTCACGCCACTTCACGATGTTAAGTTACACGGATGCTTGCCCTGGACCAACCTGATCTAATGTGTCTCGCTCAAGGACACAATGCTTAGAGATCAAGTACAAATCTCATCAGGTGAACATTACATTTCAAACCTTTAAATACCATTAAAAACAAAGTGCATTCCTCTTTATCATCTAAAAAAAATGCTGAAAACTATATTCATTAATTATTAACTTCATGTGAACTGCAGACATCAGTTAATGACCGTTTCTTCATCTGACCTGTACTGAAGTCAAGCTGAAATAAATGAACAACCTCCACTGAAGCTTTTACTCTGCCACCAGCTTAAAGACAACACAACCATTTCTGTATTAAAAATATCTGTAAGACATGAAAAAGGTCCTAACACCATTATCTGAAGCCCGCAGGCATACAGAAGCCACCAACCTCCCAGCGAAGGTCAAACGAATCGTTTCTGTCTGTAGAGACACAGAAGAGACACAGAAGAGACACAGAAGAGACACAGAAGAGACACAGAAGAGACACAGAAGAGACACAGAAGAGACACAGAAGAGACACAGAAGCATGTCTGGATAATGAGACGTTGGTCATGCCTGTGGATTTCATTTAATGGAAATCACGTACAACTTCCTCCCGACACCCACAGAGAAAGACCATGACATCATTCTGAGATGACCCTGAAGCAGGAAACCAGCTTCTGAAACGGAGAACAACACTGTACACAGCAGGAGCTACACTGAACCACAATCTGTTCTGTTCACTGGACTGAAGCGTTCAAAAACGAGACTCAAATTGACTAATTAACAGAAGTAATTATAACAGCGGACTACAGGAGAAACCAAGCGTGACGGCTCAAACAACAATCATTAACAACTCTCCAGAAACACACAACCTGAATGAGCCGTGATTGTGCTGCTGGCTGACTGCTAACTGGCTCATGTGTAAGAGCCGATCCCAGATCGTATTGTACTATTGCTTGGTTATAAGAATATTATTAATTATCTTGCTTTTTAAATGTTTTTAAAACATTCCACTAGCGTAAATACTTATACATATATCATATAAAATTTTATTTTTTTTCTACTAACGTTACTGCTAGAACATTTGGATAATTTTAAGAGAACGTTGAGAGAACTTTAAGACAACATAAGCCAACGGTCGGCGCCGGGACCCGGTCGGGTCAGTGTGCGTCTGCTCGGTCAGTGTCCGTCGGCGCGTGACTGCGGGTCGGTCAGTGTCCGTCGGCTGCGTGACTGCGGGTCGGTCAGTGTCCGTCGGCTGCGTGTGATGGTCGCGCTGTGGATTCTTCTCCTGAATGACTGCTGCTTTATCTCGTCCTCCTGCTGTGTTAATATCACTAAACCATCTGTGTTATCACATTCCAGCAGAGATCCACAGCTTAAAAGAGCTTCTCAGAGAGATTCAACTACATCACAGTCTGAAGATAAACACACTGCCGTGCAGCAGAGCTCAGCCAAAACACAATATTCACATTATTATTCTAATATCCACTTTCATTCTGTTGCAAGTGTTTTAAAGCACTGATCTCTGGTAGCTCCTTTAAAGGCATCGAGTAAAACAGCTCTATTGTTTTTAACCAAGCACAGAAGACCTGAACCAGAAGAGATGGGATATGTTTGACAGAATACTGCCGTTTGTTGCTCACAACCTATACTGCAGCCCATCTCTGTAAATATATATTACACACATACCATCTTATATGTACAAAATTAAGAGAGTTTACTCAGAATATATTAACACTAGTAATATATTTTGTTATTAACACTAAGCAGCACAAATAGATCCTTCTTAAAGGACTGGAAACCAAAACAGGCTGTTTAATACTTAAAGGTCAGAGAATAAACTTAATTGTGAAGAAACCTTAGCTAACATAATAGTAGATGGAAGAAAAACAATTAAATGCTACAAAATTGAACATTCTGCTTGTCACAACACCACTGCAGGTTTTGATAAATACTTGAGTTATTATATGTTAAATGACCTCCATATGACTCCCTGAGACACACAGCTGTATGAACAAGTGTGTTTGGTACAAAGGTTCCTCCATTAACATGCTAAAGCTAATGAGGTCATTTGCCAAGAGCCCACAGAATAGAAGTCATCATTTACGTCCGTGAATCCAGCTTCAGAATAAAGCCCATCTCAATGCGAGGAGGACACTTCTCATTACAACAATTTACAGCCACGCTCTGCACCGTCCCTGCCAAACAGATCCACACAACACTCCTGATACCTTAAATACATTCCCTAAATCAAGCCACACTCTCCAGGACCTGCAATCTGCCGTATCCTGCCAAAACCTCGATTGATAACGTATGATTGTCAGACAAAAGATGTGCGTTCACTTCTAATGTTGAGATGCCATGAAAACCAGGACAGATTTCCCGGCTCGAAGCTTTTAAATCTGACACTGAAATGGATGGAGAGCAGATAAAGTCTCAGTCCACTGATCTTCTTATAAGCTTTCAGTGAAACTGACACACACAATGGCCATTTTAAACAGTGTGGAATGTTTCTGCTGATCAAAGCATCAGTTTAACCCGACAGCCAACAAACAGATTCTGATTGAATCTGAATTTCTGTTCTTGTTGAGTGTGAACAGAATTTAATAAAGGACTGAAGAAGCTAAACTACATTTCTGGGAATGAAACAACTGCCACATTGGCCTGTATGTTTATTCACCTGTGACACACTAAAGGCACCATAAATAAAAAATTACTATAGACTTTAACAAATGCAATTTAATCACAACGAACCGAAGTTTAGTGGTACCTAAAGCAGTAACACTTGAGCTGATCTGCTCACACTCTCTGCCGGCTTATTTCTTAATGTAATGGCTGTTGTGCTTTCCCATAAGGCCACAGGAGCTGAGTGCTCACACGCGGGAATCGTTCACCTACCGTTTCATCAAAACTGAGTCTACAGACATCACACTACTGTTTGCATACTAAGAAGCAGGGGAGCGTGCATACTCGGATGCCAGTTTCAGCCAGTTTAATTAGCTCCACTGATGGAGTGTTGAATTAGTAATGAAACGGTTTAATTAGGAGCAGATATCACTCTCAGGCTAGCCATTGTTTTAGACTCATTTTTGTCCTGGTCCTGCTCTGATCATGTGGTGGATGTTAAAAATACAGTATTGCTCAGGGACAGCTGTTGAGCCGGGTTATAATAACCGTTTGCTGTGAGACAGGGACGATTGGATAAAAACGTGACGGCAGTGATCCACTTAACACCTAAAAGAGAGAAAACTGAAGACGAGAAGGAAATGAATTAAACAGACACTGTTAAATACACTCGCCATTATCAGAACTAATGTGATGTAATAAGTCATTAGAACAATGAGAGGGTAAATTAGATGATAAAAGCTAATTATTATGTCAATTAAAGACATCATGAAATTAAAATCTGTAATGTTGACTTACGTCTAACAGCGTGTGATTTAACGCTGCTGGATCTTTTAAGATAACAAGTGTTTTATTCTTCCAATGTAGGAAAGTAAGGTAAGGTAAGAAAATATTGTTGAACACTGATCTGTTATGTACCTGCTCAATAACGGTTTGTTATTTGTTTTAATCAATAAAAGTTACAGCTTTAATAGAGGAGCAGGAAATAAGGAAATGGAGGCAGGGAGTGTTATATGATGTGGGGTGTGTTTCAATAGGTGTGGACAGCAGTTAAACAGTCATCGCTATACAAGCACAGCAGCCATCTTGCTGAGCTGTGCAGATTGTGAAGTCCACAACAAATCCCTCATGGAAACCTACAACCCTCACCTATAACATTCCCCTGAAGAATATCACCTACAACATTCAGCTTGTGTGTCACAGGCAGAGAAAACAGAGCTGAACTCACGGTCTGTCACCCACTCATGGATTACAGCAGTGTAATGTGAAGACATAATAACCTTCTTAATCTTCCCGTTTTTTTCTTTTCTTTTTTTTTAAAGTTGATGGATCAGACATCAGTCCTGCTTCCTGTGGAAGGAAACCAGTGACTGGTGCTTACAAACACCCTCACGTACAGCTGCAGGTCAAGTCAAGACACAACGAAACACTGTAAACAAATGTATCTGCAACAGCAGCAGAGAGCTTATAATTCACTCTATCTGCCACAGACGTAAAGAATGAAGACTGCATGAAGATATGAGAACATCCTGAAGCGAAACAAAGTTCAAACGCATTTGTTAGAGGACAAACGGGCACTTGGATCCAATTCACTAATCCTGAATATTTTCTAGCCTCAGCAAAAAAAAAAACAGTGAACATCAAACCAGAAGCCATTATGAATATTTTCAAAGATCTTAGATATAATAAGAGGTATCGAGGAACTACTGATTGAATAACCAATTAAAAAGCAAAGAAACCTCACGAGTTCTCGATCTAACGGAGGTTTAAGCAGAATCTGCACACAGAGCGAGTGCAGACAGTGGATTGATGGAAATGTCCTTAATTTGCATGTAAATGAGACCTGACATTTTTCTGATCACGCTAAACATTTAAGCACCAGTGTGTGTGAGTGTGTGTGATTCTGCTGACATGGTAACTTTCAAGCACAGTCTCAAGGGAATCTCATGAAGAAACGTCCTGCTCTTACTTTACCACACAAATCAAAAGAAGGGACAAATAATGACCTTCCATAAAGAAAACAATTGATTTTTAGGACCATTAACATTTTTGCATTGTGACATTTATATTTTTAAGCCACCCCCACTACACACTTCTGTATTACAGTCAAATTAAACTCATACTCAAAACTCAAACTCATTTTTACCATTACAGAATATACTTTGTTGTTATGAAAATGTTGTCACAATGCAAAATATCTTTAGTTAATCCCAAAAATATCTTCAGGAAAAATACAGTTTCTATATTTTAGAACTAAATGTGAGCCAGACCAGATCTTGACAGATTTCCTGAGATTAAACGCCAAATAAAACTAAGAAACAAGAACATCTCCAGCAGAGACAGAACCTTGCACTGCTAGAACCTCAAACTATTAAAACAGTTGAAGCTTTGATCCACCAACATTAAATCAATTATATTTCAATTCTGTTTGAACAAATGGTCACACAGGAGGACTGCTGAAGTGAGATGGACAGATATGAGTGAAACAGCTGAAAAAGACAACATCCTGTGAGCAGATTCACCTGACACACACTGTCTGATAAACACTCAAAGTCCACAGCTCACACACTCTTCCAAACTGACTGAATAACCCGTCCGTTTTCCTCCATCACAACAGTTTAAAGGTGAGAGAGGCAGAAGAGCTCAGCTCATAAAGCGCCTGGATTAATCTTTTATCACGAAAAGATGGATGATTTATTTAAGGGCATGTATGAAAGGAGAGTTTCTGAAGGCCTTCTGGTCAAAAGAGAGAGAGGTTTGGGAATGAATACGATGG
Organism: Chromobotia macracanthus; assembly: GCA_036877525.1. Taxonomy (NCBI): domain Eukaryota; kingdom Metazoa; phylum Chordata; class Actinopteri; order Cypriniformes; family Botiidae; genus Chromobotia; species Chromobotia macracanthus. The sequence goes on from JAZGTH010000103.1 coordinate 2,196,601, forward strand.
GTTGAGACTCTCCCTGGAAAAAATACCTCTCTACAGAAGTGATCTAATAAAATAAACTCAATTAGCCTCAATACACAATAAACAAACTCCCCACGCATGACCTCATCTTAAAACTCAACAAGGAACTACAAACCAATCACAGAGAGAATAAACGCTGCTCATTGGTAAGGTAAGCACGCACTGGCATAAAGTCTAAAATCAGCATCATTTCTCGTGGTTAACATGCAGTAAGAGGCTTACCCAAGCAAGATTAAAAAACAGCTGAAACAATGTGTTTTACTGGCAAAGAGGACAATTGTGTATTTCTAGAGCTGAAGGAGAGCAGGACAGAGTGAGATGAATCAACACATCCATCACTGTTGAAATGCAAAGACGGGACAGGAGATCACACCGCCGTCTTGTGCTGTACCTCTGCCAGAATTTCAAGGGCACTTCAAACACTTGAAACTGAGGATGTGAGATTACACAGACGTGTTACAGGTCTCATCTGTCTCATGACCTTTGAGAGGATCACTGCAGAGGTTCAACACTCAGCTGGTGTCCCGTCGAGACGTAAGCGTGTGTGTTTGATTGTGAAACACTCACCAGAAACACTCTGTAGGCATCTTTTCTCCGTATGGGTCCCCAGCACGACTCCGTGTCGTTGTATTTCACACTTCCAGCACTGCACGAGTGATTCCCGCTGTGAGAAAGAAACAGACACTCCTGACCTCTGCAAACTGATTTCAAGAGCTCACTGCAGCACACAACATCTGCATACAAGTCACACTGAAGCCCTTTAGAAAAACTATGAGGGGATTATGGGAAACTCTGCACTGCTGGTGTGTCAGTGAAGCAGTGAACTCACCATGACACCTCCATCAGAGACACAGGGACTGCTGCTGCATAAATGGCCAGATCTCCATACAGATACACAATGATGCAGATGTAGAACATGTTCACACCAACTGTGAGAAGAAACATCAACACGTTTGATCCAACCAAATCATGAGCTCAATGAGCAACATCCTGAAGATACATGACTTTAAACATCTCATTGAAACATGTGAAGCAGTTCATTGAACATGAAGATCCTCAGATGTTCCTCACCACATTCATTCTACAGCCACTAAACCATCATCACAGAATAAATCATCCTAATTAATACAGAAAGCACTTCATTAAGAACCCTCCTCTCTTCATTAACCCCACACTCCTCCTCACACATTCCTCCATCCATCCATTCCTCCATCACTCCACCCTGCCAGTTTGAGTCGACTCACCACATCACACAGTCATGATCCACCACAGTTCCTCTGAGAACATCCCACAGTCTAACCCACCAAAAAAAAAAAAAAAAAAAAAACTCAACACTACACTCTTCTACAAGCTTAATTGAGTCATCTCCCCCCTCACAATAAAACACAGAAGATATTGCTGTCAGCTCCACAACATTTTACAGAGATAAATGGTGACAAGCTGGCAGAAAACGTGGGAAATTTACAAACGCCAAGACTGTTGCGACACGTTTTTCAATTCCTTTAATGTGATTTATAAAGGCGCCTGGAATATGGAAAAGTTCATTTTTCTTGAGAATATAGTTTCTAAGATGTTCTTAAAGTGACTGGATTTAAATAGAATTGAACACTTTTAATAAACATAGCAGCTTGTTTTTGCATCTTTTTAATGTGTAGGATTGTTCCTTGAGAACATAAAAAGCTAAAGTACATATCAAGAAATAAAAGTATTAGGGGCAAGGGAATTATGTCATGTTAATATCTGTACAGTCAGATGTAAAACAGTAAATGTGGGTCAGTGTGGGACTTAGACCCACCTAAGCATTACACTTGTTATTTCTAAACCACTAAACCTAAACGTGGTCAACAGCAGTAGTGATGCTTGCCTAACATCACAATCTAATACTGATTTATCCCCTTCATGACACCAACCAGAGTGATCTTCTAATCCACCTGTCAGTATGAAGGTACAGTATCTGTGAACAGATAAACCAGAAGCTGTAGAGAAACCTCACGACTCCAAATGTTCCTCAATTACAGACTGACTTCCTTGATCCATTCAGACTAGATCTGCTTCACATTTCGTTTTCTCAAACAGAACTAACAGCATCTGTACATCACACTCACAGCGAGTTCATATCAACTCTCATCAGCTCTGACAGTCCTGAGGTCCATTCATAAACACAGAGTCTTTAACTGCAGAGTCCTCGCCTTATATTTACAGCTACAGTCGATCCTAAAAGTCACGCTAACAAAACTAATTTCCTTCACGGTGAATTAGGCTCCTATTTCATTTATTTACGATTAGAGTCTGTTATGCAGCAGTCGCACACCTGCCTGAGGACAAAGAGGCAACTCTACCTCATTCCACATTAGGAAAGGTCAGAGCCCGGCAGCTATTTAAAACACCACGCTTAATAGAATAACGAATATAGATTCACCAGAGCGAACGAGTGACATCCATTCAGAGAGAGAGAGATGTAGAGATGTAGAGATGTAGAGATGTAGAGATGTAGAGATGTAGAGAGTGAGCTCTCACAGCTTTAAAGCTACAAGTGCAGGTCTGTTTACACTGAGGAAACATTAGTACATGCAGTCCATTAGCACAGAGTCTGCGCTGGGTTGTATGTAACAAGTTCGCCACCTGGTGGGCGGAGTTTGTCATTAGTTTGTCATAGAGAAAGTCCAGCACGAGGGCATTTCTGATGGGGCGTCCTTTTCTGTTGACAGCTAGAAAAGATGCCAAAAGCAATGCTGTTGAGATATTACACAGCCACCGGGGTAATGTTGAGTCAGCCTTTGTGCAGCGCTGCTTGTAAAACGATTCTTAGCAGGGCGTGAACCCTGATAGAGCAATAGAAAAGTAAAAATGGGATCTGTTAAACAAACGGACGCCCCTGTCTGGGGTTCAAGGTGAACTCTTCATCATACTCATCGTAAGCAAGATTCTCATTAGCCGGATTCTTCATGTTAAAACAGCTTCTCTTTTCCTCACAGAACTGAAGAGAACTGATTACACTCTACAGTCATTACAACCAAAAGCAATTAGAGTTATTCTGATTACACCCCATTAACAGCCAATAACCTTGAAACTGAACCTTAAAGCAAAACGTACTTAAGCTGCCATGTGACCTTCAGCAATTAAAAGGCTCGTTTAATGGCCTTATTAAACAAAATGTCTCAACTGAAGTTTACTTTGTAGCTTGTGATTACCTTTATTAAAAAACATGGAGGCCATTTGTCCCATCTCCACTCTCTCCACAATGTCAAAGTGGTCTGCACTGCCGGCACGTTCTGTCAGATCAAATAACATGACAACAATGACCTCAACAATGGCTTAATAAGAGTAACGTCAGATCATGGGTAACAATGTATGTTTACAAAATAATACCGACATTAAGATGCAAAGAGGTTACTTACGGACGGAGAGAATGGGCCGCGTCTCGATGGGTTCGGAACGCCCCCTGCTCATGACATCATCATCTGAATATTCTGAGCTGGAGTTGCTGTCATCGATCTGAAAATGATTGTGATGAAACGTTTCTTTTAAGTTCACAGGACAGTGGTGCTGCCCAAAAACCCAAACCTTTTCAGACTACTTCAGCTCAATCTTGTCTATATCACAGACAATTTACATGCACCAATCCTAAAGAGCCAACAGCTTTAACAGTGTCTTTTAACTCTAAAGTCTTCTAACCCGGTCTTTTCATTTTTTAAATGGGGCACATTGTCAACAAGCACTGCTTTGTTGCATTATTTTATAATGCATGCATTTCCTTTTTACCTAATGTGTACGAGTTAACAATTAAAGAATATATATAACACATCTTAGCTATATAACAGATCTTATATATAACAGATCTTTAGACAGAGATCTTTAGACCTCTGTCTAAAGATCTCTGGAGGTCCAAATCTAACAGAACTTCAGTGGATTTATTAGGTGCACATTTATCAGTTCAGCTTCATCCTCACTGAAATCCTCTTTGTTTTGTGTCAGATAAACACTGCTGAAAATAAACCTGATTGTATATTACAAAAGATGAGCCACTTATAAGGGGGAAATTAGCTGTGGTGCAGGACAGACTGACTGTAACTTATCTAGTTTCTGAAATGTATGATTGTAAAAGATCTCTCCAATCGCTGGTAATGACTTGCTTCTTCAGCACAAGCCCAGAACACAGTTGCTTTGAATAACTGAAATCGATTAAAACAGAAGTGCAAACATTTCGATTGTTCAATTCCAGTTTTATAGGTCATAGCTGTTTTATAGGCCAGCAGCTGTCCATGTTTTCACTGGATGGATTGTGAGCCAATAGAAACGTGCTGAGTTTTGGCCTCATTCTGAAACTACTGCAACTAACAGCTCAAAAATAACACTTAGAGGTCAGTCTCGTTCAGAACAACACATTTCATTCATCTGCTTTATCAGCTTCAGGAAGAGCATCATTACATTATGAGTGGACGTTTCGTTTATGAATAAGAACACAGTGGTGAGGGTGATGACATCACAAACCTCTTCCCGCTCTCTCCTCTTCCAGCGCAGCTGTGCGTTGGCAGCCGCCATGGCTTCTATTACGAACGTGGTGGTCATGAAACTGAGGACAGACAGAAGAGCTTCATTTAGATGAATGAACAGGACATGGTGCTGGCTGACATCAAAACCTTAAAAACCCCCTGAAATCAAATTTGAGGTTTGGTGGTTTTCAGCTTTGAGGTCAATATACAGGCAGTATACGCTAGTGTAAGAGTCGACATAATTAAATTTTGACATAATTAACTCAGGTCTTTCGTGAAAACAGACCAGAACATTCTATTGGCTATATGACAAAAGAGGCAGGCGTTTCGATAAGCCCCGCCCCCAAACTTCCTGTTCTGTTAGTAAACACGTCAACACAGACACAGAGGAAGTGCTCGTCAGGCGATTCCACAAGGTCCATACAGTAAATGACCCTCTATACTTTTAAACAGGTGCCTGGTCGCATTGTGCATGATTTATCAGTGTATATTATTCTAGAACTTGCTTATTTTTATTAATAACTTCTAGAACTTGCTTATTAGGTTTCATTAAAACCTTTTCTGTATGTGACACGCGTTTCCTCAAGCTCTCTCGTAATCCTTGTTTAAGGGTTCTGCTGTATTCATGACAAACAGCTTCATCCTATTTCATCTAAACAATTAAACTCTGCCCAGAGCTGTCAGTGAGCTGGCAGGTCAACACACGTGATAAATGTGTTCTGATGGCCACAGAACCAGCGGTTGAGAGGTAGGCTGAAGATGAGCAAGTGACTCAAGAAGAGCAAGAGAGAAATAGTGTGCAAGGAGAAGAGAGAGAAAGAGACAGAAACAGAGAGAGCGAGAGAGTCTGAAAGTGAGAGGGACAGAGAGAGACACTTTAACCAACAAAACACATGCTACATAACAAGAGTCTTTTTATAAGATGTTTTATGTGAAATCTGAGCTTGTACTTTTTTTTTGTCTTAAGTGCACAAATACTTGGGCAACTTTACAGCTGCATTTAACCAGTTCTTCTCAACTGTCTGAAAGCAACACTAACAGCTCAATGATCTTCACAGTAACTTCATATTCAAGTCAACACCAGCTCTGATCCTAAACTGTGGGTGATGTTTAGATCGTTTTGGGAATGTACCTGCCTGATGACTTTGAATCAGACAAATCTAGAAGAGAAAGAAAGAGATGAAAAACATACCTCATAAAAGCCAAAAACGTGATGAGAGAGACGCTGACGACCCATCCAGCTGCAGCGAAAGCTTTGGGCATCGTCAGAGCCCCAGTGCCAACAATCAGATTGAACATGTACACCAGACCCACCTACACACACAGACAAGTACAGCACTACTGTAGAGTATCACACAGATAAACACAAACATGTGTACACACACACACACACACAAGTACAGCACTACTGTAGAGTATCACACAGATAAACACAAACATGTGTACACACACACAAACACACAGACAAGTACAGCACTACTGTAGAGTATCACACAGATAAACCCAAACATTTCTCCCCCCACAAACACACAAAAAAAAACCAATTTTTTTATCACACAGATAAACACAAATGATGAGCTGTATTCATCTACTGTTAATCCTGTTAGAATCTGATGAGAGTTTCAGTTATTGATTATATTTCCGTGCAGCTACTGGACATATACTGCATTCACACTGTGACACAACTCACTGTAAACACTTTATTTTATTCTAAATAAAGGCAGTGTGTGTGTTTAACATGCTCTAGAATTATTTTAACCAGGAGCGTATAAAAAACCTCAGTGATGAGTCTTGCGTTATATTAAAACAATCTGCATTAAAAACAGCTTTCTGTGTAGTTTTGTTTCATTAAATGTGGGCCCTGAAAGCTTTAATGTTGATATTGATAAATGAGAAAACTAATTCATTTCAAGTTAACCACAAGACTACTGAGTAAGCCTGTAAAGTTGAGTCCGGATCATGCACAAGACTACTGAGTAAGCCTGTAAAGTTGAGTTCGGATCATGCACAAGACTACTGAGTAAGCCTGTAAAGTTGAGTCCGGATCATGCACAAGACTACTGAGTAAGCCTGTAAAGTTGAGTCCGGATCATGCACAAGACTACTGAGTAAGCCTGTAAAGTTGAGTTCGGATCATGCACAAGACTACTAGAGTAAGCAATGAGTCCGGATCATGCACAAAGACTACGAGCCACTGAGTAAGCCTGTCAAATTGAGTCCAGATCATGCACAAGACTACTGAGTAAGCCTGTAAAGTTGAGTTCGGATCATGCACAAGACTACTGAGTAAGCCTGTAAAGTTGAGTCCGGATCATGCACAAGACTACTGAGTAAGCCTGTAAAGTTGAGTCTGGATCATGCACAAGACTACTGAGTAAGCCTGTAAAGTTGAGTCCGGATCATGCACAAGACTACTGAGTAAGCCTGTAAAGTTGAGTCCAGATCATGCACAAGACTACTGAGTAAGCCTGTCAAGTTGAGACCGGATCATGCACAAGACTACTGAGTAAGCCAGTAAAGTTAAGTCTGGATCAGCATGTGTTTCTGCTGATTCAGGCCACTGCAGTACTGATTTTGCACACACATCATCTTTTCTGTGACAGTACGAGATTCAGTCACATGTAAGATCTCATTTCCTCTTTAATGGCAGTTAAATCAGCAACATACGTGATTGGTTCAGATCACATGACCCACAGTTAAAAACACCTGAAGTCTCTTCACAACTTCATTCTTATAATTCACGGTTAAAGTCTCTCATTGGTTCTTCAGACACAACAGCTCTCCAGCTATTTCAGCAATGCAGTTAACAAAGCGATCATCACAGAGGAGCTGATAACACAGAGGACGTCACATGCACGGCATGAGATGTCCACACATCCTGATTGTCTCATGAAGAAGACAGCATGTTGTTCTGCATATCACTCTCATACAGTAACACTAAACACAGCTGAATCCTGTCTGATCTGGTGAGGCCTAGTGTGAGTACTGGTGAACTGGATAATAGTCATAATTGATCTATCATATTAATATTAACATTTCAAGTACAGTGCTGTATAAGCACGGTACAGTAAACCTTTTTGTATCACGGCTGTACCATGTTTATTTGGGCATGACCCACAGCAGTACCATGGCATGTAATGTATGAAACAGTACCATGATATTGTCATATGATCCTCATACTGTACCACAGTACCAGCACAGTGTGTGTGTACATGAATGCTCACACAGATCTGTACTGAGAGCAGTTTAAAGACTTAAATCAATACTTACAAATGGAGAATACGGCTCTCCGGTGTCTGTAATGCCGCCCGCCATGTCGACTCAACAGTCAGCACTGAAAGTTTCAGATCACCCTGAGAGGAAACACAAACTCTTTTAATATTTAATAACTCACACAGCGAGTCAGTGTCACGTGACGAGCAACAAACGTCATCAAACGTTTACAGTCCCGTTACAGTCCACACACTCTCACACACACTCTCACACACACACACACACTCTCACACACACTCTCACACACACACACACACACACACTCTCACACTCTCACACTCTCACACTCTCACACACACACACACTCACACACACACACACACACACTCTCACACACACACACACACACACACCTCTCACACACACACACACACTCACACACACACTCTCACACTCACACACTCACACACACACACACACACACACTCACACACACACACACACACACACACACACACACACACACACACACACACACACACACACACACACACACACACACACACACACACACACACACACACACACACACACACACACACACACACACGATGCGCTCACCTGCCGCGGCGTGACGTAACAGCCGCCGCTGTCCAGTGAAGGCGCGTTTTATAGCGTCAGAAGCGCGCGCGTGACGTCGTCGAGATCAGCGACGAAGCGCGCGAGCAAACGGGACGTAACGACGGAGCGGCGCTTAATGACGGAGCGGCGCATTATTTTCTCACGGCCGGTTTAAACCCGAAACAGCCATTAAAACCACCAGCACAACATACGAGCAGTAAACATGGCTGCTGAGAAAGGGGTGAGGCGTAGCGGTCCGGACGCGAGCGCTGATTGGCTCTGTTTGATGACGTTGCGTTTGTGACAATGACGCCTCGTGACGTCATCCTTTGCGGAAGTACACGTTACCCGTTCAACAGTATTTGTATTCTGATGCTACAAAACATGTAGTCTGATTTCTAAATGTTTTAATAAGTTTACCATTTATATACTGTTGCAGTGGGAGTGCTCAGCTAACTTAAAGGTGAACGCATATTAATCCACTGGTTCATTACAAGCTTTATTATAATGTGCAACACACAGCAGCTACACCGTTTAACATCTAGGAAGTAAAACGCAGGCAGTCAGAAAGAAAAACTTTTAGACAGAAAATGTTTATTTCTCCATTCCCAGATTTAAATACAGGCGATGAGTGAAAATCAGAAAGCAAAGCTGAGAAGAGAAGACAACGAATGCTTCTGAAAACCATAAGCTAAATGCATTTCTCCATGCCAACCTGTCTGCATGAAACAAAATACAACTCTTTAAACAAAAAGAAAGTTAAATCAGTTCTTTAAACAAAAAGAAAAACTTTTAAAGTCTAAAAACCTTCGTGCACACAGGCACAAAATATTAAAAAAGCAAATCATTTAACTTAATTCATTTTGAAAAAATGAAATGACCATGTGGAAAGAAATACAGGAGCAGATCCATCAGTTTATCACGTATAACCCAACAATTTCAGTGTACCGCTTCTAAATATCTAATAACATGATGGTTCAGTCATTTAGAAGCTCAACGTCCTTTAAACGGTTGTACAATTTTGTCTTCTTGAATGAAAATGAGGCATTAAGTACATGGACTATATTTTAGATTAATACATAAAAGGTTGGAGCAGTCTAGAAAGTGTGAGAATTTAAAAATGAGATTGTCTGAGCTAGTGTTTAAATGAGAAGAAACCTTAAGACGTTTTTCAGCTGTCGTTTCAGAAAGACACACATGGATGTGGCTGTAACAGGCGTGTACAAGTAGTACACGGGTCAAACTAGACCAAGACTAAGTTAATCCATACTCTGAGCCTAATGGATAAGACCGCATATTTTAATAACGTTTAATGCAGCACAAGCTATGACAGGACAGATGTACGCCTCTTGGTAAATTTACACTCTGGGTTAAATGGCAGCTCATGTAAGAGAAGGTTTCTGCATGTGATTATTGATTAGATTGTCCTCACACATTCTTACTGTTATCACACATGGCTTCTGCAATTGTTACATTCCATCTTTAAGAGGGAACCTGAAAACCTTTAGTAGAGAAAGTGCAGATCAACAAAACCTGCAACCTAAATTTTAACATTACACTTTAAAGGCTTTAGAAGAGTCTACAGTAATTCTTGGTGCACGGTTTCAAAGAAAAATCTTGAGATCTTAATCTTTTGATGCTCTGAAAAAAAATAACGCTAAAGAAACTAAAACGTATTCCCCCATGTGCATTTTAGTCCAACAGAAGAACAACAGGCTTAATAAACATTGGGTGTTTCTTCATGAAATAAAACTATACCTCAAATGATAATGTAGCTGTGGAAAGAAATAAACAGGAATAACATACAGAATAAGATCTAATATGTACTAGTTACTAAACATCTGCAAAATCTCTTATCATAATAAATCACATGCTTTATCATTACCAAACCTGATATGCAGTTAAAACTTAAGTTACATAATTATCTCACTGTTAACTTTTAAAGTAACAGTGCACCTAAAACTTAACATTTACATACAAAAAAGGGGAGGTGAAGTTTTTTTGGGGGAACTGTACCTTTAAGAGAAGACCTGTGCCTGAACAAAAGTTAAGCATGTCAACAACTGTGTGGCACTCAATGCAGTGTTGTGTGCTTCAGGCATCTACATGAGGCTGGTCTGTTAGACGGGAGCGTTTCATTCACTCCTCAGATAAGCAGCTGGTGAATCTTGCCCGATTGTTTCCTGCCGTCCCATCAAGATCCCTGAGCGTCTGGTTTCAATCCCAACTTGATTTCACATTACTGCTCTCTCTCTGTCTTTTTTTCACACAGGCAGAGGAAGTGAAGTGAATCCAGATGACAGTCACACCTCTTCAGCCCCAACAGCAGATCAGTCCCACAAAGACATGAATGAGTTCCCCAGATGAATTCTGTGGGGAAATTTGTATAAAGAAAGAAATAAAGGGAATGTGTAAAAGAACAACAATGTTGAAACAAATGTTTTCTACAACTAAGATGTTGTACTGGACCAGTGAGGTTCTGCTCACCTAACAGGTGTGTCCTATGTGATCCGTTTCATCTCCTACACACCATAGCAGGCTGAAAGTCTTTCCTTTAGCGGCAGTGGAAACTGTTCTGAGAACTGTTTCCAGTTCTCTTCCCCAACCTGATCCTTGAAACCGTGCAAAATCTACAGAGAAGTGAACAAACTCCAGTTTTACAAGGGCAGCTTTATCGACATTCTGTGTTTTAAGCGTAAATGTTGAACAATTACTAACATAATAAAATTAATAAAAGTTAGTTATTAAGTGTAAGTAATTTGTAAACAACCCCATCACCCAGTATTCATACCTTGTAGAACATGTCCCTCAAATCCTCTTTTGGATTTACCCATGAGGCCACAGCATCACAGAAAAATATAAAATCCTGTGTCAAAAATACAAAACATTTATTTCTAATACTGAATACAGAAGAGTATTTGGTAACAATATTTTAGTGTCTTTGTTACACATTACATGTACTTACTATACTACTAACATTAAATTATGCATAATTGCATGCAACTAACCTTAAATCAAGCCCTAACTCCATATTAAGTACATGTTGTTACTCAGTACTTAAATGTGTAATGTAACCACATATCTGTCCGTGAGTAATCAACAGCCAACAGTCTGAGTTAATATCTTTAACTCAGAATCAACAATCATATCAGGAGATTTGATTGTGAATGCTCTCTCACCTGCACCACTCCTCCAGGATTTACCCCAATCATCACACAGATGCCCTGAAGGCAGAGTCCTTCTCTTCATTGTCCCGAATGTTTCAAGTGATGTGCACCTACCACAGAAACAAATTCAATTTGGTTTGGATGTGTGACTACTAGTTCACATTAAAGAGGCATCATCAGTGTCTCACCAAGGTCGAATGAATTTGCAACACAGGCGCGACTTCCTGTGGACACACGTAGCCTAGCCGACCAATAGTGATGGCTGTTTCACAAGCACACAAAAGGGGATTAACTCAAGTCACAAACAATGAAGAAGCTACAGTCAAGAGCGCACAAATCAGAAGAAGAAAATGTTCCACAGATGATTCAGTATTCGAATGTCTGTTTTGGAGTTCATCATGTGTGCAGGATGGAAACAGCAGGAGAACTGATTTAAAAACACTCACCTGTGTTCTCCAGCAGAGTCTTGGGTGTATTAGGTCTGTTGATGATCTCCACAAGGTTACTGAGAACCAGACCCACAAATGGCTGCATCTCTGTACCTGAGAAGAACAAATCCATGCAGAATGACAGGAGGGGCTTCATTAATAAACAACTAGTCTTTTGTGATATGCATATTAGCAATCTATACTTTTAGGAAAAATGTATATGTTCGCCAATATCACATCCATAACTATACCAAATCTATAATCTGTAAAGACAATCACCAATCCGAACTGTCCATCTATGTTAATCCAAATCTGATTGAACCAACCAAAACCCCACAAGCTGCATTTATAACAACGCATGTATTTTCACTACAGCACGGGTGAATCCTCACCCATCTGTATGCCGATCTTCTCCGATGGCCCATGTGGCATTGTTACACACTGATATGAACTCAGGGTTGAGGTTGAGACCCAGTACAGGCATAAACTCAGCTGAGAGGACAAACGGACACCAATGACAAACTAACCAGCACGACACACACACAGGCAACAGCTGGCGGTGAGAAACCGACTTCAGGCGTCAGGATGTGTATCAGTATGAAAACCACAGAACACAAACTCACCGACGCAGGGCTTCACGTGAACGAAGCAGGCTTTGTCAAATCTCCCAGCAGTGCGAAAGAACTCTGTCTCACTTCTGGCATGGTGTCCTTCAGAGATATAAATCACTTTTAAGCTCCGCTTACACTGCGTACAATCTGGATTCCAAAGTGAATTCGAACGCAAGTGTGAACAGATGCTCATAATACCTGCATGCACTGAAACAGCAGGGTCATGATGTTGCTACGGCAACCAGCTGTTCCACGTGACTGCCGAGTCCCTCAGCCAGACCGCTGAGCAGGTCAAGAGCCACAATCATGAAGTCTTTATCAGGGGCCTCGTACTGATCTGGGTGCTGATGATACATCTGAAACAACAAGAACTTCTGAATCAGACATTTAGAAGAGCAGAAATTCATTCTGAATTATCCCAGCTAACAGGGAACATTCCCAGAACACTGACCAACACTCTCAAAAGGTTCTTTCAAAGTTATCAAAACATTCTTGCAATAACGTTAATTTTGTTGTGTTATGTCAATGGCAAACGCTCTAAACATAGTGGAACATTTTTAAAAATACAGAATTAAAATCTGAATAACGCTTGTACAACCAAGCAATAATATTAATACAACGCTATTATTCCTAAAACAATTCTCAAACAGAGTTTAGTTGTCTAACCATGGCTTGAGCGTAGGGTCTTCTGGACCAGCGTAACACTGTTTTGGTAGACAGGTTCACAGTAGGGCAGGAATCCACTCTGCAGAGCTGTGGCCACTGAAGACAGACACTGCAGAGAGAAAGCAGTGAAGACTCAGTGACATCTCAGGATGACATTGCTTTAACCTGTGAGAGCTGCTCCCATACCTCCAACAATGGGAAGAGATCTTTATCTTCATCTTTAGTTCTTCCATTTCTGAATAAGAGGGGGCATAAGCTTTGGACGTATTCTGTTAAACAGGAAAAGACACATCAAATATTAGATTCACAAACGCAAAGGCTAATAAACTTGCCATACCATGCTTAATTGAGAAGCTTTGGGCTTGCAACACCCAAGTCACAGGTTCAATTCTCAGAGAACAGTGTTTAAATGATCAGTGAAGCACTCACAGGCTGGTTGAGGTGGTGACCAACAGAGTCGGCCACGGCTCCAATGGCGTCCAGAGGATCAACAGGTTCTTGTGCTGGTACTTGCTGAAGGCAAACACCAGCGTGTCCAGAATGAAGCTCAGGTAGGGAACAAGTTCTGTACAGGCCTCCTCCTCCAGAGTAGCAAATGCACTGCGGGAAACAACGCCTGTCATTTTCCCTCAATCAAACCATCATGATGTTTGTAAAGAGATACCCAGATGAAACACACCTGCAGGCCGCTTCCTGAACCTTCTTGTTGCTGTCCAGGATGCGTTTGAGCAGCTCTGTTCAGGGTTTGGGGTATGAGTCTGGTGGCTGACTGACCACCCAGTGAGCATAACGGCTCAGAGTCCAGCAGGCGATGGAGCGAACCAGAGCTTTCTTATCACACAGACACTGGACCAGGTGCGGGATCAGCTCGGGCAGGTACAGCGTCATGGCCTGCATGCAGCCTGAGACCAGAGAAACATTCAAACTGCATGGAACACTGATACCCACAATGCAATACAATTGACTGGACAGAAGTGATAGTGACATACCCTCAGCGATGGCTCCCAGCACCAGGATCCCAACTTTAACCACCCAGTCCCGGATGAAATAGAAGATCCTTCAACAGGGAAGCAAATGAGGCAGCAACTCATCCTGAAAGACATTCGCCAAGACATCAAGAGCAGCGGCTGAACATTTCCCTGCAGAGAGAACACATGAAACAGTGTTTAGAGAACACAGTAACTTTAACCTCTCACACATTCACTGCACGTGCAGTACTGGGCTGTGGATCAGACAGTATGAATACTTGAACATCACTGACAGTCAAGATCTGAGTGTAATCATCTCCACAGACACCAACACTGTCTAATCACATCCATTACAGCTGTACCACACTGAATAATGTCATAACCTGCTAAATAATGTGATATGCAACAAGCTAAATAAAAAAAAAAGTTAAAATCATTTACTTCAAACTTTACGATAAGCAGCCCTAACATCGATATTTCATTAGCATCTGGTCCATATAAACCTGAGCCAAAAGAACATTCTTAATGGGCTCTCGATCCCATCAACACCTTTCACATAGGTTCCAGTCGGACAGACTGGCGTCATCATCATCGCCCTCATCTTCACTGTCCTCTTCCCCTTCCCGCCCCTCATGCCGCAGGGTGACGGCACGAGACTTGGAAGCGCGGCCTGATGTCCTGCTCGCTGTCCGGCACGGCCTCGTCTTCCTCTACATCACCCTAAACACAGAAACAAACTGAATGGTCATGATGTCACTGAAGAGCGTGAGCAGCAGTGACTCTGAGCGTCAGGTCTCGAGTCAGACAGTATGAGTATATGAAACATCACAGACACATCTCAAAATGAATGATGTCATCACACCCAAAACCACAGAGCTGAGAAAACTTCTGGAGGAAACACAGTTTCACAGAATAAAGAAAATGTATTTACTAACCTTTAACAAAATGATGTCAATCTCTGAGTATTTCATTCCAGAGACCAGAACAGAACTAACCTGAGGAAGAGTTAGAGCAATACACGGTTAAAAGCTCAGGTCATTTAGGCAGAACATTCAGATATTGAAGGTACAGACTCAATGACTAGTTGAGAAACAGACGCTATAAATATTTAGAACATTATAAATAATCATGTGATCATCTCTTGGCAACAGACAGGAAGTGTGGCAGCACATCTCTCACAGCAGAGCAACAGTTGGGTGTTATCCTAATATCAGCTCACTACACAGACTGAATTTTCAGCACCTGAAAGCGTTTTTAGAACTCATTTAGTCAATTGAACTCAATTGAATCAAGTCACATTATGATCATTTAGATCAGAGAGTAAAGGAACTTACAAGGCAGGTGGTGGATAGGACTTCCTTACAGATGGGCTGCTCGGCCAGCGCCAGTAGAACTCACAGGCCTCCAGACTCACATTCTCATCCGGGTCCTAAATGCGGTGGCATGTACTGCAGAGAAAATCAGACCGAATCAGATCTGATTAGTCCAGAGATTAGGGTTGTCTCAATATCAAATTTTCACTACATGATTGTGTTTAACATAATTCCCCACAACAATATTATTGCGACATCTGCTAAAATTTTCTAGAAATAGTTCTAATGCTATGAGTCAAATTAATCTTAAATTTTATTTTGTGTTTTCGCTTTTTACTAAGTAATCATTCAAAATATAAGTTTAACCATTGTGGCAAGAATGTTAAACAGGTGCAATAGTGCGGCCTACTGTGTTGGAGTGTCATGATACTGGTGCTGAATTATTCATGATATTGTCATATGTGTAGTATTAACATGATATAAAACAATCAGTTATCATCATGGTTATTGAGTATAACAGTATACGCGACATCCCTGCGGACACAGGTCACACGGGTTAAAGACGGAGGCAGATCAACTTGACCCTTACGATATTGTGCATGTGATGGATGAGCCGACCGATTCGAACCTCCAGCAGCATGACCAGAGCCCTGCACACATTCTTCCTCACCTCCGAATCCTCATCCGCAGCCAGCTGCGAACAGACTTGGAATGCCGAGGGGGAAAATGGGATCTAACACTCAGTCATGAAGATCAACTTTCAATCTCAACAGGTCTGAAAGTACCTGAATAAACATGTCAATGTTATCCATGAGGCTTGAGCTCTCCCTGATGATGAACTGATTCACACAGGCAATAGCATGAGACCTACACATCCACAGAATACATATTATAAACCAAACATATACTTTAATAAATCTTTACTAATTTAAAGTATTATCATATCACGTTATTTCGCATGTTATTAGATATTACATTATTCTACAATATCATGCAGGTAACTTTTATAGAACATTTATTGGATGAACTGAAAAGACTAAAAGAAAAATTCACATTTCTGTGTGAAACCATCAATATCATAGGGGAAGATTTGATGAAAAATATGATTTCATTGGTTAATGTTTCTCCACCCACAAGGCCTTGATTACATCAGCAAAATTTTATTTGAGGCAATTTGTTAAAGGTGACTTTAAAGATGCAGTAACAGATTTCCGAGCAACACTGTTGATACATCACTCACTGCAGCTTTAAAAACACAAACAGGTTCACTTTTGACTTTTAGACACGAGAAAAATATTCACTCCACTGAACCTGATCTTGGGGCTGCAGTGCTTGAAGAACTGCAGGAATTTAGGAATCATGATGTTGAGTGGTCGATTCAGAGCATCACTGTCCAGCAGCTCAGAGGAGTCCTCACAGATCTTCTGCAAAGCTCCAAAAACCCTTGTGTGACAATGACCAATCAATCCCACAGATGAAGTACAACTCCACATCACACGACCACAAGCATCCAAATCTCATATAATTTGCATGAAGACCAACGACAGCAGAAAATGAGCAGAAAGGAGATGCTGGAGCTCTGACCTCACAGGTGTTGTAGTCTCTGAGTTCAGCAGGCTGCATAGTTGTGGCAACAACTCCGGCCACGTCTGTAACTTCGCCTTTGCCAATTGTTGTTATAAGAATCTAAAGATACAAAGACAGAAACAATCACTATTCCCACGCATAGATATAACTATTAAAGTTACAGTAGAACTACTTAAACTAAGCATGTTCCTGAGTTCAACTGGTGTAGCATTGCGCTAGCTACGCAAAGGTCATGGGTTCGATTCCCAGGGACACACATACAGATACTTGTACAACTTAAAATCAGATGTAAAACAATGTACATTTAATTGCAAAGAAAATATTGCAACGATATTAATACTGTAAATACTTTCATGCAAGATAGAAAATGCACAAAATGTAGTGAGTAATGAAAGCACATAGCCTAACAGTGGACAC
Source organism: Chromobotia macracanthus (assembly GCA_036877525.1). Classification (NCBI taxonomy): domain Eukaryota; kingdom Metazoa; phylum Chordata; class Actinopteri; order Cypriniformes; family Botiidae; genus Chromobotia; species Chromobotia macracanthus. Next base: position 2,214,103 of record JAZGTH010000103.1, read on the forward strand.
ATTCACTTCCTGGTTCACAGGTCAGACTCACCAATGGTGGCCCGGATGAGAGGCGCAGGGGTTCTCCATGCCGCTTTAACATTCCTGCTTGATGAAGTGCGCCACTGCAGGAGGAAAGTTCTGATAATGAACCTTCACATTGTTCTTCAGGATCAGACCACTGAGAGACCGAGGGGCTCATCTGTACAGAGCGAATGAAATCTAGTCATTTATAACAGAGAAGACAAACATTCAGCAAACCTCATAGCAGGACCTCATGTGTACTGTTACATAATGCATAAAAAAAAAAAAAAGTTCATGATCACATCTTCATCTAAACCCACGACTCGACACTGCAAAAACTCACCTTCAGTCTTCAGCCTGGTCAGCACAAAGATGAGATAGTTGTTGAAATCTGGAAACTGATTCAGCTGCTCCAGTTTCTGCAAAAGGTCAAGAAGATTCAGATGAGGCTGGATTTCTCTCTGACATTAAACAGAGTTCAGCCCACAAATGAAACGGTGTCGGACCTGCTGCACTGATCTCTGTGTACGTGTCTGGAGACTGAGAGTCTCTGAGAAGCTGAAGGACCTGCTGCAGGGCCTGATCATCCGGCTGCCACTCCATCCTGCACACACACGATCAAACCATCACAACCCAGCAGAACAACCATCTGTACTGAAGACTTCAGTGGACTGACCAGTCAAGTTTACTACTGCTTGTCTAAACAGCCAACACAGCCTTGCTTTCTGCTTACATCTTTCTAATCGATTTATATGTTAATTAGGTCAATATAAGCTCTGGTTTGATCTGAGAGTTAGTGTTCACAAGTCTTGCTTTAGGACAGGTTAAAACACAAAAAAACTGCTTAAACATGCTATGGCAACAAACACAATCACAAATTAATCAAAAGTTGGTTGAGAAACAGATCCTTATGCTGCTGTGTCCTCAAAACCTCTCTACCTTGTGCTTTAGGATGTCTTAATGTAATGCAGGCCATTAATCCACTCCTGTATCACAGTGACTTTATTTAAGAGATTTCGGGGTTTAATGCTACAGTATTATGCATCCCTTTATTCAGACATGCAACATGAACTCATGAGACTCTCATGATGGTGTTCAGACGGTCTCAGGCCTCACAATCCGTCTGATTCAAGCCCACCCCAGGGTTAATAAAGCCCGAGCAGCGGGTTTATTTTTAGCGTTAGCCATTTAAGTCATTAAGTCTCGGTTTATCAAACACTGAAACAGAAAGCCGGAAACGGAAGTGAACCGAACGCGTGCGCGCGCGCCGCAAGACTCAGCCATCAGCAGAACAAATCACGAGCCTCCCCGTGTGATTACAGTTATTATACAGTTATAATAACTATAATAATAACAACATGACGAAAGTCTCAAAATAATAACATTTTCACAGCAACACGTAATGGTCATGTGATCACAGACACGCAGAATCACGCGCGTGCAGGACGTGACTGTGTTCGTTTTGGGACGCGATCTAGCACGCATGCTCGTTTCTAATCCACACTACGCACTATTATCGCGCTATTATCGCACTATTATCGCACTATTATCGCTACAGATATCACAGTCTGATTGAAGGACTGAGATCGGACGCGCTCACTTACGCATGCCGCGCGCGAAGGCCTGCAGATCGGATCACGCGGCGTGGAGCTCGCGCAGCAGCGCTTCTAACACTTCCGCCGCCGGAGCGCCGGCAACAGGAAGTGACGTATGACCGAGCGGCATGAACAACGTTACGAAGTTTGATACAAGAATGAATTAAATGCGAATTTTGCTCTAGAATATATTGTTTCTGTACAACTTTAGACAGCCTCAAAGTGTATTATTATTATTGTTGTTGTTATTATTAATTAAGGAATTTGTAACGTAGAGGCAACATGGAAACAATGCATCTTTGCATTCGGACAGACAGATCATTAAATTCATAATAATAATAATAATAATAAGAAGAAGAAGAAGAAGAAGAAGAAAAATGAAGAAGAATGATAAACTTTAGATGTGCGCATGCGTCACTTCCTCCGCCGGCCTCACGTCACTTTCCGGAGGTTGAGTGCGCTGATGAAAGTTGGACCGGAGCGCTAAACTTCTTAAACTTCTTTGCAAGCAACACACCTCCATTTAATTCTCTGTTTTTTACTCTGTGAGCTTTTCTCATTGTAGATATTGCATTGCTTAATGAAGCAGGCTTTGTTATGGTGCACTTCCGTGTTCAATGCATAAGGAGACAAAGTAAATGGCCAGATTTCACAGTGCACACTTCTGTACTGCTGACTGCAGTATGTTTGACATGTGCAATACATGAAGCCCATACAGAACTATACAGAAGTTTTACATCCCATATCAACAGAGGCGTTAATGTATCCACTGATCTCAGGGCCTCTAACAGGGTCAGAGATCAGTGTGGCACACCTCTGGAGGGTCGCATTGACTGTGGTCGTGACAGATCTGTAACTCAGGCTGCCTGTGAGAACAGAGGATGTTGTTATGTGCCTCTATCACAGGCTGGATTCGGAGGGCCCCCGTGGTGTTTCTACCCTGTCCGTTACCCAGGCTACAAAATGGGGCCCCTGTTACCTAACGAGAGGGGCCAAGGGGGCCACCCTGACCCGATCCACACCCTCCTACCTGCCCGGGGACATCTCCACACTGCAGCTGGATGTGATGACTGAAAGTTCAGGCTGTCTGCATCTCACTGTGAGCGATTGTCTCAGTCCAACACTGGAGAATTGAAGCACACCTACTATTAAGTGTTAGGATATATGAAATCTCTGATTGTTTGAAACTTTTTCTTTTATACTTTGTATGGAAAGCAGCATTATCTTGTTTTTCTTACTTAGATTTCAATTATAGAGCTCTCTAACTGGAGTACTCTATAACTCAGTTCTTACTAGTGAAAATGCAGTCATGAGGAGTAACTCTGGGAGTATTAAAAGCTAATTTAGCTTAATATAACTTTGCAACCTTATTGTACTTTATATGTTAATTTTAACAGCTGAAGGACCCTTCATCTCCACGATATGAGGTCCCGTTTGTGACTGCTCATTCCAGGGGCCGCAGTGACACACGGGCCTCTCTCTATGACCTGCAGTTTCAACCGGATCCCTTTGCGTTTATTGTTCGGCGCAGGTCCAATGGTCGTGTTCTGTGAGTGTTTTCTTTATCCCCTAATATAGTGTTTACACTGCCCACCTATTGTTATAACTGATCTAACTTATATTTCTTTTTCTCTAGTCTGAATACCCAATAGGTCCCTCCTGTTTGCAGATCAGTATCTGCAGCTCTCCAGCTCTCTGGCGTCCTCTGTGATATCTGGACTGGGTGAGCATCACACCTCCATCACTCTGGACCTCAACTGGACCTCTGTTTCATTATGGAACAGAGACATGGCACCACATGTAAGACCTGCATCTCATATCACATTCTCCTTGAACCATCTCCTTGTTCACTCTGCTGTCTTTAACATTTCATACGGCCCTTTGTAGAGAAACGCCTAACCTGTATGGCTCGTACCCTTTCTTCATGGTCCAGGAAGGTGATGGACAGGCGCACGGAGTGTTTCTTCTCAACAGTAATGCAATGGGTATACGCGTGGTTTTGATGTTCCTGCAGAACGATCTGTTTGATTCTTAGTTCCTGTCTTAAGATTAACATTACATGAATGGAGGTCTGAGGGTGTTTATCTTTGGTACATGAAGAGGTGATGCTGCAGCCTTCTCCAGCAGTAACATGGCTGACCACTGGAGGAATTCTGGACTTCTACATCTTCTTAGGCCCAGATCCGCAGCGCGTGGTTCAGCAGTACCATGAGGTTATAGGTACAGAGCGAATGGCAGACAGTCTACTGATCAGAATTGTGCTGTACCCACAATGCAACTTGTTTTGCATGTTTTGAACTTTGAGGTTTTCCCATGATGCCCTCATACTGGTCACTGGGGTTCCACCTGTGTCGATGGGGCTACACTTCCACCAACATCACGAGAACTGTAGTGAAGCTCATGCGCCAAAACAACTTCCCTCTGGTATGTCAACAAATACAGAATACAGGCGTAATGTTAATGCATCATGCATGAGTCTGTTTTCTTTCAAAAACTTTCAACACCTGCAGTTGTGTTTTTCACAACCTCAATTTTAATTCAACATGTAGGATGTTCAGTGGAATGACCTTGACTATGCAGATCAGAGGAGAGTCTTCACTTTTGACCCACAATGGTTTGGAGATCTGCCTCAAATGGTTCAAGAGTTCCATCAGCTGGGCCTGAAGTATGTGCTTATACTGGTGAGTGAAGGATATGTGATGGAAACCCACACTGAGTTGTGTGTATGTTCTTTAAGCACTTTAGTAACCACATAGCAACACCCTGGCTACCCCCCAAAACACCTTGACGATGTAATTGTGTAAGTTGTGGAGTAATTCGAACATGTGGTGATGTATTAGGATCCTGGCATCAGCAGTACAAGCCCCTCAGGTTCATACAAACCCTTTGATGATGGACTGAAGAGAAGAGTCTTCATCACCAACTCCACTGGACACATCCTCATCGGAAGGTTAGATCCCTGCCACACACACCGTAAGATCTGTTACTGTCAGTACAAGATAAACAGGGTTTATGTTTATTATGTTAATGCACCATATTGTTGGTAAAGTTATACATTTAGCAGATGCTTTATCCATAGCGACTTACAGTGCATTTAAACTATACATTTTATTTAATCACTCCCTAGGATTGAACCCACAGCCTTTGCGCTGCTACCCCAATGCTCTGCCAGTTGAGCTACAGTAACACAGGTTGTTTGTTCTTCTGGCCACTCAGGTGTGGCCCGGTCCAACTGCATTTCCAGATTTCAGCAGTCCTGCAGCTGTTGACTGGTGGATGGACTGTATCAGAGACTTTCACTACAGGGTTCCTTTAGATGGACTGTGGATTGTGAGTACATTTAAAGTATATAAAAATAAACATAAATGCACAAATGATATTTTAACGAAACAGAACATCAGTACACGGGTTTCTGCTTCACGTCAGGACTCTTATCACCTGGTCCGGCATTATTTTGCAGAAAATGACCAGCTGACATTTTTCCAGAAGCATTTTTTTGTTGTGCTGATTTAAAGTCTCTTCACATCCTGATGACAATCATTAAGTAAAGTGGTTTAAATATATTTATATAAATATACATCTTCTGTGGAAGGCGCAGGACCATAAAATGTTCGTCCAATAATTTCATCCAGTTCAAATGCAATGATTGGATGTCCTGCTTGTCTGTCAAACTACGTATGCATTCATATGTATTGGAAGAGGCGTGACTTTTGAGAGCTCTGAAGGAGGGGCAGGATCTTATGTTTCAAAGCTAGCTTGTTATTGCTAGCCTCTCTGGAATTGTCTACCCTACCTTTAGTCTTTACTTTATATAACCTTCCTCACTTGTGACGTCTGTCACATTTATCTGCTGATCTATTCATCCTCTTTCTCTCAACATTCTGCTCACAGGATATGAACGAGCCATCTAATTTTGTCCAGGGCTCCAGTGGACGGATGTCCTGACACTGACCTCGAGAAACCACCCTATACGCCAGGTCACTGTCGTGAACTCTGTAGTATACACTAGTGTTGATTGTACATAGTCTGTATGTACAGATCTGTTTGTTCTACAGGTGTGGTAGGTGGCCAGTTAAACTCAGGAACGCTGTGTATGTCTGCCAAGCAATATCTGTCCAATCATTACAATCTTCACAATCTGTATGGCCTCACTGAAGCCATCGCCACCTACAGGTCAGATAAACACCTGCAGTTTTATGGTAACAGCAGATTGGTGCGTCTCTGACACTGCTGTGGGTTTCAGGGCTCTGTTGAATGTGAAGAACACTCGACCGTTCATCCTGTCCAGGTCATCTTTTCCTGGACTGGGTCGTTTCTCCGGACACTGGACAGGAGATGTGCGGAGTGACTGGGAGCAACTGCGCTTTTCAATACCTGGTGAGATGCTGTTTTTAAAGAGGAAATCTGTGTGTTTGTGTATCTGTGTCGGGTGTGCTGTTGTTCTATCTCTGTGTTTGTGTCTGTGTCGGGTGTGCTGTTGTTCTATCTCTGTGTTTGTGTCTGTGTCAGTTGTGCTGTTGTTTTATCTCTGTGCCTGTATGTCTGTCAGGTGTGCTGTTATTCTATCTCTCTGTTCGTGTCTGTCAGGTGTGCTGTTGTTTGGACTCTACGGGGTTCCGTTAGTTGGTGCTGATGTGTGTGGATTTGGTGGAGACACAACTGAAGAGCTGTGTGTGCGCTGGACGCAGCTGGGAGCTTTTTACCCCTTCATGAGAAACCATAACGATAAACCCAACACTGTGAGTTCAACACTTGACACTGGATTAACTCTGAATGTTTTAATGTGTGAAGTATGTAAACGTATTCCATGTGCTGTACTCCAGCCCCAGGAGTATATGTCTTCAGCCAAAAGCCCAGGAAGCCATGAGGGCTGCGCTCATGCTGCGTTACTCTCTATTACCCTTCCTGTACACGCTGTTTCACCATGCCCACACCTCCGCCAGCACTGTGGCCCGCCCCCTCTTCCTCGAGTACATACACTTCAACTACAACACAGTATCTATTTATCTGAGTTTAATGTTGGTTTGTGTTCCAAGACTGTTCTTTGTTTTCAGATTTCCCGCTGATCCAAACTGCTGGACTATAGACAGACAGTTTCTGTGGGGGAGTTCATTGCTAATCAGTCCAGTTTTGGAACCGGCATCAGAGGCGGTGTCGGCCTACCTCCCCCCGGGGGTTTGGTACAGCCTGCACAATGTAATCTTTCCTCTTAACGCTGCTTTAAAAAACATTCTGCAGGGCTTGTATCTTATATATACATTTTCCTGAGGTCTGTTCATATTGCTAATCATTATTCATCATTTAATATCTCTCTGACTCTTAGAAGTAAATGAGCTGTTTTGTTGCCGCTGTGTCTTTAAGATCATGTAAATACCTGCTTGCATGTGAAATGCATTACAGAAGTTTGCTGTTGTTACAGACAGATTGTAAGTTTGCTGGGTGTGAACTTACAGGCCTCTTTGCAAAGCTTGCATTATGTCACAAAATAACATCAAAATGTGTACAAAAAAACTTACTAAACTTCAGATATAGGGTTTCAGTTTTGAAAGTTACAGTATGTTTTCATATACAATTTACACTCTCTCTTTACACTCTCATGACACTCTCATGAATACATTTGGAAAGAGAGAGACTCCTTTAAGACTCGTTATATGATACTAAAGTCTTTATATCTCCCTATAGGGCCAAGCTTATTACAGCAAAGGGCAATACATTGTGTTTCCTGCATTACTGGACACCATTCACGTTCATGTGAGAGAGGGACACATCGTTCCTCAGCAGGTAATGTGAAGATCACATTCGCTAGCAGCGTTTAGGCTGAGCTGCTGTTCTGAGAACAGTTGCTGTTTATTTCTCCAGGTTCCTGCATTGACTACAGATGCTTCACGTGGAAACCCTTTCATCTTAACTGTGGCATTATCTGCAGGAGGCTGGAGCACAGGAGACCTCTTCTGGGATGATGGGGAGAGTCTGGAGACGTTAGAACGAGGAGATTACTCATATCTGCACTTCTTTGCTGAAGAGGTAGAAGCAGTTTGTTCAAGAACATGTTGGTTTGTTTTTCAAGTTTGTCTCTGTTACACAGAGTTTATGCTCTTCAATTGTTACTTAAAAATTCTCCCATAAATTACTCGCCATCCTAGGTGTATTTGACTTTCTTGTTACAGCCATTTACATTTAATGCTTGTTTACATGGATATGTGACTTATTGATCACTAAATACGCTCAAATAAACTCATTTTCTTTCAAAAACTATGATGGATGGATAGATGCACTTTTTGGAGCTTCAAAATCTCGGTCACTATTTACTGCCATTATAAAGCTGGAAGGAGCATAAGAATGAGTAAATGATGGGGTAATTTCTATTTTTGGGTTAACTGTTCCTCTAATGCTTTATTTTAATTAATTGAATTTAGTTTTTCCTGCTGTTAGAATGTGTTAGTTTGCATTGTAATGCAAATGAAATATCTTATTTACTTTACTGGTGAGCAAAAACTGACACAGATAGTGCAGTCGATGTTTTATGAAAATGAAAGTCAGTTCAATGATCAAATAATATTTATCAATTCATCATAATATTAGTCATCATATTAAATTAAAGTCATATTCCTCATTCTAGTCTTATTTGGTGGGTAAGCCTGTCAAATTGAATGCATCTCTCGACCGGTTGGTCCTCGGGGAAGTGCGTGTTTTTGGGGTTCAGACTCCGCCTACGACTGTGTGGGCCAATGGGAGAAAGGTTCAAGACTTCTCCTACAGTACAGACACAAAGGTGAGCAAACATGTAACCCATCGCAGCTTTAACTAGTTTGAGCTCTTGACATTTGAATGGGTTTACATCTGGAGAACGCCACTAGAAGACTGGTTATTAGTGTATTACTGTGGCAGAGTGAGGACATTATACTGGTGTAAGTGCATCCAGTGAACAAAGCTTTATCTTTGTGATGTCGCAATGGACTCAGAAATGAATTCTGTATATTAACATGTGCCGGAGCTTTTATTTTGCACACCACCTGTCAACATTATGAAATAATGGTTTTAAAATTGCTTTACCTAAACTGTGGTAGATAGTCTATGGTGAATACTAAGATGCTATGGTAAAATTTATTGTGTGTGCAGGTTCTTACAGTGTCTGGCCTGGATTTACCCATGACTGCAGTGTTTACGGTACAGTGGAGCTGATGAGAGGAATAAAATCGGTCTGTAATGATGTTCAGAAGTCTTTTATCTGATATCCGCTCTGGGACGCATCATCAGTGACGTGAGCGGAGGTCATCAGCTCGTGTAGGTCTTTCTCTCTCAGTCTGATCAGACCCCGGCCTGCAGCACACAGCCTCAGATCTGATGTGTGTCTCCAGATGTGTATCTCCCGATGTGTATCTCCGTCTGTTGTGTGTCTCCTCCTGCGGCTCCAGTGAGGGGTGTTGTGGATCTTCTCTCTGTTGTCTTCTGATGTCCAGCAGTGTGAAGAATCTGAAGAAACATCTGTGTGATTGCTCATACAATGACCTATAGTTTTATTTCAGTGTTGAATGTTGTTGCTTCTTTTATTATTGTAAATCAACAAAATATAAGAAACAGTTTTTTGTTTTTTTCTTTCATTTTTAACTTTCCAAAATAAGAGTTGAAAGGTTGAGCTGTTGAAATTTACATTAAGATGAATAAATACTGTTGAAATATTGCATATTGTTAGTTCATTTTTAAAGGGATAGTTCACCGCAAAATGGAAACTCTTCCATCATTTCTGAACCTGTATGGTTTCTCTTCTGAGGAACACGACAGAAGATGTTTGTTGTTGATGTTGGTAACCAAACACTGAGACATTTCTCTAAATATCTTCATTTCTCTAAATATCTTCATATCTCTAAATATCTTCATATTTAAATATCTTCATTTCTCTAAATATCTCTTCTAATATCTTCATTTCTCTAAATATCTCTAAATATCTTCATTTCTCTAAATATCTCTAAATATCTTCATTTCAATATTTACTTTCTCTAAATATCTCTAAATATCTTCATTTCTCTAAATATCTCTAAATATCTTCATTTCTCATAAATATCTCTAAATATCTTCATTTCTCTAAATATTATTTCTCTAAATATCTTCATTTCTCTAAATATCTTCATTTCTCTAAATATCTCTAAATATCTTCATTTCTCTAAAATATCTCTAAATATCTTCATTTCTCTAAATATCTCTAAATATCTTCATTTCTCTAACATATCTCTAAATATCTTCATTTCTCTAAATATCTCTAAATATCTTCATTTCTCTAAATATCTTCATTTCTCTAAATCTCTAAATATCTTCATTTCTCTAAATATCTCTAAATATCTTCATTTCTCTAAATATCTTCATTTCTCTAAATATCTTCATTTCTCTAAATATCTTCATTTCTCTAAATATCTTCATCTCTAAATACTTTTCTAAATATCTCTAAATATCTTCATTTCTCTAAATATCTAATATCTTCATTTCTCAAATATCTTCATTTCTCTAAATATCTCTAAATATCTTCATTTCTTTTCTCTAAATATCTTCATTTCTCTAAATACTTATTCTCTAAATATCTCTAAATATCTTCATTTCTCTAAATATCTCTAAATATCTTCATTTCTCTAAATATCTCTAAATATCTTCATTTCTCTAAATATCTTCTGTTGTGTTACACAGAAGAAATAAAGTCACACAGGTTTGTGTAGGAGTGACGATGAATAACTTCATAATTTTAATCTGTTTTAATTTCTGAGTGTGGACTATCCTTATCTAATATTAACAGATATGAGGTTTAATAGCACACACGTCTTAATACGTGTTAAATGCACAAATATAAATTCTGTACAACTGTTAACTAATCTAACGTTAACGAATGAAACCTTATTGTGAAGTCTTACCACTTCTTGTGTTTTTTTTTGGTTTATTTCTTGACATATTAAAAACGATATCAAAATTAATTATTTCGCGTCTGCGCACTGTTATAATAAACGCCTTCAGTGCGGCGTCAGCGGTGGGCGGGGCTTCGGTGTAGCGGCGTCAGTGGTGGGCGTGGCTTCGGTGTAGCGGCGTCCGCGGTGGGCGTGGCTTCAGCGCGGCGCGTCAGCGGTAAACGCGCGCGTCGCGCGTCGCAGCGCGCACATGTGATGTATGACACGCCGAGCGTCGCTCATATGAACGCGTGACGCGGCGGGCGATCGTCTCCGCGGCTCACGGTAAGCCCTCCGTGTGTTACTCAGCGGCTGACGTTATTTATATATATAATATAACTAATGTAACGGGACGACGCGACGCGACGCGCGCCCTCACGCGTTTCTGCAGGCGTCGTGTGACGTTACGCGGTGGATCGTGCGTTATAATGCGTGTTGATGCAGGTCAAGCGGTCCGATCAGGGGACGGGACATCAGATGCAGGCCCGGATCGGATCCATATGAATACGCGTCTGATCTCCTGATGGATGTTCATTCATCAGTTTTAATGTACATGATCAGACACACACGCTGTTTTTCTGAAGACGTTTAACTTTATGTGACTGGTGTTAACTGGTATGTGTGTCCATTATTAAAGTCCTAAAACAATGCAATTCAATTATATATATCATTTATATACATATATATATGATAAAAACTGTCATAATGGATGCATGCATGCATATGTATATATATATATATATATGCATGCATGCATGCACTAACATGCATGCAAGAATGATAATTTTTATCATTCTTTCTTAATTCTGTTGTATCGTATGTATCTGCTTTGGTTGTTTTGTAATAATAATGTTTTAATCCTGTTTTAATCCTGAACAGTTTTGTTGTTTTAATACAGGAAATCACAAGAGCACTATAGAAATGTCAGAAGTTTAACACATTTTATCCTGTGCTCCCTGTATTAATCCCGTTGGACGCTGTGTTTTCTAAAAGATTTTGTTTTGTCTTATGTTGGAAATCTGGCAGACAGTTTCTATTAAGATCTCTTAGGAAATAGTTTTTATTCCTAACATTTTGATAATAGCAAATGCTTTCATCTCTGCAGATTTTAAAGTGTATTCTCAGCTAATAAGGAATGTTGTGGCCTATTGGTAAGTGAGTCGGGCTTGTGATCAGAAGGTTGCTGGTTCGATTCCACCGCTGACAGGTAGCAACTGAAGTGCCCTTGAGCAAGACACCTAACCTGTTCACAACCTACAGTGTGTTCACTCCTCACCAGTGATGGTTAAATGCAGAGATCACATTTCGGGTATGGGTTACCATATCAGACAAATGTCACGTTCACTTCTCAGAAAGTCGGCTAACGTTCTCAAAGTTATCAAAAACGTTCTTAGTAGCACACGTGACATTATATATGCTATATATCATATATATGAAACATGTTGATCTTAAAAAGTTTTACAAAAAGTTTTTTGTAAAAGATTTGTAAAAAAGTTTGAATAATGTCCTTTTAACCAAGCAATAATGTTAATACACCATCAAAAACAATGTTTTTGTTACCTAATGGAAACATTAGGGAAACGTTCTTACAACCTAAGACTGTTAGCAGGGTTGTCGGGCAGACAGGAGTTGTTGTGCTGTTGTTTGGATGATTATGTGATGTCAGAGATGCTGAACACATGCTTCACTCGTAACACTCACACTATCACAGTTTCCAGATCTGGCCTGCAGCTCATACAGTCCAGTGTCGTATCATGTGTGCACTGTACTTACAGCTTTAGGGGACGTGAGGACTTTAATTCTCTATGTAAAAAAGACAAGAAGGAAATTTAACTCTAAATCTTTGAGCAAACTTACCAGACAGGTTTGCTTCAAACACCTGCTCACAGATCATCCAAATGCCTGAAATAATGTACGTTTGTTTTGCTGAGGATAGATTTGCTCTTTTTGATGAATCTCCTCACAGTCTCTGAGGTTTGTTTTGCAGGTTTATTCTTGCCTGTAGTTTTTAGTATTTATTACCTGTAGTTTTTGTTAGCTGAGACGTCTTGTGTTTTTCTCTGGAATGTAACAGGAAACTGATCTCTAATCAGCAGAACTGTGCCGCTGCCACCCTGCACACCATTAGGAGGAAGTTCTGGGTACAGTTCATTAACACAGGAAAAACGGACATCACAATGCAGAAGGAAATTGAAACGAATGTTTAGACTTGAGGAAGTTTGAGTCACGAGTGCTGGATGTCACAAACTGTTTGTGTAGTTTGTTCATGGCTGGTTGACTGATAACATTTTGTGGTTAAAATATGTATGTATTAAGAAAAGTTTTTGAAGGCAGTTTGAGTGATGTACATTAATGTAAAACTTTCTTTTTTTAACACCTAGGGTGTTGTCATGGCGTTGCTATGTGGTTGCTAGGATAGCTTTTAGTGTTATATTGCACTGTTGCTAAGGTTCTGTGTAGTTTAGGGTTCCCAGCTAACAGAGAACATTTGTAGACAGTTGGCTAACGTTCTCTCAAGGTTGTCCAAAAATGTTCATGCAGTAATGTTAGTAGAACATGTTTAATGTTATATATCATATTCTTTAAAAATGTTTTAGAATGTAAAAAAGTTAATAATGTTCTTATAACCAAGCAGTAATGTTAATACAATGTCTAAAACAATGTTAATACAATGTCTAGGAAAAACGTTACTAGAACTTTCAAAAGAACATTTTTAACATTTTTGTTCATTAATAGAAACATTAGGGAAACGTTCTTACAACCTACAATAGCTGGTTGTTGTTTACAGGACTGAGAATCCTCCTCTCAAGATGGTATCTTCACACTTGTTTTATCATATCCTATAAATAATGAGACTCATCGATTAGAAAAGTAACAGCTCACCTCAACACACTGCAGGATGTTTACTGATAGATTCTTGACTGTTGGTTGTGACTCTGTTTGTAATGGCAGCGGCTGCTGATTAAAGAATCATGAAGTGTGTGTTTATAAGCGTTCACATCCGCCTCCATCTGTTTAAAAGATAATATACACAGCTGTGTGTGTGTGTGTGTGTGTGTGTGTGTGTGTTTGGTTAAGGTGTGACTTTGTATTTAGTCACAAATAACTTTGCAGATAGTCAGTAAGGTGACATGCATTTCACTGAGGTTAATGTGGAGGCACTTGAATAGGTCCTAAAGTCCTACAGTTTAAGCAACCACCCAGAATACCTTAGCAACACCCTAGCAACCGCATAGATTGTGGCAAGAAAATGCATGGAAGACCCAACTCTAATAACCACTAAAGTACATCTCTGTCTCTCTCTCTTTGTCTCTCTCTGTCTCTTTGTGGTGTCTCTATTTCTCTTTGTCTCTCTGTGTGTCTCTCTGTCTCTCTCTGCCTCTTTGTGGTGTCTCTCTCTCTCTTTTCTCTCTGTGTGGGTCTTTCTCTCTCTCTCTCTCTCTCTCTCTCCCTGTGTGTCTCTCTCCCTGTGTGTCTCTCTCTTTCTCTCTCTCTCTCTGTCTCTTTCTTTCTCTCTGTGTCTCTCTTTCTCTCTCTCTCTCTGTCTCTCTCTCTCTCTGTGTGTCTTCTCTCTCTCTCTCTCTCTGTCTCTCTCTCTCTCTGTGTCTTTTCTCTCTCTCTCTCTCTCTCTCTCTCTCTCTGTGTCTTTCTCTCTCTCTCTCTCTGTCTCTCTCTCTCAGAGGATGGGAGCAGTGAGTGGTCACTGGAGGAGATGTCGTTCGGTCGATTTCTGCGGCGTGCTTCCTCTAAAGCGTCTGATCTTTTGACGTTTAACGTGGGCACGGGGGGATCACGAACCGTGCTGGACGGAGAGATCATCTTCTCCAAGAACAATGTGTGTGTTCACCCGGCCGAGCCTCTGCCTGGACTGCCTGAGCATCACCCAGGTGCCACACACACACATCTGAACTGAGCCTCACACAGGAAGAGACTGTCTGACTGACATGTGAAGTAACCAATCACAGTTTGTTTTGTTCATGTGTCATGTTTGTCTGAAAGAAAACTCATTTAATATTAACATGTCTCATACATCCAGCCAAATGTAGTTCTACTACAAGCATGTTTTTCTCAAAAATGAAATGCACATTTATTTTCTAACCCTAAGACTTAAAACATAAGACATGGTGACCATGTCCATGTTTGCGTGTCTTCTTTCACCTCACAGTCATTTAATCAACATAACTGTTGTACTGTTTTCTGTGCCTCTGTCAGGTTACCTGTGTGTGCATCTGGAGAAAGATGAGACTCTCGGCTCCACCCTCATCCTCACCTGGGTGCCCAACTCTCGCATCCAGCGGCAGGACAGGAGGCGCTCCGCTACATCACACCCAAAGCTCGCCCGTCCGCCGCAACCCCCTGAGCCCACCGCCCTCACTCGCCCCGCCACCCGCTCCTGAGGAAGATGAGGATGAAGAGGGGGCGGAGCCACCCTCACCCAACCCGCAGCTCTCAGAGGAGGGTGAGGGCGAGCTGTCTGCGGATGAGGTGAGTCGGGACAGCACGCTGGGCTCAGACTCGGACACCTTCTCCTCGCCCTTCTGCCTGTCGCCCGTCAGTGAGGCTCTGGCCGAGAGCAGCAGCTCTGTCTTCCTGGATAGTGACAGCAGGTGAGAGAAATACGAGACGGTGTTTTGCATTTGTGCATGATACATCCATTGTGTTCCTTCACTGCCTGTGTGAAAGATTATAATGCGCTTTTTACCTGAAATACAGAGGGAAGACACTTGCCTGTCAGACTATGTATGAAATGTTAGATTAGATGGGATAGAAGCTCAGAAGGAACTAAAGCTCATCATCTTCCTGAAACCTTTTAAATGTGTCTGTCGAGCAGTAAATGACAGCTGATGTTAGCATGAATCTGTCGTGTACAGCTGCAGCTCTGACAGTGTATGCAGTAACAGGAGAAGCTCAGAGCTTGTTTATAATTCATACATCAGCTCAGTGTGCTGTTAATACAGTACATCATGTGTTACAGCATCTGTCCTGAACCTCTGCCACGTCCTGTGATCTCCATCCCGCTACCAGGGAACGTTTTCAGAATGTTCTCTAAAAGCTCTCTCAAAGTTATTTAAAAAGTTCTTGCAGTAACATTAGTAGAACATTTTTATAACATATATCATATATCAAAAATGTTATTCTTAAGTAGGTAGTAAAAAAACGTTACATGTCTTTGACGTTAAAAAATGTTTGAATAACAGTCTCATAACCAAGCAATAACGTAAATCCAAAAAAAAAAGTTTCAAAATGTTTTTGTTACTTAATGTAAATGTTACAGAAACATTTTTACAACCTAAAATTGTTAGCTGGGCACACACCATCAGCTACAGATTCTCCAGTTAAATACTGAAAACTGCCGGCACAAAAAACTGTTAATGACCCATTAACAACCAGCTAGTTAACTGTTCAGTGGGTTGTAAGGAATGTTTCCCCAACGTTTCCATTAAGTAACAAAATCTAAAAGTTCTTCAAGTTCTAGAAAAGTTTGAAATGTCCAGTTGTATTAACGTCATTGCTTGGTTATAAAATGTTATTCAGACATGTTGTAATTGTGTAATGTTTTTAAACTGTTCCACTACCTGCTAGCTGAAAAACTTGGAAACGTACAGTAAATACAGTAAAAATAAAGTTAAACCCTTCTCCCTCATCCAACATGTCTTTGTTTCTAACAGCTGTTGAATCTTTATAACTTTGGACAGCACTGCTCATATTATTGCCTGTTTAAGATGAGTGGCTTCATTGTTTTCTTCACTGTTGTAAGTCACTTTGGATTAGTCAGTCTGTATGAATGTATGCTTTCATTTCTTCACTTGTAATTGTGCTCTGTGGACACATGGGGGAGACATTACAGGCTGATATGCAGAAGTGGTGAGCAGGTTGCTGTTTTGGCAGTAACAGAATCCCTCCCCCAGCTGCCTCATCTAACAGTCTGTCTCTTTAGCAGTTTCCTCCCTTTGTTATTTGGCCCGAGCGGCAGGGGTGAGACCAGGACATGCCCATCTCAAGATAAATATCAGTGGTTTGACAGAAACTCAAATCCAGGGCTTCACTGCTCACCCCAGATGTGTTCGGAGGAAGAGTTCCTCTTTACATCTGCAGTTATTTTCTGACTTAAACTTCCTCTCCTGATTCTGCGTGTTTAGATTTGGTGTCGGATCGGATTTGCTCACTGTTCTCTAACTTCATTCTGTCTGTCTGAAGTTTCCTCTCTTTCTGTTTCTTTCTGTTAATTATGTTTCACTTCACACTCAGGGCTGTAGTCTGGTACTCTCACCGCACCGTGTTTAGGGGTCGTTACCTTTTGTCAACAAACTATGAATGCAATATTAAAACCACTTGCATTACAATAAATAATTAAATCAAAAGTCGAGCTTTATATTAATTTGTTGTAAATTGGACAGAATAATTTATATTGGTGAATAGTATTGTATTGTTGAGGGGCCACTCAACTCTTGGGCCCCTAAAATCTTTCCCATCTTTCACCTTTTAGCTACAACCCTGTCCCTCTCTCTCTCTCTCTCTCTCTCTCATTTTCTGTAAAACAAAATAAACGTCACAGTTAATGGTGGCATTCAGGAGTTTGACTGAAAGAGTGAACTCGGGCAGAAGGTGGAAGCAGACAGATGAGTGTAGAGCGGCTGTCAGAGAGTCTGAGGTCATGTTTTGCTGAGGTTGTTTCCATGTGGAATGTTTAAAATTTTTTAAAACCTTTCCCCCCTTTGTTGGGGGGGGAAAAAAGGGGCGTTTTTTTTTTTAAAAAAAAAAAAAAAAAAAAAAAAAAAAAAAAAAAACCCCCCCCTAAAAAAAAAAAAAAAAAAAGAAAAAAAAAAAAAAAAAAAAAAAAAAAAAAAAACACAAAAAAAAAAAAAAAAAAAAAAAAAAAATTAAAATTATAATAATTTTTAAAAAAAAAAAAATTTATTTATAAAAAAAAAAATTTTTTTTTAAAAAAAAAAAATTTAAAAAAAATTTTTAATAAATTTTATTTAAATATTTTTTTTTTAAATTTATTTTTTTGTTGTTTTATTTAAAAAAAAAAAAAATTTTAATTTAAAATATTTTTTTTTTTTTTTTTTTTTTAAGTTATACCAGTCAGGATTACAAATATTAAGTTGACATTACTTGTATAGCCAAGTTGATTAAACTTAAAAATTTAAGGCAGCAAAGTTTGAATGAAAAGTTTAAAAGAACAAACTATGAATTTCAGATCTTAACCACAAGTGTGCAAAGCCAAGGTTGTGCAAAATGTTTTATATTTATGTCTTAACTTTGTTAAAAGTAAAAAAAAAACAGCTCATTACATTTAAAAATGCAGTTTATGGTGGTCTCAGATTTTCAGACTCTGCTGTAGATGGACGGCCGGATCAGTTTGCAGTAATTTTATTTGCTTTATGTTCTCATGTATCTTCTGCTGCTGTGAAGCTCACGGAAGAGCGAGGGAACGTGAAGAACAAGTGTAACTCTGCACTGAATTCTCTGTAACTCTGAGCTGATACACCATCTGTCTCTGTGTGTGATCCTGTACTGTACAGTCAGAAAGAGCTCTCATAAACCTCCTGACCTATAAACGTTCAGTTCCCAGAATGCATCTGTTTTAAGAAGACGTGTGAGAGAGACGGAGGTCTCACGGCTCAGGTTACAGCCAGAGAAACACAGAGAGACTCGGTGAGAAAGAGGACGGAGGGCCGAGGGGAAACTGACAGCCAGGCTGCTTGATTTGTGTCTCCTCTCGACTCCTGCCAGCACAATAACCTCCCAACATTCCTTTAATTCCTGCAGTCCTCACACACATCCACACGACCACGATAACACACACACACACACACACTTCCAGCTGTCACTGAGTTTCACACTGAAAACGCTGATTTACCGTAGAGAGACTCGCTGAATTGGGTTCATTCTTGTGACATTCACTAAAAATGTTTGTCAGCTGGTTGGAAATGTTAATAAAATAGCTTTAAAATAAACGTTAGATGTATTGTAATGCATGTTTATTTTACTGTACGGTTTTCTCTTCCCTTGTGTTGCGTAATATTAAAAGAGGTTGTAAAACTGTAATTTGCAGAGAATGTGACGAACCCATGGCTCACTCTACAAGCTCCGCCTCCAGTCTGGATAGCCACGCCCCCTCGGAGGGCAGCCAATCGCAGGGTGTTCGGTGGGAGGAGCAGCAGAAGGTTATGGCTTTAGAGCACCTGTGTGGGGTTTTCAGAGTTGACCTGGGTCACATGAGGTCATTACGTCTGTTCTTCAGGTCAGCCAAGATCCTGCCAACCTTCATGATGGATTTTAAAACCCTTACGAAGCTGTTTAGCTTCTTTATTTTAATATCGTTTTAGCCACCAACACACAAACCTGTTTATTAATGTTTCTATGTATGTTTTAAACCTATTACAGTTAATATTCTTTGTTTATTTGTTTTTACCCGCGTGTCTTGAATCTGTTTCATAAGACTTTACATTATGAAACGTGTAATGTATTCAGTTCACTCTGCTTATATGATCATTTTAGCATCTTCTTTATGTGCTTCGTTTTAGGAAATGTTATTAGATGTAAAACTAAATCATTATTCCTTCACCTAGGGTTGATTTCGTTCTGTATATTTAAATATTTCTGTGGCGTGAACAGCAATCATGTTTCTGTGATGTGAGATTATGGAAAACGTGCTTCGTCTGAAAATATGCAGTATTTTTATGAAGAGACAAAACAAAGTAACAAATGTTATTACAGCCTCAAATTTGATAAAGAAGCACAAACGGTACAGAAATCATTATTATAACACGCATTATAAAAGCGTAACCACATTCTGCATGTTCAGCTCGTGTTTCTGTGGTTGTAAGTGTGTGTTTGGTCAGACTGCTCTTGTAATGTGTGTGTTCAGTGATGAGGCGTGCACCTCTGGGCAGCTGGTCATTGCCAGCAGAGAGAGTCAGTACAAGATCCTGCACTTCCATCACGCAGGGCTGGATAAACTGGCTGAGGTCTTCCAGCAGTGGAAATGCTGCAGAGAGACGCAGCACAAGGACCAGGTCTGCACAATCTGACACACGTCCAGCTAACAGGAAATGTTCTCATAACGTTCACTAACCCTTTTAAATGTTAGGACCGAATATTCTTAAAATAATGTTTATGGAACGTTCTTATAACATTATTAATATTTGGTATACACAACTGTAATTTTGAGAGGTAATTTTCTCAGAACGTTTTTATGATGTTATTAATAAATGTTCTCATAATGTTCTTAGAACATATTTTTGTTAGCTATGCACAGCACACTCTCATATTTTTTCACAGTACGGTACAAATGATGTGTGTGTCAGACACAGAACGGCATTTGTATTGCGTGTTTTTGTGTAAAACTGAATATTTGGCAGGAACTAATGTAATGTAGGGTGGGGCTTGATTTCATTGTTTAGGATTTGTTTGGATCGTGAGCAGTGGGCTGTTGTAAGATTAACATGATTTTTCTCAACCTGACCTTGTTTGCGTGAGCAGAAGGAAAAGCAGCTTTAGAGGAGGAGAAACTCTTAATTAAACACGTTTGAAACCATTTTAATTAAGAAACTAAATGGAAGTGACTCTGATGTCAAAAGTAATGAAACATGTATTATTCATACAGACTCTTTCATGTGTTTCCCATCAGCCACTGTGTTGTTTCTCGTTCTGCTGCTGCAGGTGTCGGATGAGAAGTCCTGCATGCAGTTCTCCATCCGCAGACCCTCTCTACCGTCTGCTGAGACTCACCCTGAGGGAGAGACTGTACCGGCGGCTGGACGTCGGCACGTGGCCCGGCACCTGAACAACAGTGGACAGGTGCTGGAGGAGTACAAGCTCAGGAAGGTCAGAGCTGAGAAAATGCAAGTATCCATCAATCTTACATAAACTCATTTAAGAGGAGCTTCTATCCAGAGCCACGTACAAATGAGAGAGCCTGTAACGTTTTGTCTGTAAAGCCAACATTAGGATCTTCAGTGAAGGTTATGTTTAGAGGTTGAATTCGTTTGTTCTCTCAGGCGATTTTCTTTGGGGGAGTCGATCCATCCATCCGTGGTGAGGTTTGGCCCTTCCTGCTCCGTTACTACAGCTATGACTCCACCTCTGAGGAGCGGGAGGTCTGGAGGCTGCAGAAGCGTCTGGAGTACCAGGAGATCCAGCAGAGAAGGTCAGAGACTCCCATCTGAGCTGGTCTAAAACTTTCACTTACAATCATTTACAGAGCGAGTTGGTTTAATTACTTAATTACTTTAATTACTAATTCATTTGAACTAAACCTTACAAGAAATTTCTGACATTTCTGAAAATAATACAACCATCTGATTGCCGGTCAGGAGAAGTTAATCATCTCTTATTTTCCCCTGAGCTGTACGACTCAGAAGTTGGCTCAGATTCGGATGAAAATCGCCCAGTGTTTGTCCAGATTAATACAGGTTCTCCAGACTCTGTTCCTGGAGCTCCACAGATCTCCAGTTCAGCTCTGATCCAGCACACCTGCCTGTCAGTCTCAGAGATCTTGATGAGCTGCTTCAGGTGTGATTTATTACTGCTGGAGATGAACTCTGTGGAGCTCACTGGAGGCCTCTGATCTAATATTCTTTATTGTATTCTTTATTTAGGATTATTTAATATTCTTTACTCAGTATTATGGGGGACATTTTAAGTCACATTTTAGTCACTTACCCTTTATTATTATTTGTGTTTATTTATTTATTTTTACAATTATGACATCAATTAAGTGAAATACGTGAAAAATGCTAAAATAATAATGTCATATACTTACTGCAGACTTCTGTCCATCAGGCCGTGTCCATCAGGGCTCTCGTTCACTAGCCTGGACTTCTGTGCTGCTGTACTGTGACTGATGTACGATTACTGATCTTATGACTATTGTAGACTAGTCTGTTAATCCTGGACACTGGTGGTGTATTGTTTATTATTGATGTCTCCTCTTTAATATTGCAGTTTTATAAATCGATTGTTCACTTTGTGAAAGAAATGTTGAATGAAATGTTTTGAGAGTCTTCAAACTTTAAACTGAGATGCTGTCTGTATAAACGGAGATAGTTTTAAGTTTGTGGCAGTCTCAACATTATATACTGATGGTCAGACACATTCAATTTCTCTGTACCTGCTGATTCTAGTTTCCAGTGATTCTGTGTTGAAATCTTATGAAGCTGTGGATACGTCTGACCATTTCAGCCTTCAGTAATGTTCAGATTTTACACACATTACACACAGAACGATAAACCTCCTGGTCTCAGCGTCTGATTCAGTCGTCAGGGAAACATTTCTATTCCAGTGTCTGATGCTAATGACATATGTGGTGTGTTTATACAGTGAATAAAACCCACAGCGAGTCTCTGAGGAGTTTTCTAGCAGTGAAAATGTGAACAAACCGTAACAATCAATAAATGTGTAAACACATACTGAGGCTAAATGGGTTTCACCTGAACCAGTTCACATTAGATTGCTGAGAGAACGCTTCAGAAGACTGATGCTCATGTTTGAGCACGTTTCCAGCTCCATTTGTCTCGATATGAATCATGTTACAGTGTTTGTAAAAATGATGAAGGGACGCTTTACAATACGGTTGTATTAGTTAACATTAGTTCTCAATGAGCTATTAGTTTTACAGCATGTGTTCATCTTTGTATGAGTTCACTGTGCATTAACTAATGTTAACGGTTACAAGTTTCGGTTTTAAAAATGTTTTGGTAAATGCTGAAATATAATTATATCATGATAACATGAATAATTGTTAGCTCATGTTTGCTAATGCATTGACTTGATGAACGTATTATTATTAAGTGTTATTAAATATGGTTTATTCTGAAATAAAATATGAACTTTTGTACATACCATGAAACCTCCACAGGTTTACCTTCATGATACCTTTTTCAAATATATAAATTTGATTAAAAATATTGTTTTTACTTTCTTGGAATATTATCAGTGCAGTTTAATCTGTGTTATTATTATATAGTGAACGAGGTTTTGGGAGGAGAGTCTGTACTGTAAAATCTGTACAGTATCTCACAGGAGTCGCTGAATGAATGTGTTTTAATAATGAACAGGCTGATAGTGGGATGTGCAGAGTTCTGCTGCTCAGTCTGAACCTCCGGGGAATCAGGGAGATGTGGGAATATTTTCACACAAACACAGGTCTCAAACACTTACATGAAGTTGCATCAGGTCTGCCATTGATTCCAGCAAAACAAACAGTGTTCATGAAATCCCACAGGCTTGTTATGAGGCTGTGTGTAGCCTGAGGGAACGTTTAGATGCTGGACGTGATGTTTCTTCTTCCTCTCTGTTCTTTATTGTTAAAAGTTTTTGTTTCCTTTTTATTCTGCTTTTATTTTCTTACCTTGTGTATTACGTGTTAGTTTTGGATTTATATTATTGTTCGGTGTGTTTTAGGACGGTTGTGTTAGGAAATGGACACGCTGTTTCATGTTCTGCTCTGCTTGGTTGTGTTCTGATTGTTTTGTTTGTTTCTGTGTATGTTTTTTGGTTTATTCTTCTTTGATTTGTTTCGGTTTTTCTCTGGTTTCTCCTCTTGCTTGAATCTTTGTTTGTTTTCTCTTTACCTCTCCTCACCGTCATCATTCGCGTTCATGTCCTCCACAGGTTGTCCATGAGTCCAGAGGAGCACAGTGAGTTCTGGAGGAAGGTCCAGTTCACCGTTGATAAGGATGTTGTCAGAACCGACAGAAGCAACATGTTCTTCAGGGGGGAGAACAACCCCAATGTAGAAATCATGAGGTTCGAACCTGCCGTCTGCTTCCTCCAGACATCCAGCTTCAAACAGACAGAGATTTCTCTTTGAAATTAGCTGTGACTATTACAGTTAACTTGTAATAAGTCATTTAATAATTAACTTCTGCTCATTCAGTTATAATTCAAAAGCCTGTTTTAATTCATCTGACATGAGGAATATTTCAGACGGAGGTTTTCTTGGTCTTTTCTCTCAGGAGAATCTTGTTGAACTACGCCGTGTTTAATCGAGACATGGGCTACTGTCAGGGCATGTCTGATCTGGTGGCTCCTCTCCTGACCGAGATCCAGGACGAGAGCGACACGTTCTGGTGTTTCGTGGGTCTCATGGAGAACACCATCTTCATCAGCTCTCCCAGAGATGAAGACATGGAGAGACAGCTGGTGAGAATGTGTGATAACTCACAAACAACAGGCTCTTGAGGAGAATAAAATACTTTGTTGTTTTCTTTTAAAGCTGCAGTTCATACTTTTTGGCTCTCATCATCTCTGTTTAAAATACTTTGCAGGTATGTAAGTACGTAAAGTAACCAATGCAGGTTACTTTACATACTTTTCTTCATGTATGTTGAAGTGAAATGAAGTCAAACTGACATTTCCACATTATATCATTATTATAAACTTTATTGTGAATCGGGGTAAGGTAAGGAGATCGTGTTGAACACTGATCTGTCATGTATCTGTTTGTTTGTTTTTAACCCCAAAAAAGTTACAGATTGCAGCTTTAATTGTGGCTAAAATGTCTTTCTTTGTCACAACCATGTAAAAGCTTTTCTGTGTGTTTTATGCATTCAGTGTTAATGTAACTTTTGAGATTTTGTTCTGATGATGATTTTGAAACACCACCTATAAGAAGTTAACAGTTAAATGTGTATCGCTCAGCCCAGCTTCCTGTTTGCAGACGTAGAGGTTTACAGGTGTGTTTGTGTCCAGATGTACCTGAGAGAACTGTTACGTCTGATGCTGCCGCGGTTTCACCAGCATCTGACGCACTTGGGTGAGGACGGACTTCAGCTGCTGTTCTGTCACCGCTGGCTGCTGCTCTGTTTCAAACGAGAGTTTCCTGACACTGAAGCTCTGCGCATGTGGGAGGCCTGCTGGGCCCACTATCAGGTACATCACACACTGATCTCAGAACAGACACTGAAGCTCCACACACACTATCAGGTACACCACACTGATCTCAGAACAGACACTGAAGCTCCACACACACTATCAGGTACACCACACACTGATCTCAGAACAGCTGCGAGCTTCACACACACTATCAGGTACACCACACACTGATCTCAGAACAGACACTGAAGCTCCACACACACTATCAGGTACATCACACACTGATCTCAGAACAGACACTGAAGCTCCACACACACTATCAGGTACACCACACACTGATCTCAGAACAGCTGCGAGCTTCACACACACTATCAGGTACACCACACACTGATCTCAGAACAGCTGCGAGCTTCACACGTGTGGTCTGATCTTTGCAGAACAGGTGGAAGTTTGTGGTTCGTTATTTATAAACATGAGCTGGAGAACGGTTTTCACATGCGGTTAAATCCGGAGGCTGAACTTTACGAGAAGTTGTGCACTGATGTTATAGAAAGCTTGACTGTATATAAAATGTACATGTTGTGCAGAAGCTGATACATTGTGATTATAAGCTGGTATATTCCAGCTTTTAATCAAGACAAAATAATCATTCAAATCTTACATGTAAAATTTCAGAGACGTTTATCAGTCAAATGTGTTGTGTTGAACCTCGTAGATTCTGTTAAATCTTCAGCGACTCCAAATGTTCTTTTCCGTTCTCGACTTCCTTTATTTTTTCTTGTGTGGTTTTTACAGCAGTCAGAGCAGTTAGACAGTTAAACTACAGCAAGTATAAAAACACTCTTCTGAGTAAGAACCTGTCATATCAGGAAGTCAAAAAAAGATTAATAAGATTGTAAGATTGTTGAAATATTCGCAGGCGTATTCTACAGTTCATTTCATCTTTAAACACGTGTTTCTGGCCACCGTGTTTCTGAACCTGCTGGACATCATATCTGACCTGAAGAATTTAAAGGGAATACTTCAACCAGACATGAAATTTCTGTCATTTTCTGAACCTCATTTTGATCTTTGTACTAGTAATTGTGACACTCTTTCATCAGCATATAGCTGAAGTTAAGCAACAGGAAGTTTGTTTTTATATGTAGAAAAGTTCAGTGTTTCCACATGCGAGATCATTGGACAGAAGCATCAGATAAACGTATGGGTGCCTGTATCACCTCAAGAATCTCTGTCGAGTGTCTAATGAAGATGAGATGCTAATTAACAGCTTCCACAGAATTCATTTGCATATTTTGGCATGCAAATAACGAGGTGATTTTGAAGAGCAAAGTGGTTCGTCTCCTCTGTGCCCCTCATTTACATGTTGGCATTTACTACTTTATAATTGGCTCCATTTGCATCTGGCCTCTCCGAGATTGGCTAAGTTATGAGCTGTAGTTTCATTGGCTGTTTTTGTTCTGTGTGTGGTGTCGGTGGTTCAGTGATGGTTTGTGTGTCTGTATGTGTGTGTTTGTTGACAGACAGATTATTTCCACCTGTTCCTGTGTGTCGCCATCATTGTGCTGTATGGGCGATGATGTCACAGAGCAACAGCTCGCCACAGATCAGATGCTGCTGCACTTTAGTAACCTCTCCATGCACATGAACGGAGATCTGGTGCTGAGAAAGGTACACATACACACACATTTATATATATACACACACAATCACACACACTCGCTCACACACACATTTATATATACACACACGATCACACACACTCGCTCACACACACTTACATATACATACACAATCACACACACTCGCTCACACACACATTTATATATACACACACGATCACACACACTTGCTCACACACACACACACACACACACATTTATATACACGCGCACATACACACACACATTTATAGATACACACACAATCACACACACACAATCACACACACACAATCACACACACACACACACACACACATTTATTTACACGCATACACACACACAAACACACACACTGTGCTCTGCTGCCCCTCAGATCTGCTCATGGTTATGTATGCTGTACTCTTTGTGTCACACAGAGGTGACGATTTTCTTACTGCTGCATACACAGTTTTCTTACAGTAACCATCTGTGTGCCAAACTGTTTTAGAATATGGTGTCATCTCAAGAGAATTATATCACAAAACCCATTAATGTTCTTTTATTATGTAAATTAATACATTTTGTGCTGAGATCATTTTGGGGGGAATAATTCACATTTAAATAAAATTAAAATGGGAAACGTCTTACAATACAGTTTCATTGTTTAACATCAGTAAACGTGTGAATGCATTAGCTGACATGAACTAACACTTGTTTTTCCAATATTTATGAATATTTGTTAATATTAACAAATAGCAAATACAGTTGTTCATTCGTTCATGTTAGTTCATTGTGCATTCACTCATGTTAACAGATATAACATTTTATTTATCAATAAATGTTAAAATTCACATTAACTAAGATTAATAAATGCTGGATAAGTATTGTTATTTGTTACTTCATGTTAATGAAGGTAGTTCACTAATATCAACAAATAGAGCAGAATGACAGAATGAAAACAGTGTCATTATTTGCTCTCATAATGTTCCAAACCTGCTGTTATTTTTTATTGTGGAAACAAAACTCAGTCAGAGTATATATGTGCATGACTCCAGGGCTTCATTCAGTGAGTTCTGTGTGATGAACAGTCTTTCTCTCTGTCAGATCTCAACCATTGTTGTCTGTTTTCATTGTATTTTGTTTTGTTGACTAAATACGCATCAGTTTTGTCTGTTATGATTCTCAATCCTGAATTCTGCTTGTCTTGTCGTCTCTGATTCCAGGCTCGTAGTTTGCTCTATCAGTTTCGCCTCCTTCCCAGAATTCCCCTGCAGCTTACACGACCTGTGTAAACTGTGCGGGTCGGGAATGTGGGACAGTCGGTACATCCCTGCTGTGGAATGTTCCGGAGAGCATCCCGACTCTCAGAGCTGCCCCTATGGGAGGCTCCGACAGCCCTGACAGCCCCGACAGCCCGCCCTTGCCCAGCCCCAACCAGCCCGGCCAGGGCAAAAGAGCCTCCAAAACACGAGACATTTTCACATTCCGCAAACACTCCTGACTCCAGCCAGACTGGTACTACATTACCCATAATGCACCTGAGCGATGGATCTTCAGGTCTCCATCGCCTTCATGAGAGCTGTACTGAACGTCTGCTGTGAAACACTGCCTTCTTCCTCAGCCTTTTGTAAGCGTGTGAGGTGGAAGAGATTGAATTTTATCATGTCATCAGTAATCAAAGACAATCTTCATAAAGCCACATGCTGACGGACTGCAGAATATTCTTCTTCTGTTTTTTGGTTAATATCTACTCTGTATGCATGTGTTAATGATTGTGTGGTGTTACCACAGTCAAAGGGAAGTTTGCATTCTTTCAGCTTAATTTTGGTTTGGTCACGTGGATATTTTTGTCTGTATTCCACACAATCACACGACCGAAACGTGTTGTTCAATCACAGGTCTCTGTTATCACGGCTTTATTGTTTTATGATCAGTTTTGTCTTTTCATATCTTCAAAATAAATGTGATTATATACGGATAGGAGAGGATCTTCCTTTATCATCACGGGGTTCAAGTCATCGTAAAATCACAAATGATTCATTTACTTTCCCAACACACGTTTCTGGACTTCAGTTTCTCAGTGCACGTTATTCCAAAGCGGAAAGAGCAAATAGATTTTCAGGATATAGTCTGAACACCAGACTTAATTCTATATTCTAAAGTCTTGTTAATAGTTACCTTGGTAATTTAATTCTGGTTAATGTAATAAAGTTAACAGTAATAACAGCAGATAAATTGATATGATTTAACAATTGAATCATTTGATTTAAATGCAGTCCGAACATTTTGTGTGGAACTGTGCGGGAAAGGCAATATAGGAAAATACAAACATTTTTTACAATTATTGTAGTGAGTACTCAACAATAAAATATTTAGTGACACACAGAAGGAAAAATCTGTTCCTGCCTTGCTGTCGTCCCAGCTGACAGGGAACGTTCTCAGAACATTGGCTAAGTTATCAAAAACGTTCTAGCAGTAACATCAGGAGATAGTTTTTTTTTATATAAATGTTATATATCATTCATACATAACATTTATATATAAATGTTTGATATATAAAAAATACATCAAAAATGTTATTCGTAAGTTGTTAGTGGTATGTTTTAAAAATGTTACAGAATTAAAAAATGTTTATATAACGTTCTTATAACCAAGCCATAACACTAATACAATCTAAAAACTAGACGTTCCTACACAACATACATTTTTTTTGTGTATTTTGTTACAGGAAGCATTAGAGAAACATTCCTACAACCTAAAACTGTTAGCAGGGATATACAGTTGCTGAAAATTGTACACACATGAACTAAAAACGATGACCTCAGATGAATGCAGCTGAGCAGTCATTTCATTTCTGAATCCTAAAGACTTTTGTTCTCAATGTAGATGCTGTTTCTTGTGCAGGCAGTTCTGATGTTGTGTTCAGTCAGGGCTACAGAAGGTGCTAATCTCACCCTCTTCAGAACAGAATGAGCTTTAATCCAAAACCAAGAGGGAGTTTAACTTTAATTAGCTGATCTTAGCGTGAGAGATTACACACAGCCGATGAGTGCTGTGTGGTAGAGTAAAGAGGGTCAGCTTTTAACCTTCCCCAGGGCCTGTTTTAAAGGCAGATGTGAGAAGGTAACATTAGTCTGTAGAACACAAGCTGTGTGTCGTGACGTGAGTCTTCATCATGGGTGCATCGTGGGATCTCTTTCAGCCATTAGGCGCATCGGGCTGAGCTGTTCATTACCCAGAATGCACCGAGGCAGGGACGAGACCTCTGAAAGTGTTCTGAAAGGGGAAATAATTGAAGGATGTGCACCAGTGTGTTGAATTTGGCAAAATGTCATTTTCCATCCACGTTATCAGCCTAATTCTTTGACTGTTATGTTTGTATGCGTCACAGCAGTTTCTGGTTATTGCATTCGCTTTCTGAATGTCTGTTTTAGGAACCACATGCGAGTCATTTCAAGGAATCTGTTTACTTGTGAATTCACTGGATTTTTCACCAGCGGAGTGAATTTCACAAGCATGTGTTAGTCATGTTGCCCAAAATCAAAAGAAAGAAATCTATATTTAAAGAAATACTGATATATATTATATACACACACTGTAAAAAGACGTTTCCAGTATCTTTAATTGTAATTGAATTTGTCACACTTCAGGCTATACGTCCGCACTGATTTCAGTGCTCTTGTGTGTGAGAGGTGGATGGGGTGGTTTGGGATGTGCTTCAGTAGCTTAATGGAAGTCTAAACATTCCCGTTTCATGATCCACGTGCAGTGAAAGCTTTTAAATAAAATCACATCACATCATGATTCAGGTAACAGCATGAAGGAATTATAAAGCACTTCACATTCACTCTCAGGTCTATCTCCACAAGAGTCATGTTGCTTTAATGAAATGAAACCTGCATTCTTAACATTACTGCTTACGTTGCTGCATTACGTTGCATTATGCTCTGTTGCATTACTCTTCTTTGCATTACTTTTTGTTCTTGTTGTGTTTGACATGGATTTTGGTTTATTTACTTATTTTGAAAGATAATATTCATGAAAGTGGATTTCTTCATGACATTAATGTGTGTGTTTGGGGGCAATGGGGGTTTTAAATATGTGGTTTACGAGGACACAAATATGTATAATGACATATATAACAATGTAAACATGGTTTATGGGGCACTTCCTGTGTCCTCATAAACTAAATTACCTAAAAAACATATTAACAGTGAGTTTTTGTTACTTAAAAATGCCAAGAGTTTTCTGTGCGGGTTAGGGGATAGAATATACAGTTTGTACACTATGAAAACCATTTAGTCTATAGAGATATGTCCTTATAAACCACATATGCCACTGTGTGTGTGTATGTGCATCTTCTCCACTCTGACCTACTTAAGTCTTTCATTTTCACTCTACGGGTGCCCTCTCAGACGTGTGTGTGTGTGTGTGTGTGTGTGTGTGTGTGTGTGTTTTTTTTTTTTTTTTTTTTTTTTTTTTTTTTTTTTTTTTTTTTTTTTTTTTTTTTTGTGTGTGTGCGTGTGTGTGTGTGTGTGTGTGTCACAGTCACATCCCCTACAGTGAGGCAGCACAGACTGCTGTGTTATTGCCTCTAATTATCAATTATGTGATCCAGACTCTCACCTGCAGCAGGCGTCTGTGCTCATGAACCCCGATCAGTCCTGAGCTGGACTATCCATCTGAGCAAAACTCTAATCGCTGACACAACATCTCCTCATTTAATATAACTGTATAACTGACCACCTGTAATACCACTGACCACCGAATACTCGGTTAGCCGCTTCATTCTGTAATGATATTTATCAGTCTTAAATACTGTATGAAGGATTCTTTCTGTTTCCTGTTTATAAACTGGTTTAAGATCTCATGATATGATGTGGAACAGCCAGAATCAAAGTAAGCTGGTCAGCGGTTATGAGAGGAAAGAGGATGTAATCTTACTGAGGTCTGTCTGAACATGTGCCAGTGTCTTCTGCTCATCTTCAAAAGCTCTGTGATGGTTCATCTGGAAGCACGACGCCTGTAATTTTAGCTGTTCAGTGCAATAAAAACCTCATGCAGGTTTACAGTAACCGACTTCATGATATTTCACTTTACAGTCGTCTTTACGGTTGCCAGAGAGAAATTTCAGGTGACCAGAATTAGACTCATTAAAACCTATGTTTTTATTTTTCATTTTATACTTACAGTTATCTTTTGTTTTTATATTCTACTGTTTTCATCATAATTCATATGATCTGTGTCATTTTGTTTTAAAAAAATATATTTAACTCCAGAAGTGAAGATCTGTATGCATGGAGGATCATCTTTATTAATGTGTTTTTAAGAGTTTTATGACCTTCATAATTTTTCACTTGATTCTCACTGACTGTCAGCTCTTTTCTCTGCTCTGGTTTATTAGGCTATATTTATTTTGTTAGGTTAACACTTACACGTCTATATGTTTAAACTCTGTATGTTTTTCAGGTTGCTGTGATAAAGACAGTGAGCCTCATACATTATAACATGTTAGTTGTGTGAAGCTGCATGACGTGGAGGATTAATTTTTCTGAGCTGTATCAGAATGGCACTTGTGTGAGTGGATTAGACAGAAGATATTTTAGCGCCATAATTGTGATTTTGTTTGAAATTTCACCTCTTCATCTGAAAGCTCTCGTCTCATTGTGTGTGCCGTGTGTCACAAATGACAACCTCTCTTTATGACTGAATGAAGGACTTTTGTGTTGAATCAGACGATTTTGACTTTTGAAAATAAAAACTCAAAATGTTAGTATAACTGTGATCTCTTCCGAAAGAAGATAAAGGGGAGTTTGTTGTCTAAATGTCAGAACCACAGACATAAAGACAATGTTAGAAAAGCTCAAAATGACTGGACAGAGATCAGCAGTTGTGACACTGTTTGTTGAGGCCTAGAAATAATGAAACTGAAGCAGCATATCTGATCATGTTCTGTTAGATATGAGGATGATAACTGGAAAATATTCACAGATCAAAAATGAAATGTTTTCATTCCGCAAAAAGATTAAATCCACATTCATACCACAGGCTGGGCTCTACTATTGTGCATTTAGGGATCAGAGAAAAAATACATTTAATTACTCAAAGAAGAATCAGCCTTAATAAATAAAGCCTGTGTGTTCATGAGTTTCAATAAAGACAGAATTAACCCCGACAGCAGACAGAAGCAGCTAATCTTTATGAGATTTGAAGCTGCACAATTCTCCCAGCGCTCCTGCTATGTTTCTGCCAGCAGGATATTTCCTTGGCGACGGTTTCTAGGGAACTGCTTCATAATTCCCAGATCAACTCTCACATCAGGTCAGAAAAACACGAGCACTTGAGCAGTGAAAATGACCTGCAAGCTCAACAGCCATCCAGGATTCTGTTCACCCAGCTAACAATGTTCGGTTGTAAGAGTGTCCCTAATGTTTCCATTAAGTAACAAAAAATGTTATTTTAAATGTTCAAAAAGTCCCGTTTTTTGACGTTGAATTAACATTATTGCTTTTTATAAGAATGATACTCAAACATGTTTTAATTTTGTAGCGTTTTAAACATTCTAACAACTTAGATATTGTATTAATGTTATTGCTTGGTAATATAAACGTATATATATTATATATAAAATTTATATAATATAAAATTATTTAAGCAATTTTAAATTCTATAATGTTTTTAAAACATTCCACTAGAAACTTAAAAATAACGTTTTTGATATACATATAAAATGTTTAAAAAATGTTTTACTAACTTCCTGCAAGAACTTGTTTTGATAACTTTTAGAGAATTTTAGCAGATGTTCTGAGAATATCCTGTAAGCTGATATGCTTCATATTTCTGCATATGTTTCATGCAGAAATATTTCCTGCTAAATGTTACTGAGTGTTATTCTGTCACCTGCAGGGCACTAAATATTCAGTTCTTCAGAATCAGATCTTTGTCAGGTGACCCTTTGTTAATCAGCTGCCATTGACTGATCAGATCTTCTGCATGCTGCAGATTTTAGATCCAGAAGCAGCCAGTCGTGGTCTTCAGGATTGTTTAAAAACTGCAGCAGTGTTTGATTAGAGCTGAATCTAAACTCTGGATCAGATCTGACACCCCTGCCTCAGATACTGCAGGCTTCCATCTGCTTTCTAACAGATCTTCCATCAGTTTTAAAACAAGTCTTGGCAGAGTTCTGTCAGATTGAATGTGGAACATCTGTGAGATCTTCGAGTCTTTCTGTGTTCAAGAGTTTGTGTTGATTTTTCATGCTTGTTAAAGACAGAATGTCATTCCTGAAGTGATAAACAGAGTTCTTAATCTAATCGATTAATTGTTTTAATGGTGAACACTGAAGTTATGAAGATGATATGAATGTGAGATGCATGTGGTTGCTCGTGGCACGAGGCTGGTGTGTGGACACAGAGTTGTGGAACTCATGTCAGGGGTTTCCACTGTAATCAGAAACTCTCACGGGGAGAAAATACCTTCACTCTCAGAATGATCTCACAGTCTCTCTGTTGAGCACAGATGAGAAGCACTCGTGGATGTGATGCTTCTGTGTCTGTGTGTGTGAGGGAAGCCATCACTCACGGCAAACAAGATCATGGAAAACGTGTTTATAGGATCAAATCTGAGTACTGTCATTATTTTTGCTATATGAAAGGAGATATCTATATAATATTTTAAAGCAATAAGCCTCATGAAGCTGCGATTTACAGTGAACTTAGAACAGCTGAGGTGTTGTGATGCGTAACGAAATGACACTGATGAAGAATATTGTTCTTCTGCCAAGCAACATAGTTCTTCAGGGAAACAATTTAATAAAGTTGTTGCCTAGCAACAGAGATGCTGCATAAAACAGTGTAGAAATACTGCTGTAATAAATTCACAGGTGTGTGTTTATACAGTCATTTAAAATGGCCAATCAACCAATCAGAATCAAGGACCGAACAACACATTTTTTGCATATCTATAATACTAATCAATGGGGAGCTGCAGGAAAATGACTTCACCACAATGGCTGATGGCACCACAAAAACGACCCTAGAAAATGTCTCAAGACCATTCCCATTCAGAATGAAAAAACTCTCTGACTTCTGATTCAGATCCTGGAAAATGTTATTTGGAGGAGAATGTGATGATCTTGGCAGACAGCAAATGTTTTGACTGTTCTGTTTCTGATAGCTGACTCAAAACTCTGTAATCTCTCCAGAAAAGCAGAGATTTGTCTTTAAGCCTTCCATTGTTAATCAACATTATTCTTCACATGGTTTCTCCGGGGAGCCAGAGCCTGCTGTGAGACAGTATGAAACTCCAGGACAAACGCCTGGTTTACTTTCCATGATGTAGTGAAGTGAATCATAGATGCAGGAGGATAAACACACTGCTGATATCACTTACAGTTCATGTCATTTCTCATTATGTGTTTCACTTCCGTCAGTAATGTTGGATTTATAGGATTATTGTGTTTTAGATCTAAAACCAGAAGCGATAAACAGTTGTGGGTGATTTGTGGATCAGAGACTAAATGTATAAAGGCAATTATTAATAAAAGTGAAAAATTATGATTTTTGAATGCTCTGAAGAACTATCTTAATAATTATTCTCATAACACTATTTTGTTTAGCCAATTTGAATAATGTTTTGAATTATAATGCAAAACAGCTCATTCAGCTAAGAACAGTGTGTACAGAACTGCAGGCCTCCTGTCTAAAAAAAATACTATATAAGTTATTATATCAGCATTACAGTGTCACGTGTTTTTGGCTTCTGAGGGAAAGAACGTCTCTACAAATCAATTCTCCTATAACCGCACAGTTCAGTCCTGCTGCAGTGCATGCTGGGAGTTATCACAGATCAGCCTACAGGCTGGCACAGCTGATAAAGATATACAGAAATATCGCCGTATTTCTGCATCTGTTTTATTTTTGATGTGGTTTTGTGTATATGTGAAGTAATTCTAGTCTCTGCGACTCAGTAAGCCCCACGTGCTGGATAAAATCGAATTGTCTTTTTCTTTTGGCAGTCGCTCTCTGTTGTGAAAACATTCTGAGAAGGACAGACTACACAAAGCCTGGACAGTGATGTGTGGGTTCAGAAATGATTTGTGTTTGTTGCCACATAACAAACAGCTGAGTACACAGAGCCGTCCCTGAGCTCTTGTTCCATTGTTTTCCAGTTCTGTGTCTCCGGAGAGATTCCTCAGTGTCATGTTGAAGGCATCCTGCAAACGGCATTTCTGTAGCAGTAAATGTTCGAATGTTCACAGCTTCTCGTGGGTGATATATTATAAGAGCAGATACTTTATATGAGACTGGAATTATAATAAACTGAGATGCATGAGGGATGTTGGAGGAAGGCGGAAGTTTATATACATGCTTCTCACTTTTATTTAACTGTATTTCATAAATACTGGAATAAATAATATTTGGTGTAATATTACTGGAACATGAACAATACTGTATTTGTTTATTATTTTATTATTATAAATTATTAAATGACGCTTGAAATCATTCACAAAATGTGGATACAGTAAAATAGCATTTTGAAGTGGCTTTAAAACTTCCTTTTTCCCCCAAATTTCCTTGCAAGTTCTTTAGCTTTGGGAAAATGCACATAAACCTCACAGATAATGTTTTAAACTTTAGCATCAACATTTCACTTTTTGGGGATATTGGAAACTATTTGAATTTCTTATTCAGATTATTTGATGTTTTTTATTTGAGTTTAAAAAGGCAGTGTTTACTGTATAATGTTTTTTTTGTTATTTGTTAAATTCTTGTTCCTTCCTGATTGATTATTTATTCATTCATTGACGTTTTGATCTCATTCCAGCTCATTTTCTAGCTCACACATTTCCTGTTACATTATGAAGGTCTGTTCATCTGAGGGGTTTGTTTCTGTTTATCATTCATGGCTTTTCTTTCATTCTTTTTCCTCTTTCATCTCATGTTTCTGTCTTTCTGAGCATGCACCAGCATTGCCACGGGCAACCACAGCAAAACAGATGCGGTGGAGGGGCGGCAACACCTGGAACTCATGTTCCATCTACAAAGGAGGATGAAGAGATGTTGAGATGTGAAGACCATCCACAGACTGCCTGCTGCTTGAAGAAGAAGAAGATCTACCTGACATGAAGCCCAAACCTCCTCGCGCTCTATCAGCCCACACTTCACAGACTGTTCTCCTGTCCTGCAGGACCACGCTTGATTTCTGAGGAGCTGTAGCTCTTCTTCAATATGTTCCTGTGAGGTCTGAAGTGAGTGTTTGGGGAATCTTCCTGGAACTGTTTAAGCAACATTTGGGTGCACCTGTTGCTGTGAAATGTCTCAGATTCTCTGGCCATTATTCAGCCTTGAAAACCAGTTACTGAGTTTAATGATTCTCACGAGCCGCTTTCTGTTTCATTACAAACACAGACATCTGGATGATCTTTGACCTCCTCCAACATCTCTGAATGGTTGGAGATTAGACAGTGTTATTAGTTTCATTTATTATGATTGTTATTTGTGTAGCAGTCTAACGCAACTTTGAAGCATTCAACACATTTCTGGGCAGCAGCTCAGAGTCTTCCTGTGAAGATCATGATTCAGTACAGATTCACTGAGACTTTAGGACACAGAAATAAATAGCGGTTGAGTTCTTTCTTGAGACTCTTTATAATAATTAATTTATCTTTATAAAAATTTAATTAAAAATGAATTGTTCATTGATCTAACAACAGTTTTGATATGACAATTCACATAGTAAAATATGAAAATCTAAAAAATACAGTTTATATATCATGATATAATTGCTATAAGAAATGTTACTTGATATTACTTGAATTAAAATGCTAAATAATTTGGTTCAGAAGACAACATCTCAGATAAGGAATGAAAACAAATGTTTACGCAGATTTTATAGCTACGCATTCCACAGTAATTAATAGTCTCACGCGTCTTGTGTGTAAAGCTGTTTGTGAATGTGATTGTGTTGTAATAGTGTTATTGGGATGTTTTCTATGTTCGTGGGGTGTGTTTGTTCATGAGATGAATAGCAGGTGTTTCAGGCCAGAGAACAAGAGAACAAACACACCCTCACTTCACATTCTCCTCAAGGACGAGTTGATAACAGCCCACAGCATGTGTGTGTGTGGGTTAGTGTGTGCATGTTATGTGTGTGGTGTGTGTGGGTGAGACAGTGGTGGGGGAAATGTGTGTGTATATGTGTGTGTGTGTGCACTAATGTGTGTGGTGTTTGGGTGTGAAATGGTAAGTTTTGTGTGTGTTATTTATGTGATTTTAATTGTGTTGTTAATTTATGTGTGTGGTGTATGTGGGTGTGAGACAGTGTGTGGGGGGTAAGTGTGTGTGTGTGTATGTGTGTGTTGTGTGTGTAGTGTGTGCACATGCTTATGTGTGTGTGTGTGTGTGTGTGAGAGTGTGTGGGGTGTAAGGTGTGTATGTGGGTGAGTGTGTGTATGTGCAGATGAGCATTTAAACACTGACAGAGTCAAATGCTAAATCACATATTAGTCTAATGGTTTTAATGGGCTTTGAGATGAGTGTGAGGACAGCTGTGGTGTCACACACAGACACTGTGAGATTGACAGACCTGTTAACCCTTCATGTGTCGCCTGACAGCATCTGCTCTCAATGCGTGATGTGTGTGTGAGAGTCTGCTGTATTTACACTGAGTTTACTGCAAAGTGTGTGTGTGGGTTTACGTGACCATATACTGGCGACAAATCTGTAGCCAAAAGCCAGCAAAACCTGACGAATCTGAGCAAAACCTCCTTTTGAGGAAGTCCTCATTTGTAAAAACGCTATAAAAAATATAATAGATGAAGTTTTTTAAGAATCTTAAAAATGTTTTCTGCTAGGGTTAGAGCGTGGGTTAGGTTATAGTGTTTATAACTAGCTGTGTATTGAAATAATAGAAGTCTATGCAATGTACCTAATAAAATGGATTATTAAATGTGTGTGTGTTAGGTCAAAATGTTAGATGCTCTCTCTCTTTGTAAGTCACTTTAGATAAAATGTGTGTGTGTCGCTTATAAACTGGCCTTCCATTAACCTGTACCTCTTCCTCATTAGTGCTGTGTCTCTGTTGCCATGGTGGTCTATTAGAGCACTGCGATTAAAATATCATTTGCATGTGAATGTGTGTGTGTGATTGTGGCTGGGAGAACTGGGACTCCAGTAGCTTTACTGTTTTGTGTTAATGGAAAATAAATGACAGTGACCTCACACACTTTTAATATGAGGCTCTCAATACAACCCCAGTAATGATGAGGGTTGTATAAGTGTATAAAATGGGACGTACAGCAGCCACAAATCCATCTGAGTGTGTCACCCTGAACACACTTCACTGAATAATGTCACACAGTTGATCTCACGCTGGATTAAGTACATGAAGTCAGCTGCTCCAGCCGCAAGTGTACCCACAGATCAGCACGCTAACTAACATTTAACACCAGGACATTATCAAATACTTTCAAATACATAAAAAAACATTTACCTAAAACTTATTTATGTGGCATGTTTTATTTAATTTTTTTTTTTTTTTTTTATATGTATTGAAAGCTGCGATATTGCACTTATAAAATTTTTTTATTTTTTTGGGTTAAAAATGAACAAAAATTAGTTATTGGTCAAGTGCATGACAAATAAATGTTTAACACGACCCTCACCTTCCCACCGATTCACAACAGTAAGTTTATGATAATGATTTATAATTTGAGCTGTCACATCTGATGTTGAGGATTTCAACAGTTGTAAAGTGTAAAGTAACCTGCAGTTTTATGTTTAAACAGATGAGAAGGACTATGGAAGTGACTGCTGTACACATTGTTGTGTTGTTCAACAACTTTCTGTTTGTCATTTCAGAAATGAAACGGTGTTGGCCTCCTCTGCACTGTAACTCTCCCGGTCATATCTGCTGCTGTTTCTCCCCCGAAGGTTAACACCAACCCACTGAGAGTACCCCCACCCCCCTCATTTCTGTCCAATCCATCATTTTCCAGCCAACAGGAACGTCCCGAACGTTGTCTAATGTTCTCTGATCTCATGAAAGATATTTAAAAACCTTCCTGCAGTAGTTCAGCATTACACATCAAATACATAATAATAAAACGCTATTCTTGATTGTTAGTGAACGCTTTAAAAACATTACAAAATTTTTTTTAAAGCCAGGCAATAATGTTAAAAAAAACCTCTGAAAAACTGGCCTCTTTAAATGTTCCCAGAACATTTACAATAACACTTTAAAACGTTTTCTCATTGTAAGGAAACATTAGGGAAACGCTCTTACAACCTTCAATTGTTAACCGGCCAAGAGTTAGTGCTTTATTACTGAAATGCAGGTCGTGCTGGTCTTGTTCATGATCTGCTGGTGTGTGTTTTAGTTTTATTTCATTATATTTTATTATATTTCATTATATTTTATTATTTCGTTTGGGAGTCGCTCGTGTAATTGAAGGTGAGTCTGATTATCTTCATCATCATCATCTTCATCATCATCATCATCATCATCTTCATCATCATCTTCTTCATCATCATCATTATTATCTTCATTATCTTCATCATCATCATCCTCTTCATCTTCGTCTTCTTCATCCTCTTCATCTTCATCCTCTTCATCATCTTCGTCATCATCCTCTTCATCACCAGGAGCATTACTGACGCACAGCTCCGAGCGCGTCAGCGCCGCGTCAAACGCCGCCGCTGTGAAACGAGAGGACCCGATGACGCGGAGCGTTGTAATAACGCGGAGGCGCGTCACGACGCCGCTTCATCTTCATCCGTGTGTTTCTCCAGCTCACGAGTTTGGGGTTGCAGGAACGTTTCCCGAACGTTTCCACTGGTAACAAAAAGGTTATTTTGAAGGTTTAGTTTGTTAGACGTTGTATTAACGTTATTGATTATTATTCAAACATTTTATAATCCAGTAACGTTTTTAAAACGTTCCACTAACAACTCAAGAATAACATTTATGATGTACATGATATCTAACAGAAGAAAACATTGTGGTAATGTTACTGTAAGAATGGGTTTGGGTCACTTTGAGAGGACTTGTAGAGAACAATAGGCAACGTTATGAGAACGTCCCTGAACGTTCCCTCTTGGTGACCTTTAATTC
Organism: Chromobotia macracanthus; assembly: GCA_036877525.1. Classification (NCBI taxonomy): domain Eukaryota; kingdom Metazoa; phylum Chordata; class Actinopteri; order Cypriniformes; family Botiidae; genus Chromobotia; species Chromobotia macracanthus. The sequence goes on from JAZGTH010000103.1 coordinate 2,254,210, forward strand.
AGTGAACTATGAAGTGCTTTCACTCTACATGCAGTTCTGAGACAAACACTGCTGCAATAAAACATGTACATGCAGGTTTAACATGGCAGCACTGCATGTGCTGTGAAATGACTGTGTTTTGTCTTGCCTGCACACGTTCTCTGTGTTGATGAAGATCAATAACTGGAGATCGAGTCTCACTGCTCTCACATCTTGATCAATAGTCATATTTTGCTGCATCTGATATGTAAGACTCGCTTCAGTTCGACTGCAGTGCTGCATTATAATCAACTTCAGCCGTTCAGTTATAATCGCTGATCGTGTAAATAACAGCATGTGAAAATGCCTGCAAATCATTTCATCTAATCGACAAAGAAATCTATTATTCTGTTAATGTTTTATTGTAATAGCGACATTAAATATAGTGTTTACTATATATTCTAAATGCTAAGAATATGGCAACATCAGTTAATATGCTCATGTTTATGTCAGGTCAAGACAAGATGGATGGATTATGATGATGGATGGATTATGGATGGATGATGGGTGGATTATGGATGGATGGATGGATGGATGGGTGGGTGGGTGGGTGGGGGTGTGGGGTTTTGGTGTGTGTGTGGTTTTTTTGTTATAGATAGATAGATAGATAGATAGATAGATAGATAGATAGATAGATAGATAGATAGATAGATAGATAGATAGATAGATAGATGGTGTGACGGATGCTGTGACAGGCTGTAGAGGGACACAACAGTGCTTTAGTGTTGCAGCTGTGCGTGGTACCTGCGTCAGAGCTGTGTGAGCGTGTGGCCTCCTCCTGCTGCAGGAGTATGAAGGGTTTGTAAACAGCAGTTTATTGAGGCTCATTAGATGAACCTTGTACAATAGCAGGCAGTTCACGTGGCTTGGAGGCCATGAGGTGCATAAACGTGCTTGTGTTGACACTGAAAGATGTCACTGGATAATGAAACAGTGCCAAAGGGAAACAACACACTGGATCAAAACGAGTTTAACAATTACCATAATGCCAGACTGTGTGTGTGTGGTCCTGGTGTTCACTATATTATGGGGACCAAATGTCCCCACCAGTAATAATAGTAATACCAGTAAATTTTGACCTTGTGGGGATATTTTTTGAGGTCACCATGAGGAAACAAGCTGATAAATAATACAGAATGATCTAAAATAGCAGGAAGTTTTCTGTGACGGTTAGGTTTAATGTGGGCAGATAGAACATACAGTATGTACAGTGTAAAAACCATGTCTACAGAATGTTCCTATTAAACATGAAAACCCAAAATATGTATGTGTGTGTTTGTTGGGACTCAGGATTTTCAGGATTTTCCTGTTTATGGTCATATGATATATATGGTCTATCATATTATGGAGTTTATGGACTCACACACAGTATACACTATTAATATATCATATATACAAAATAACATATAGTGTCTTGACTTTAAAACTATGCAATGCATTTAACTGTATACAAAAGACACCCTTTTAAACATGTTAATAGAAATTTGTCAAATGGCGAACATTTTCTGTGAGGTTCGGTAAAAAGCAGCAGTCAATTCTCATCGTGAATAGGGAACCATCGCGTGTGTGTAAATCTGATTCTCAACCGTTTTTGTTCTTGCCTCCCCTAAAAACTAAAATCTCCCAGAATGCATCTGTTTCGATACACGGCAGAGAAATGTCAGTTTCACTTCCTGAAGCTGATGTCAAAGGAACACCAACAGAAGGAACTGTGGGGACGGAGCGAGTGAAACTGGCCAACCAAAACACCTCAGTCCATGTTCTGCAGGAGACGGCAGACACTCATTCTGTGAGTGAGCCGTGCTTGTCAACATCTTCAGGGCGGCATCGACTCCTGGCACACAGCCACCATGATGACCTACATTTTGGCAAGAAAGTCACACCCAGGAAATTCATACTTAAAAACAATGAACAGAACATCACAAAGCGTCTGTTTTACACAAAATGTCCTTCTGTGTAACTCTTCAGAGATTCTGCTGGTGTGTGTGTGTGCTATGGATACAGACTTATTGATTTACCATTAACTTCAGTGAGAAGGGAAAATCCATGACTTTCTCTTTAAATAACCATCAGATGTGATCAGCAAATGCGTGAGGTGTGCAGAGAGAGTTACAGTCGATACACACGTGATTCTCTTATCAGAGGTGGCTTGTTTGAAATAAAAACAACATTTAACCCCTCTGTGACTGTAATAACTCTCATGTGATCAAATGTGTTTGCTTTGCTTATATAACTGCTCATGTTCTCTGTGAGGTCATTATAATTTCTCTCATGTAAGTCAGTGGTAGGTGTTTATAGCATAAAAGTTTAGATATAGATGTTATTAACAGAACCATCCTGTGGTCTTTTTTTTATCTGTAAATGTGTTTTTCTAATGACTGTACCTGTTTTAATCACATTCACAAGGAGAAATGAAAATTCTTCCATCATTTCCTCACCCTCATGTCATTCCAAACCTGTGTGACTTTTATTCTTCTGAGGAACACAAAAGAAGATATTTTAAAGTATGTTGGCTACCAAACAACAGTGGCACCCTTTGACTCCCATTGTATGGACACAAAACCACTGAGACGTTGCTCAAAATATCTTCTTTTGTGTTCCACAGAAGAAATGTTTGGTTTGTAATGACATGAGAGTGAGTAAATGATGAAAACAATTTAATTTTGGGGTGAACTGTTCCTTTAAGCACATAAATAGAGCAAAAACTGCATTCTAGTTTATACATTAAAATATTCTTGCATTTTAAAAAGGAAAAACATTCTTTTATGACTTTGTAATTGCAAATTTGTAAATTACAGTTTGAAACAAACATCCCCCTCCACTTCCCAACACAGCCGAACAGACTCAACATTCCCCAGCAGCAGTCAGAGGATTCCGACACTCCTGAATTTCCATATAGATAGAGAACCACATCCATTTATCCTATCAATGGTTGTCTGAGATATTCTTTTATTTTATGTTCCATCTTCCCCACCCACCGAGGTTTCATTCCCTGCACAGTCACATCTCTTTATTACGTGTGTGATTGGTTTCTTCCGGTCAAATGAATATGCTGTTACATTAACTGGTTATAGAGTTAAAGAGCAGCAGGAACTCACGGTTTACAGTCTGTTATCAAGGCTGAAGCAGCACGAGAAACTGGAGAATTAAAATGCACGGGACACAGTGGAACAGTCTTTCAGAAGACAGAAGAGAAACACCATCTCACATCAGAAGACCCAGAGGAAAGAGAATATGTCAATCTTGATTTACATGACGCGGCACAGAGGACATTTCAGTGGTCACAGGCCTTTTAAAGCTAAAGAGACTTACTGAAGATCTCAGTTATTTTTAATTCATGTCATCTTCAGCTTAGATGTTTCTCCAAATGTTCTCCAGGAGAAATACACATGGAAACAAATGAGACGATTGCTCACATACAGCAACTATAGGTAGTGTTCCTGTAGCTCAGTTGGTAGAGTGTTGTGTTTGCAGCACAAAAGGTTGTAGGTTCGCCTCCCAGGAAATACACACACAAACACACACTGATCAAATATTTAACGGAATGAATGCGGTGTGAGTTGTTTTGAATAAAAGTGTCTGGCAAACGCATTAATGTAAATGTTTAGGGCTTTAAAATTGTGGATTAATTTAATTAAAGATATCTGAAATCTTATGTAAATCTCTGACCTTTGATGGCATAAAGAAAAAAATCCACGTGCCAATTTTGTTTTCCATGCAGAATTTCATACGGAATTAAAATGTAGTTGAAAATGTTATGGTCATCATGTTTGATTTCTTACTCCACAGATCAACACAGATCTATGTGCAGTTTTCAGCAGTCACACAGTGTATGGATGAGGAGCAGAACGCAGAAGGCATGCTTCAGTGACTGATGCGGTATTGACAGGTCATCTACTGGATCTGTCTGCACCCTGGGGAACTCTGCGGTCTGTTTCGGGCCCCTCCCCTCAGCCCACAGTCCCAACCCCTTCATCTGCTCTGGGGGCAGAGAAGCAGCGCCCACGGGTCCGTTCTGATGAGCAGACACTCCCACCAGAGATGTGCAGAACAATGACAATGAATTCGGAGTCTCTCTAACACTGATGGAAGACTAGATTAAAACGCAGCCGGAAAATGAGCTCTGGCAGCATATTTTATCTCAACAATCACATCATAATTGAAAAATAATGGAACTTGAAGCTTGCAGTGACAGAAGAAAATTGCACGGACGCATTCCTTCTGCATGTGAAAAGCTTCACGCTGCTCTAAAACAGAAGAACGTGGAAAATGACTTTGGAACGACTCTTCTGATGTCATCACATTGCTTTTGACTGATACAGTGTTATGGCCTGTTATCCTGTACATGAAATTATCGTTATTAAATAAAGCTCTGCTGTGAAAAAGCGTTCGTAAAGAAAGCTTAACTATCTTCTTCTGAACGTGTCTTTTCTGGCAGGACGTGTGCAGTTTTGATATCAGCTCATTAGGAAACTGAAACTCAATGAGCTCTGGGTGAGATGGGACTGAATGCCTGTAGGCCCCTCTTAACATTTTCTAATAGTCCTCCAGTCCTCAACCAATCCTCTTCTGTGATTCTTCATAGCTGTAGAAATGCAACGCTTGGTCGAGCAACAGAAGCTGCTCTGATGGTCTGGCACACAGAGCTCTCTCTCTCTCTCAGTCTTTTTTTTAGTTCCTGGCACTGAATGAGTGGAAGCCTGTTTGAGGTTTCTCTGAATGAGTTTCCATACATGGTAATGATCTGTAACAATAAGTTTAAGATCAGTTCACCGGTTTCTACTAGTACTCCTACAATAGTTAAGGTCATTGTCATATTTAAACATGCCAGTCACCGCTTATGTTATCAACACAAAGATTTCCGATCATGTGACATGAACATGAGCTAATATATCTGAGAGAAAACCTGCAAAATGAGCCTGAGCAAAAATGACAAGCTCGTACTGTATTGCTTTATCAAAGGTTGTTTGATTACAGTGTTTCTAGTAATTGTGTCTGAATCTTCAGCAGATCCGTGCTTTTAAAACGATGTTTTAGCCGAGAACTGTTGATCGAAAGAATAGATTTTGAATAGGTTATTTTCAGAGGTTATTTTACGAATAAATTCATAAATCTGCATTTTTTTTGCCAAGAATATAAACACATTTAATAGACATTTTTTAGAGGAATTTGTCTGGGTTGCAGAAGCTTTCCGTACCCAGAAGACAGACACATTAAGACAAATAACAAAGAATAAAATAAAGGCGTGTGAATAAAACCTGTGCACACATTTACAGAACACATCCCATAATAAATATGAGAGTATGAGAACATGTGGGATTATTGTGAGTGCTGTTTTGTATAGACACACACAATGTGGCTGTCACAGGGAGGACGAGGCTGTGGTCATTCACATTCATTCTGAGAAATAAAGTGCAGGTGAAGATGAAGATGAAGAAGAATAAAGCAGCAGGTGCTGGTCAAACACAATCGTTCATATATTTCCAGCATGATCTTCCTCTCTCTCTGTTCTGCTGCAGCGGGGCGTTTTCCACCGACAAACCACGATCCGCCCGCCTGATCGATAACACGACCCGTCCATTTATCGGTGATGATTATGGGATGTCGTGCAGCATTTCATTTCGTGTGTCGTAGATGTGATGAAAGCGCAGAAACGAGGTTTATTTGCCTCTTTCTGTTTCATTGCCTTATATGGAGATGAGGTCGAGCGTCGACGCCTCAGCCTCGGTTTAACCCTTCAGCTGCTGTATTTTATTCGCATCCTTTAATCCGATTTAAGGGAAGCGATTTCACACCTGCGTGTGTTATTGTGTTGTACTGCGAACCTGCGTATAACCTTTGCGTTGTGCGCGTTCGTGCATCGAGCCTTTAAAGTGAAGGAGGTCAATAAGACATGAATCTGCTGCTTCTGATAGATAGATAGATAGATAGATAGATAGATAGATAGATAGATAGATAGATAGATAGATAGATAGATAGATAGATAGATAGATAGATCGATCAAACTGCTGGGTGGGATTTGCAAACTCTTAATGAAAACGTGAACACTTCATGCTCCGCACTTCGCGCAATTTTTCACCTCCCCCTTCGCGCGGGCTGACGTCACGCGGCTTATTAGCGCACGAAGTATTTTCTGCCGAGAGAGAGAGAGAGAGAGAGAGACATTAAAGAGAGAGAGACATTAAAGAGAGAGAGAGAGAGAGAGAGACATTGAAGAGAGAGAGAGTCAGTGAAGAGAGAGTGAGAGAGAGACATTGAAGAGAGAGAGAGAGTCAGTGAAGACAGAGACAGAGACAGAGAGATAGTTAGTGAAGAGAGAGAGAGAGTTAGTGAAGAGAGAGAGAGAGAAACAGAGAGAGAGAGAGTTAGTGAAGAGAGAGAGAGTCAGTGAAGAGAGAGTGAGAGAGAGACATTGAAGAGAGAGAGAGAGTCAGTGAAGACAGAGACAGAGAGATAGTTAGTGAAGAGAGAGAGAGAGTTAGTGAAGAGAGAGAGAGAGTTAGTGAAGAGAGAGAGAGAGAAACAGAGAGAGAGAGAGTTAGTGAAGAGAGAGAGAGTCAGCGAAGAGAGAGAGAGAGAGAGAGAGACATTGAAGAGAGAGAGAGAGTCAGTGAAGAGAGAGAGAGAGAGAGAGAGAGAGTTAGTGAAGAGAGAGAGAGACAGAGAGGGAGTGAGAGAGAGAGAGACAGTGAAGAGAAAGAGAGAGACACAGAGAGAGTGAGAGTGATAGAGAGACAGAGAGAGAAAGAGAGAGACACAGAGAGAGTGATAGAGAGACAGAGAGAGAAAGAGAGAGAGTGTGTGTGTGAGAGAGAGTCAGTGAAGAGAGAGTGAGAGAGTCAGTGAAGAGAGAGTGAGAGAGAGTCAGTGAAGAGAGAGTGAGAGAGAGAGTGTGTCAGTGAAGAGAGAGAGAGAGAGAGAGAGTGTGTGTCAGTGAAGAGAGAGAGAGAGTGTGTGTCAGTGAAGAGAGAGAGAGAGAGAGAGAGAGAGAGAGAGAGAGAGAGGGAGGAGAGATCCATCTTGGGCCACAGCGGCGGCAGATCTCGGAGAGCGTCGCGTTAACGCGTTGCAGAACATTTGACGCGTGAATCCGCTTCGGTCGGCCGAGCGCAGCAGAATGGACGTGCCTGCCGTCGGCGAGCATGTGTTCGCGGTGGAGGCCATCGAGAAGAAGCGCCTGCGGAAGGTAAGAGCCGCCGAGCAGAAGAAATGTGCCGTCGGTCTGTAGCGTCTGGTGACCGGCTCTCCGTGTTGCAGGGCCGGGTCGAGTATCTGGTGAAGTGGCGGGGATGGTCGGCCAAGTGAGTGTTTGATTCACCTGTTTGTCCTCGTTTATTTACCGAGCGGCGGGATGAGGCGCGAGCCGGGCGGAGAGACATCACGGATTTACCCGCGTTACCGTCCGGTCGATTGATTTCCGTGTGTGTGTGTGTGTGTGTGTGTGAGATGTTCAAGTTCAGCGCGTGTATTTCTTTTATTGATCAATAATCGTTTACGGTGCTCTGATGCATCTCTCTGATGTTGCAGATATAACACATGGGAACCGGAGGAGAACATACTCGACCCGCGGCTGCTCGTCGCTTTCCAAAGCAGGTGAGATGGACGACGAATAACAGAACTTGCGATGTTGACCATATATGGTCACGGGAGGCGGGGCCTGCGGGGTCTGTGGCGCTGTATGCGAGATGAATTGTGGCTCTATGGGTCGGGTCCGACTGAACGCAACAAAGACTCTCTTGATACTTGCCCTCAATCCGGTTGAGAAGCAGCGTGTTGTTTTCACCCGTGCACGTCATGAAACGGGTGTCGACCAGTCAGGGTTTCATTTTATTGCATTGTGATGTGAGCCAGCAGGCCTGCTCTGAAGCGGATGCATGGGAATAAAGGCAGCTGGAATAATTCAGATCATAAAGCATGATGTTTGTACAGTATATAAAGTTATAAAGTGTGTGTGCTCACACATTGAAGTAGCTCTTAAAGCAGCGCTTGTGATCTGGTCCCTGAGTAGTACCCTGAGCTTTCTGTTCATGCCTATCATGGACACGACAGCAGAAAGTTTCACTGCATTCCAGAAATCACGGTTAAAATATCCGTGAAATCACGGTTGCACCTCAGTTTCAAAGGTTAAACAGTGTCATGTTAACCATTGCGTGATCAAGGAGATCAGACGTGATTGTGATCTGAATGTTGTTGCCTAGATGTGATGTTGATTAAAGTTCTGGAAAACATAAATGAATAAATTAAGATTTTCTCAATTAAATATAGTAACTATTGACTGTTATTATAACCTACAGTTTGCACAATGTCTGATAGGTTGTGTTGAAAACTGTATAAATGTATATATAATGTATATTTTGCGTGTTGTTTTCAGAGAGAGACAAGAGCAGTTGGTGGGTTATCGGAAAAGAGGGCCCAAACCCAAGCAAACCCTCATCCAGGTACATCTTCATCTTGTGCATCAACAGCCTTTAAATAACCCAGCAGCGGTTAATTTTACACCACATTACTTATTTACGGACGACATTTTCTTTTGCACTGTGTGCATGAGGCGGTTTCTGCTTTATTGTGAATCAATAATTATGTGTGGTGAAGGCTCCTTTCTGTCTGCATGTCGCTTAACGTACAGAGCTGCTTTATGATCAGTGCTGAAGTCATCGATACTCATTCATGATGATCGTTGTGAGTTAATGTAGCTGATTTTATTGTTACCGTAGTTTTAAAATTAAAATTGACCCCATTTAATTTCTTGAAACATGTTCCTGGACGTTATACATTTTTAACCAGTGCAAATTCTTCCAGTGAAAGACTAAATTCTTTCTTTCTTTTATTTTTTTGTTAGTTCTTGGAGAATCAAACGGATGATCTTAGCATTACTACCCGCATGAACTGCAAGTTGCGTTACAGGAACAAGAGGGGAAACAGGAAAAGCCACATAGCTCGGCTACCTATGAAAATGTGTTTTCATTTGTAGAGTCAAGCTGAAGATGTAAATAATGAAGAGGTGATGAACTTTCAGTTCATTTGAGGTGTTCATATATATCCTCTCTTTGTTCTAGCTTCCTGCATTTGCTCGTAGATCCAGCATACTGGGTGGTCTTCAGGACATGTCGTTGGACGAGGAGAACCAGCCCAAGATGGACTCGCTTCAGATCCACCGATCGCGGCCGCAGCATTACCAGCTCAACAGTAAAAAACACCATCAGTACCAGCCCAGCTGCAAGGAGGTACCAGCGGAGCAGCAGATTAGCAGGAAAAAGAAACACTTCTACCAGCTCAACAGCAAAAAACATCACCACTACCAGCCAGACCCCAAGATGTACAACACACCATTCCCGGGACCTAAGGAGGCCAAAGGTCAAGACCCTTCCAACAAAGGCTGGAACCTCCCTCCAGCCCTACAGCAGAAGTGGATTCGGGACAAGGACACTGCTTGCCTGAGCAAAGAGAAAGATCTGTCTATTGAGATTAAAGAAATGGCTAATAATGCTAACAAAGCCGAGCATGCACTTAAGACAAGTTCCAAAGCGATTGCACTTCCTCACGGCATCAGCAGTAAGATGAAAATAATCAAGAATAAGAACAAAAACGGACGAATCGTCATCGTGATGAGCAAATACATGGACAACGGTGTGCATTCATCTAAGATGAAAAACAGGAGCGCTTCTAGGCCGGAAATGGCAAAACGCCAAGAGGAACCTACAAAGAACAAGAAGGACAGTCTGTCTGATGCTAAAACATTAGATCAAGGAGACGTCCAGAGGAACGGTTCTACTGAGAACAAGAGCAAAGTTTCTTCTGGTGAGTGTGTTCACGAAAGGTCCCACAAGAAGGCTGACCATGCAAAGCCAATCCGGTAGAGACTGCGGAAAAGGTGGACGCAGTGATCGTTGATCGTTTGGAAATATGTGACGATGAACAGCTGAATCTGACCTCCAACTCTGGAGTGAGTCACCGTAAGAGGCACCTGTCAGAACCCAGTGAGGACGTGAGAGCCTGTAAGCAGTTCTTCAGCTCCAGAAGCATCAGTGCCCCAAATACAGTTCTGTCCTCTCCTCAAAGAGAACCTATCAACTTACATTACAGAAGCTCTCACGCCAGTGACGCGTATAGTTATGACTTTACTGACACCATTCTAGAAGAGCCCATTGACTTGAGCTGTGGTCCAACAAGAACTCCAAAACAGGTTCATTCTAGTGTGGAGAAGGTTTCAGAAAGCTCAGAGAAAGTGGACAACCATTTTAAATCGTTTGTGGGTAACGTTATCATCACAGATATCACCACGAATTGCTTGACTGTGACCTTTAAGGAATATGTTCCAGGGCAATAAGAGCAAAAAAAATGGATTTTTTGGAACATGTGAATTTGTTTAAGATGAACTGATCGCACTCCATTCTGGAACAACCCTTTTCATTTACATGTAATTTACATTATAAAAACAAACACTTAATATAGTGTTTGTTTAGACGTCAATTATGTGTTGTAATGCACAAAACTGAGATGTTTGGCAATTTGCTGCCATTTTGAAGTATATGTTGTGGGAAAACCCATATCTGTATAGTGTACAGTAATAATGCTTTGAATTTATTATGATTTTGTACCTACCTTAGAAAATACCTGCCTAGTGGATTTAGCACACTGGTGAAACTGAAGACTTCATTTCTTAAGCTTCATGTTTAATGCACTTACCCACTGTTTCAGTGTCCATAAGTTTGACTGTTGGGTAGAATGAGTTCACGTTTTTGAATCAACTTTAATCACCTTTTATAAATGTAAGAACAATGTTCTTCTACTGTTGGAGGTGTAACGCCTGTTCAGATGTACATAAAACTGAAAGCTATACATCTTGAGTTGCTTGGAAAGGTATCATCATAAATGTATATGAATGTGCCTAGAAAGTATTTTTGAATATTAGTGTAACCAATTTTGTTTTGCAGTTGGATGAAGACGTATTTTGCTGGATTTCCAGAAGCTGTTGACCTGTGAGGTCTTCTCTGTGCAATGTTAGAGAAACAACTGGAATGTGTGATGTTCTTAACAAGTTTAATTTGCACTATATCACCTTCTGGATATATTTTGTAAATGAGTTCAATAAAAAAAGACAATAAAGGCTACATCTAACCTTAATGTAGATTCTGTCTGTACTTGTAGTACGACTGCGGTCAGAGATAATCATAACATTCACAGTTTGTTCAATAATTTGATTAAGTATGAGAAGAAAATGCAGGTTTGGTGCTAACACTGAGCAGTGTAATGCTGTAGGTGATCGTGTACAGTCTACGGTGAATTGTAAGTACACACTGAGATTTGTGTACAAATGACACAGTCATGGTGTTGAGGCTGAGGCTGTTTATATGCATGTCATTTCATACAGTAAACCCTGAACTGAAAGTGCTTCTTAAATCCATATGAAAATCTTCTACAACAATAAAATCTTTCACAATGTTTCATTCTGTTTCATTTCAGTATTTTGAGGGGAAGGATTTTAATTCCTCTAATGGTCTGCAGACAGAGAAAGAAAACAAGCTGCAAAGATGAAATAAACATTTAATGTTTCCATGTTTTTTAACAAGAAGGTTTCTCATAGAGTTTGTATGAGTGAAAGTCAGCCATGCTGCCTCCTAGATGCAGTACCACTAAAATGAAACTGATCCCGCACTTCTTTCTGTCTCTTATATAGACCAGAAAACACAACCTCACGTCGTTTTACAGGCAGACCAATGCTTCATATACAATGAATGTAAATATATTAGCTTTGTAAACCCATAGGAAGATCAAATCTAAACATACGCAGATCATCCCACTGGATCGGGCAGTGAAATCCTTTTGTTTGTTTTAATAAAAGACGTGTGATAAAAATAAATGATTAAACAACAGTAACATCACAATAATGGGACAGTGAATGTGATTATGGTCTGTCCCATTTTGTGACGTAATGATGTGACGCAAGTCAACGTGCTGACGTCATTTATCATTGCGCCGGACAAAATGAACACGAGAAAGCAAGAAAATGCGGCGATATTTCACACAGTAAAACATGATGTGTGATCTAAACAAATACTGTTGATGAGCTGCAGGAGTAAATCAACTTTAATAAACGTCTCTCAGCTTATCTAGACAGACAGACAAATAAACAGATCAAAAGAACAACCGAGTGGTGCTTCACCATTGAGGATGTCCCCTAATGTGCCACGATTCATTGTGTGTGTTAATGGACTCGTGCTGAATGATTGGATTACGAAGTTGCATTACAATACAAACAAAACATACAAAATCTATTACTGTATTACTGTATTAATGCATTACTGTATTCATGTATTAATGTATTACTGTATTAATGTATTACTGTATTACTGTATTAATGCATTACTGTATTAATGTATTACTGTATTACTGTATTAATGCATTACTGTATTAATGTATTACTGTATTAATGCATTACTGTATTACTGTATTACTGTATTAATGCATTACTGTATTAATGTATTACTGTATTAATGCATTACTGTATTAATGTATTAATGTATTACTGTATTAATGTATTACTGTATTACTGTATTACTGTTTTAATGTATTAATGTATTACTGTATTACTGTATTACTGTTTTAATGTATTAATGTATTACTGTATTACTGTTTTAATGTATTAATGTATTAGTCTCTCAATGCCTCTGTGTGCGAGTCTTGCCATTTAAAATAATCTCCTTACATTCATTTGTCTTCATGCTCTGAAAATCGATCAATAAACCTAATGATTTAATACAGTTGAAGTAATCACACTATATTTACTTCAACCACAAAATATTTACTATAATATTCAGAAGACAATTTAACTTCAGCTTGTAAATGCGTTTCATTTCTCTCTCGTCGTCTCCCCCGATACTCTCCTTGTTTTGCCATTTTGTCTGAACGATTATTATTATTGTTATTATTATTGTTATTATTATTATTTTAATCGTGTTAGTATTTTGAAGCTCTGTCGCATTAACTTTATGAATGCATGAAACACAAGAAATAACTGCAGCGTTGTCAGTTTTCCTGGTTTACTTGCCCCGTTATATTTGCAATATGTGATGCAGTTGCATTGACTTCATTTCTGCTGTTTATCAATAACTCAATAAACCCGAGAGTTTGAAACACTAAAACAATAATAAAATAATGCTGAAGGTTTACATCAGGTTTACAGCTGATAATCAGGTCATTCATTTACCTTTCACCATATCGCTGTGTGGGAGTCTGTTTATTAACACACCATTTTGTCTTTAACTAATATAATTAAACTGATTACTATTTGTTTTCGATAACAATTCGGGGTTGGTCATATAGTCGTTTTAGTGAAATAACCAGAAACACGGATTTTATGGTTATAAACGTTACAATAACAATAAATAATCTTAATCATCATCCTCTGTAACCAGAACAATGTGAAATTCATGACATTAAAATAAAGACGAACGAATGAATGAACATCAGATGAATCGAGATAAACGAATGAATCCGTCAGATATGAAATAACAAGATTATTTCAGATATGAAATAATAGCGAATAATAGCGACCATATTATATTATATATATATTATATACAGATTAAATGTAACCTTAAAAAATGAACATCACAAGTGAAAACATGTAACCTGTATTTTAATAAGGAGAAACATACTGAGAGCATTTCTGAGCTGGACAGTCCTTTATTCAGAGTAATCACATGTATTATTATTGATTTTTTTTATTATAATCGTTATTAAAATCATTATATTATTCTTATTTCATCATAGCCTATTATATATAAATATATCTATATATATGGTCCGCATTTATAATATATCAACACTTCATCTATTTGGATTGGTTGATCAGATGGGAGTTTGGGAAGTAAAAATTCAATAATAAAGTGAATGTATTATGACTAATTTTATTGAATATTTTAATGTTTGTTTAAATCGTTATTTACATTGCATGCAAAAGTATTGATTATTGTCATTCATTTACATTTCAGACGCTCGACATGGTGACTTTAGTCAGGCGTGACGTGTACAAAAACATGGCCGCGTTGAGTCGACGCGTCTCTTCCGTCTTTCGCTTTTCACGGCATCTGAACTCGCAACCGACACCTGCTGGGTCGAGGCCAAGATGTCGCGCGCTTTATCGCTCTCTCGCGCATGTGTGCGATGAACGCGTGAACGCGTCCCGCCCGCGGTTCCGTGACGCGTTGACGCGACGCTTTCACGCCGATTTGGCTCCTCCCCTGAGCTGCGCTCGCCCTGCACGGTGCCATGGCAACAGCGTCGAACGTGATGACGTCCGCGCTGCGGGAGTATTATGGGCTATCGCGGATTATTCCGGAGGAGGAGATAAACATGGAGCTGTCGGCCGTCGGGGAGCGAGTCTTCGCCGCCGAATCCATCATCAAACGGCGCATACGGAGAGTAAGTGCCCGTGCGATCACGGCGCCGGTGAGCGGTTGCGTTACAGACGCGTTACAGACGCGACCGGATGTCCGTTTCGGACCCGTTACGCGCGTTAGGTTAGCCTAGCAGCGCTAGCGTGCTAATGTGTGTGTGTGTGTGTGTGTGTGTGTGTGTGTGTGTGTGTGTGTGTGTGTGTGTGTGTGTTCACCCGCAGGGGCGGATGGAGTATCTGGTCAAATGGAAAGGCTGGTCTCAGAAGTGAGTATCACGACACGACCGCGGGGATTGTCACGGGAGAAGCGCTTTCGGGCTCCCCGTGATCGGTGAGGTCACCGGGGCGCTGCGTAACGGGGCTCCGGTGAACGTGAGCCGCCTGACAAGGCCAGTGATGGGAGACGCACAAGAAGTGAAGATCCGCCGTTTGCGTTGATTTATTTATGCGTGCAAATGGCGACAAAACATCCCACGACGTGCTTTCGTTCACGTTTCGTACGCGCACATTTACGAACGGGATGTCGGTCCCTGAAATGACGCGAAATGGTGTACGTCACTGGAAATTAAAAACGCCAACCCTGTTATTGTTGTTATTATGGATCGATGCACGTATTATTATGATTGTTTTTGCTCTGATGACTGATCCTGCGGTTGTTCGTGTAGATACAGCACTTGGGAACCGGAGGAGAATATTCTGGACGAGCGCCTGTTCGCCGCTTTTGAAGAGAGGTAACCGTGTCTTATTATTGTTATGATAATATTCAGAGGACAGACGACCCGTTTCAGATGCGTTTTTAATGTCAGGTTTGTTGTGCAGAGAGCGGGAGAGGGAGTTGTTCGGTCCAAAAAAGAGAGGCCCAAAACCAGAAACGTTTTTACTGAAGGTGAGAGAGCAAACATGCAGTAATGCAGTTTATGCATCACATAAACATGCATAAAATACAGTTTGCAGACGAGCATGCAAATGCATCTTTAATGTTCGTGTTAAGTTTCCTTTTTTAATGGAATAAATCTTTTGAATTCCCAAAACCATATTGAATTCCGAGGAAGCATGCGTGCTAAGAAAATGTATAACCTGAATGCACTGTAAGTCGCTTTGGATAAATGCATAAATGTAAATGAATTCAAATTACATCTTGATTTTCCTTATCCAATGACTTTACATGCTCTTCTGACGGTTCAGACTGTGTCAAATATTGTGAAAGTGTATTTAACACAGTATATAACTGTGTCAAATATTATGGAAGTATATTTAACACAGTATATAACTGTGTCAAATATTATTAACCCTAAATATTAAAGTGTATTTAACACAGTATATAACTGTGTCAAATATTATGGAGTGTATTTTAAACACAGTATATAACTGTGTCAAATATTATGGAAGTGTATTTAACACAGTATATAACCGTGTCAAATATTATGGAAGTGTATTTAACAGTATATAACCGTGTCAGATATTATGGAAGTGTATTTAACACAGTATATAACTGTGTCAAATATTATGGAAGTGTATTTAACACAGTATATAACTGTGTTATTGTGGAAGTGTATTTAACACAGTATATAACTGTGTCAGATATTATGGAAGTGTATTTAACACAGTATATAACGTGTCAGATATTATGGAAGTATATTTAACACAGTATATAACTGTAAAATATTATGGAAGTGTATTTGTATTCACAGTATATAACTGTGTCAAATATTATGGAAGTGTATTTAACACGTATATAACTGTGTCAAATATTATGGAAGTGTATTTAACACAGTATATAACTGTGTAAATATTATGAAAGTGTATTTGACACAGTATATAACTGTAAATGAAAGTGTATTTAACACAGTATATAACTGTGTCAAATATTATGGAAGTGTATTTAACACAGTATATAACTGTGTCAAATATTATGGAAGTATATTTGTTTGTCATATTATGACATTTTTGTGTTTACACTTTTAGGCAAAAGCTAAAGCAAGAGACAAAAGCTATGAGTACAGGCGGAGATGTCTCGAGATCTGCGGGTGTCGTTCCGGTGGCAGAGCCGGTTGTGACGCCCAGAGCACGGGAGGGACTCCGGGCAGTCGTGCCCACGATCTTCCCCGAGCACCGTGAACCGCGGCGAGAGCGTTCCGTCCCGACCCCGGAGCTGAGAGAAGCCCGCTGCCGCACCCGGTGACCGCGGGCGCCCTTTTAGATTTCACCGGTTCGCCGAAAAACGAGGACCGAAACCAAGTTCCGTCCGGCCGCTGACAGCGTTAAAAGAAAGGCGGATAAACCGTTATCTTACCGGCCGTCCCGATCACAGAGACCGGAGAGACACCCGACCGTGACGTTTTCCACGTAACGCAGAAGTCAAGGGACGCCCGGTTTACACTCGGTGGCTCCTTCCTAAAAAGGGGTCACGGCATTTTGGGACCCGGCCGGGAGGACGGCCCCGGCGGCGACATGAACCGGCATCTGTTTCATCCGCCGGTCACAGCAGCAGTGAGCTGTCGGTGAGTTTCCACGGAGACGGACGAAGTCGTGGCTGCCCTGCTTTAAAAACCTGGAGAAAATCATCGTGACGGACGTGACGAGCAACTCGTTGACCGTGACGATAAAAGAGAGCACGACGGACAAAGGTTTCTTCAGAGAGAAAAGATAATGTCCTGTTATCTGGATGATGTACAATACTGCAATCCGACTAAAGCACCGACACTTCTGCATCACTCATCTATAGCTGTACAGTGAAGGCTTGCCATCATGTACATAACGCAAAGCTTTATATATATATATATATCTCTATATCTCGTGTGTTTAGCCTACGTTTCCATTGACATTTTCTATGAAAACGACGTGAAAATGAAGTTTATTTTTCTAATTCCCAGATTTTATGTTCGTTTCAGCTTTATTGTGATCGCAGGCGCGGATGCTGTTAACACGTCTTAACATTTCTTATAATAATCGTCAATAATTTCATATCAATGCACCTTTCTAGGGGAAATTGGTTAGTTCCCTTTCCCGGACTTATTTGTGATCATATTATTTGTATAAAGTGTGAACGAAGTAGTCCGTGTTAAAAAGCACCCTTAAAAAGATGAAAGATGGGAGATGAGCTGCGCACTTATTTATCTGTATGACGGATTGTTTTAGGCCTAAATATGTCGAGGCATTTACGATTAAGAGACAAAAACTTTTATGTTGAACGAATTTCGTTTTGATATTGCTGTTTCCACAATATCTTATTATTATTATTATTAAGCGAGCTACTTTTAGAGGAAAGAAAGTGAGGGATTTTTTCCCCTGTCGGAAATTAAGGAGTCGAGATTGTGATGATGGTACATATATTTGCTGCTTTAAAGTGGATAATAAATTATAAAGTGTGCGTGCTCAAACACAGTTTTAATGACATGTACTCGTTTGTTTTAATGTACTGGATGATCATGTTTAAGTTACTGTTTCGTGTACAGAAAGGTTCAGTATTTTTGCATAGAGGCCATCGTGTATCAGAGCTTAACATCTAAAATAAAAACGTCATTTAGCCGCGTCTGCGAGCCTCTTTCATTATTTCATTCAACAGATTATTTATGCCATCTAACAGATTATTCAGCCCATAATCAAGCATTACAAAACCATCATAAAGCAAAGCAGAAATAGCCGGAGTGATTTTCATGTTGTGCGCGTTTGTTTCTGGTTTAAAAGCAGAAGATTTATGCTGTTAGATGT
The DNA here is from genome assembly GCA_036877525.1 of Chromobotia macracanthus. Classification (NCBI taxonomy): domain Eukaryota; kingdom Metazoa; phylum Chordata; class Actinopteri; order Cypriniformes; family Botiidae; genus Chromobotia; species Chromobotia macracanthus. The sequence goes on from JAZGTH010000103.1 coordinate 2,272,337, forward strand.
TTATATTCACTCACATTGACGGAGAGTTTTAATGAAAGAAAGAAATAAATAAAATGTTAATGAAATAAATACTGTTTAACATGATGCAGGGTGTCAGATCAAGCTTTCCTCTCCTGAAATCTGCACATTAACACATTTATCAGCTCTAGATCAAACACTTCGTTTTATCTACATTTATTTTTGGTTTATTTTGTAAACGTCGCGTCTTATATACGAAGGAAACGCGCAGGTATCGACAAACTAAATGCGTAAAGCGTTATAGTTATGCGCTTTGCATTGTGGGATATTAATACATACTGTATATATTATAATGCACTTTGTTGTACTAATTTACTAATGTAATGAACTTATATATTATATATATATATAATATATATAATGCAGTTAACGTGGGATGCAAATGAATTTATACTCCAAATCTGCTAGTTCAGGACATTCGTTGAAGGACTAGATCGTCACGTCAACCTTTTCAGTATATCAGAACTGTTTGTCAAAACTAATAAACATATTTTTATTAAAATAATTGTATTAAAATTGAGGAAGACTTAAATCGGAGCGCTTAATTGTTTAACAGGTTTCAGTTCAGCGAACGCCACAAGATGTCGCCGCAAGATGACGTAATCCGCGCGTCACGTAATGCTCGCGTTAATGTTTACTTTATAATGTTTACTTTATTGCACAGCGTGTGTTTCAATGTAAATAAATATAAAAAAAATATAAATATAATCTTTGAAACCTTGTTAGAGATTCGCCATAGTAATGACGTAACACTACGTCATTATTTTGTTGTAATTCGTCTGATGTTGTGACGACATAATTCACTGTAATTGTCTTCATATAAAAGTCTTCATCGAGTAATTTACTTCTCATAATGTTGAACCAGAAGGATAATAAATGTACACAACCAGTTTTTAATGAGATTTGTTGTGCTGGAATCAATGGCCTTTCAATGTCCTTGTTCTACAGACAACCTATGTAAGTATTTTTTAGTTTAATGTTTTATTTGTGCAAAGAAATTGTATTTTTAAGAGTGGTTTAAGTGTTCATGTTGGGGTCACAGTGTTATTCTCAGTATTGATATGTTTAAACACAAGAAAACTGTAGATATAAAGAAAGGCTTTAAGAAACTATAAAGAAAGGCTTTATGAAATCAGAAATTCAGAACAGTATCATTATATATATATATGATAGATAGATAGATAGATAGATAGATAGATAGATAGATAGATAGATAGATTTAGACATATACATTAATTTATATGTGCACTTTAGGGGAAAAGTCACTGTGATTCTTTAACTTCGTGACACACAACGCAGGTTTATTTTTATATTTATTTGTTGTGTAGAATTAAAGTACAGACATACACACAGTGTGTGAGCTCCGTCTAACAATTCACCAGATGCCTGTTTTAAAGTGACACCATGTAAGACAGAAGAGATGTATTCATATATGTTACTGAAATCATTGTGTGCTATAACGTGTGACAGATCAAATGTTTTAACTGTTATAATGTCATTCAACACTGATTCAGATGATTTCAGTGATGTTTATACGTGAATGTGCACAGAGTAACTCCAGATCTCTCATTCATTCAGCTGATGGATAACCTTTACAGCTGACTCCAGAATAAGGCATCACATAGAGTGACAGATCTGTGCTTGCAACAGCTGCTTCACATACAGATAAATCACTCTGTGCATGTGTAACCTCATGTGTAACCTCTATTATCCAGTGAAGTGTAACAATATGAGTTGATAATGACCTGGTGTAAGTTATCTGATCACTGATGTTTCTACAGGTCAAGTAATCGGTTACCACGTTTATGCTAAAAATGCCAAAAGCATTTAGAAAGAACTTGTATTTCCATTAAAGAGTTTTATTTAATTACTGATTGTTACATGATGGTCAACATAAAGCAAAATAATGAGTTAATATTAAATATTAACTCATACCAATATATTCTATTAACCAATATTAATAGAATATTAAAAGCATCAGAGAAAATGAACATGATCTTTTATATTGACTATATTTATTGTGCTGCATTGCCAGTCTTTTATTTGATACTTTTCCTGTTTTATAATGTCAATGAAATGTTGTGATGATTTCTACACACTGAGTTCAGTGTTCAGGATTATGTTGAGATTACTATCCTCAATGTTTTACAGAATCAATTAAAGCTGCCAGAGAAACGATTTCTTGCACTTTTTTTGCAAACTATTACATACAAAGCAATGAAAGTGTATTCAAAATCACTGTATGTTTCCTCTAAACATGCACTTCAGAAATATTGTTTTTGGATTAATTTCACTGAATCAGATTTAGTTTCGACATTGATACAGGACACAGTTATATATTCAATGACCAAATACACAAAATAATTGGTCTTCCAAAAATAGCCATCATTATTGTACTTAACCATAAAATTACCCGACAAGAATTGACCAAATATGTGGACAGGTGTGTATAAAAGAACTGTGGGTAAACTGGAAATTACTTCATCACAGCACGTGTGTTATTGTCTCCAAGCAGAAGTCTGTAAAAGAAATGTTAATAATAATAAAATCATTTAATCAGTCAGTTTCTGTGGGTCAGACTGTAACTGTATCTGTGTGTTATGCGCTTCACCTGACTAATGCAGCAGCCACGAGCGCACCAGTAACTGGACCGACCCAGTAGATCCAGTGGTGAGTCCAGTAGTTGCTCAGCACCGCAGGTCCTAAAGCTCTGGCAGGATTCAGGCAGGTCCCGGACACATCAGCCCTGCAATCCACAGAGAGCCAGTTCATCTACAAACCTCCAGAGACAGTCGAAACCAGCTCTGACACACAATAACTCACTCACCCTGCCAGCACATTAATCACGAGAGTGCAGCCCACCGTAAACGGCAGCAGAGGAGTCTTACTCTTACTGTTAACTGCACCCAGTAACACCACCACAGTAATCAGACACGTCATGACAGCTTCACCAAACACAGCCCTCACAATCTGCTCCTCTGACTGCACGACTGTAAATGCGGCACCTGCAGTTTTGATGTAGTTTTCGTCTGAGGTCATGAACTGAAAAACAACCGAGAGAAACATGAAACGTGACAGATTCATTGTTGTGTGGCTGGTGCAGGTAATGTCGCATGTAATGATGGTGTTGCATTACATGCATCCACCTCTTTACAGTTGTGTAATTTGTACTTTTCCTCATTATTTTGCTCTGTTCTTTACACTTCAAACAGAGCTGTAATTAACTCATAACACAGCAACAGAAGAGGGTTTTAAGTTGAACTGACACCCATTCATTAAAAGCTCGAGGATATTGTGTGAGTAAGAAAGAGGATTGACTTTGGTTTATAAAGACAGTATTGGAGCCACTTCTGTAAGCTGTTGTGTGAACAGGACAATTCAGGAGTCACTTCTGTTTGTCAACCCCAAACACTGACTGTGTGAACGCAGGTGTAGTATTCATGCACAGGTTTACAGACACTTTAACCTGAAAGATGAAGCAGTCTTACTCACTTTGGCCATGGCTGCCCCAAGCAGCCCCCCTGTGAGCTGTGAGAGCAGGTATGGTACCACCATCTGCAGCTGCATCCCACCGCACAGCCACACAGCCACAGTGAACGACGGATTGAAATGAGAGCCACTGCATCAGGTAAAAATGCATTCACACATTATGTTACATTTAATGGCTGGAAATGTCTGCCAATCACAGCGAAATGCAGAAGTTGAACGATATCAGTTGAACAATGTGCCATTGTGAGAAGCGCTATAAATAAACTTGAATTGAAAATGCCCTGATTCACTCTAAATGAATCAGGTTATCAATTCCATGTATTTCATTCCTTTAAACTGCTTTACTTGCCATACTGTGTTTATTTATATTAGAATTAAAATGCATTAATTTATTAATGGCAGAAAAAAAATCACATAGATAATGAATTCTTGTCACCTGATCTGTGCCATGCAGGCAATCAGTACAGCCACTGCAAGACCGTGAGCCAGTGCAGGCTGCAGGCTGCCCACAGTCTCCACGTTTTCAATGACAGACACACATCCTATAAACACGAAGAACGCAGTGCCCAGCAGCTCAGCCACACACGGCTGGAGGACTCGCTCATAGAGGTTCAGCTCTCTCACAGCAGGTTTCATCAGAGCTTTCTCCATGACCTGAAGTTCCAGCTTGGTTTCCATTCTTTCTCACAGCTGCAGGTTCAGTGGACGTGTCCTCTTATCTCTGAGGTTCATCTGTTAATCTTCTGAACAGCGTTATATTGATCAATGACCTGTGAGGGTGAATATGTTGTTCATTGATCCACATGTTAAACCACATCATCTGAGCCACTGCAGTCTGCTAACACATGCTAATAGAGAGGGATTACATTTTAACACACGCTCAGCTAATTCAGCTCAGTGTGAACTGAGTGCAGCTACTTAAACATGAGAAAGTTTAACCTGCAAACTGTTCTGGTTATACAGGCTACAAGGAAAACTAGTAAAAGTTAAACTAACTGAAACTACTTAATATTGAAAGTTTATTTTCCCAAAAACCTTTAAGGTTAACTTAAAGGTTAACTTTACCCAAGTTAAAGTTTTTTGAAAGTTTTAGTCTTGCTTTTTTTTTAGTGATCTTGCTTTTGTAACTGCTATGAGAAGATAAATGAATAAATGAGGTGAATAAATATAGATATTACAATAGCAGAAAGCTAAAGGATCATTTTGTGTGTGTTGGATAAAGATAAATAAATCTTTTACTAAAGCTGTGTTATATGACTGAGCTGGATAAAGTAAGACGTGAGATGATCAGTTCTGCTGTCTGACTGCTGTTAAACCAAAAGTTTGAGAAAAGAGAGAAGAGCATATTTTCATTAACATGCAAGAGATTTTATTAAGATAGATGTACAGTTAAGCACATTATGAATAAATATTTAGGCTGACATTGTCTCAGGTCAAAAAGCTGAAAGGCAATACTTTAAATTAAGCAGTTTTATCCTGATGAATGCATTAAAGTATGACAGAAAGATGTTCATCAATTGTTAAATATCAACACTGGCCAGCAGGTGGCAGCACACGACGTTCAATTACAATATAACATTGTTAAAGTATTTATAAAACAATATTATAACCTGCTGTCGCTGGCGTGTCGTGAAAATAAATCAGAATAAAGTCTCGGATAAGCTTTCTGTTATGTTACAGTAAAGTTTGAGATATTTCTGCTCGATTGTGAATGTTTTCCGGTGTTTGGTGAGATTTAAGATGTCGTATTATATTCAGATAAAGTTCATATTGTGTTCAGATGAAGCTCTGCAGTTTATCCACATAAACGTCACATTATATAAACATTAAATATATTTATATTTATATTTATATTTATATATCTGACTATATCGGGCAGTCTTTTGTTATCGCAGGTCCGGGTCATGTGTCTCTGTAACAGGGAAGTGAAGTGCGCTTCCTATTTCCTCCGCCTTACTGCTGATCCCAGACCAGCTGCACAGCGAGAGAAGCGCACAAACATGCGCTTTATGTGCCAATAAACGCGTTTCACGACGCGTTTCACGACGCGTTTCTCGGCGTCGCGTTCGGTTCTGCGCGCGCGATGGCCGCGTCGCGCTCGGTCGCGGGTTTGATTTAACGCGGCGACTTTTGCGCTTCTCCAAACTTCAGTCGTGCGAGAAGAGTGAAGATGAAGAAACAGTTCAACCGCATGAAACAGCTCGCCAACCAGACCGTCGGCAGGTTAGTGTCGAGATGTTTAGTGTGGAGATGTTTAGTGTGGAGATGTTTAGTGTGGAGATGTTTAGTGTGGAGATGTTTGGTGTGGAGATGTTTAGTGTCGAGATGTTTAGTGTCGAGATGTTTAGTGTGGAGATGTTTAGTGTTGAGCTGCTGGTGTTAAGCTGCTGGTGTTGAGATGTTTAGTGTCGAGATGTTTAGTGTTGAGCTGCTGGTGTTGAGCTGTTTAGTGTTGAGCTGCTGGTGTTGAGATGTTTAGGGTTGAGCTGCTGGTGTTGAGATGTTTAGTGTTGAGATGTTTAGTGTTGAGCTGCTGGTGTTGAGCTGCTGGTGTTGAGCTGCTGGTGTTGAGCTGTTTAGGGTTGAGCTGCTGGTGTTGAGCTGTTTAGTGTTGAGCTGCTGGTGTTGAGCTGTTTAGTGTTGAGCTGCTGGTGTTGAGCTGTTTAGTGTTGAGCTGTTTAGGGTTGAGCTGCTGGTGTTGAGCTGTTTAGGGTTGAGCTGCTGGTGTTGAGATGTTTAGTGTTGAGCTGCTGGTGTTGAGCTGTTTAGGGTTGAGCTGCTGGTGTTGAGCTGTTTAGGGTTGAGCTGCTGGTGTTGAGATGTTTAGGGTTGAGCTGCTGGTGTTGAGATGTTTAGGGTTGAGCTGCTGGTGTTGAGATGTTTAGGGTTGAGCTGCTGGTGTTGAGATGTTTAGGGTTGAGCTGCTGGTGTTGAGATGTTTAGGGTTGAGCTGTTTAGGGTTGAGCTGTTTAGGGTTGAGATGTTTAGGGTTGAGCTGTTTAGGGTTGAGCTGCTGGTGTTGAGATGTTTAGGGTTGAGCTGCTGGTGTTGAGATGTTTAGGGTTGAGCTGCTGGTGTTGAGCTGTTTAGGGTTGAGCTGCTGGTGTTGAGCTGTTTAGGGTTGAGCTGCTGGTGTTGAGCTGTTTAGGGTTGAGCTGCTGGTGTTGAGATGTTTAGGGTTGAGCTGCTGGTGTTGAGCTGTTTAGGGTTGAGCTGCTGGTGTTGAGCTGTTTAGGGTTGAGCTGCTGGTGTTGAGCTGTGTGTCACTGTGTGTTGAGATGTTTAGTGTTGAGCTGTGTGTCACTGTGTGTTGTGTTCAGATTTGTTGTTAACACACACATTTAAAGATTAGAGGAGCAGATCCTCAAATGGGGGGGGGAAAAAATATTAATACTCCTCTTTATGTGTTGAGTGTGTTCAAGTGACTGTGTGTTGTGTGAGTGTGTGTGTGTGTGTGAGTGTGTGAGTGTGTGTGTGAGGTTTAGAGTGTGTGAGTGTGTGTGTGAGTGTGTGTGTGGTGGTGGGGTGTGTGAGTGTGTGAGAGTGTGTGTGTAGTGAGTGGTGTGGTGTGTGTGTGTGAGAGTTGAGTGATGTGAGTGTGTGATGTGTGAGTGGTGAGTGAGTGTGTGAGGTGTGTGAGTGTGTGTGTGTGTGTGTGTGAGGTGTGAGTGTGTGTGAGTGTGTGAGTGTGAGAGTGTGTGAGTGTTTAATTTTGTTAGTGTGTGTGTTTTTTTTTTTTTTTTTTTTGAGTGTGAGTGTGAGTGAGTGTGGTGTGTGTGTGTGTGTGTGTGTGTGTGTGTGTGTGGTGTGAGTGTGTGAGTGTGTGTGAGTGTGTTGAGTGTGTGTGTTTGATAAGTATCTTGTATTTGATACGTATCTTAGTGTCTGTCACCATATTCTGCTTACCACAGATGGTTCAGACAGTATAAATCTGGTGTTGAATGTGCATGCAAGTCGCATGTTTTAAAACCTCTGATCATCTGATGTCTGAAATCAGAAACACGGGGGCAGAGCATTAGTGTTCACCTGCAGTTTGTTTCTGTTGCTTTTTGTTTGGTCACCCCACCCCTGTCAGGTATTTCACTATAGATGTCATGTGTTACCTCTTAAACTGCGGTGTTTGATTTCATGTCAAAATGGCTGGATATTGTGTCTAGATATGAAACACCACCATAATTTAACACCTGATTGTTCAAATCGCTAAACCTACCATAACCATATGAGCAACAGCAACAGTGATGCTTCAGCAAACAGCAGAAATAATGTCGTACTGCAGACAGAGGGACTGTATTGTTTGTTAGGTATGACATGTCACTGTGGCTTAAGGAAATAACAAAACGTGCTGTCAGACAGCGAGAGTGCAGTCTTGAGTTGTCACAACTCGTTTCCCTTCAGTTATTTCAAAAGAATTTCATGCACTGAACGTGGAGAATAACTTTCATTTCTTGCACATTTACTTCAGCCGAGGTGAAAATAGTCAAGATGCATTTCCTCACAAAACACTCACGTTCTTATAAGAGTCAAGCTTATGTGGAAGAAAACAGTTCTGTGCACATTGTTTTAAGATACGTAACTGTGAAGTTTTGAGGAATTGTAAAGTGAAGGAAGATATATATGCTACTGAATGTGTGGACAGCTGGTACATTCATCACGTGCTTGTGACAGTCTGTCAGAGTGAGTGATGGAGAATACAGTTCAGCCTGATCTGGAGTCGGAGCGCGGGCCCGGGCTGATCTGGAGTCGGAGCGCGGGCCCGGGCTGATCTGGAGTCGGAGCGCGGCCCGGGCTGATCTGGATCGTCGAGCGCCCCCCCGGGCTGATCTGGAGTCGGGGGGGAGCGGCCGCGGGGGTTTTTTTTGATCTGGAGTCGGAGAAGCGCCCGGGCTGATCGGGAGGTGCTTGCGGCCCCGGGCTGATCTGGAGTCGGCGCGGCCCGGGCTGATCTGGAGTCGGAGCGCGGCCCGGGCTGATCTGGAGTCGGAGCGCGGCCCGGGCTGATCTATAAAATCAGAATACAATTTAGAGTCAGAACGCGGTCCTGGGTCCTGATCTGGAGTCAGAGCTGGCAATCTGGCATAGCTCCCATGGTGGTTATCGGGCCATAGGGATGCAAACATTTTGATGTAGTTGGTTAAGCTACAACCATGTGCTATCACATTTCTGATTCTAAAAACCTCACAAAGGTGGGACCTGACTTATATCTAGAGATGAGTGTATCATATGATATCATATATATGAGGGTTGACTGTTTTGACTCGGCTTTATAAAAGTGGGTTGGCAAACGCATCAGCAACCACATATGAATGTGTTAAAAAACATTCCAACCACCTTAGCAACCGAAAAGCAATGCCCTGACAACACGCCAACACCATGGCAATGAGTTTTGTTTATGTCATTGATACAAACACAGATCAGTGATGGAGTAAAAGTCCACAACATGTACAACTGAATCCAAACCCTCCACTACAAAACATCAGTGGTCTTGTTTCTAAAGATGCTGCAGTTCTTGCTAATTGTTACTTTATGAATGTGAAATGAGTTGCGGTGATGGATATTGATTTGAATTCAGTGTAAACTCACGATTGATTGTGGCTGGTGAAACAGATTCAGGAGGCAGTGGTTCAGACCGCGGGGCTCTGCTCATCAGATGCCCGACTGAATGCAGAACGCATGCTGCTTTTGCTCAAGCATGCTGACTAACTTAGCATTTCCTTCTGTAGTTTTCCTGAAACTAAAAACAGATGTTCAGTGAGCTAAAGAGAGCCACTCTGTCTACAAGCGTGATTAACTGTAACAGAATTCGGCGACTGATCTTAGAACAGTTTCTCTTGAGAGCGCTGGAGTTTGAATTAAACTGAACATTTATACATGAGTGTTTTTCTAAAGATGATTTCGTGTTTGGAAGTAAGACCAGATAGAAGTGAGATTTTAAAAGCAGTCTGTAATTTAGTCTGTTTTGTTTGGTGCTCAATGCCAAATGCTTAAATCTGGAGCCTTGAATCTTTCCAAATAAACTCATGACCAGTTTAAACTCTGTTTTCTAATGTCAAAAGCTTTTGCTGAGTGTTTGGCTATAACTAAAGGACCTGCAGGGGTATAATAAAGATATAAAAGACTTTGTCTTGTGTGAGTTTCCGTTCTGTTGCTCATGTTCTGTATTTATAGCACATTCAAAGCAGCCGGTCAGAATCCAGAGGCATGTAGGCTATAGATTACGTAGATACTGTATACAGTTCTGCTTATAGATCTCAGAATATCACAGCTACTGCAGTTTGTCTTGTTCTGAGAATCAGATTTGAGATATTTGTGGACTTAAAGGTTGGCATTTCCTGTTTCTTGAAGGACTGTCCTTTATTTTTGAATCACTGAAGCCTTCATCTTCACAGATCTTCATAACTGGGCCTAAACATGTTAGATTGGTGCAGGTATGCCGCACTGTCCTGTGACTTCATCTGAAGAGATGCTTGTGGTATTTCTGGAGGTTGATACATAACCCAGAGTCCATTTACTGAACGCGGGATCAATGCTGATTCAGTATTGATGGAGGTCTAAAAATTCCCTCTCTCTCGATGTGGGATGTTGACAGGATGGAGTAACAGGATCTTGTGGATGTTCTCTCTTTCAGAAGTATTGATGTTTAGAACTTTCCACAGTGACCTTCATTCTGACACGTGAATGTGTTCTGTCACAGATATCTGCCAGAAAGTGTTTTGTAAATGATAAAATAACTTGGCAAAGGACATCTGCCTTTCTCTCGGACTGTGCTCAGCTGATAAATCACTGTAAATCATTTTCTCGTGTTACATTTCAAAGACTGTACAATGTCCACATGGGTGTATGATGGTTTGTGATGGTTTTATGGTCTCTGGGTATATGGAGACTCCGCCTGTGATTTATGGAGCTCCACCTCTTTTGGTGACAGGAATGTGTGTACAGAATCAACAGCCCCGCCCCTTTGGTTGCTGTCATAACAAACAGTGAATTATTTTAAGACTTGTGTGTTAGTTAAGCCTTTTGTGTGTGTGTTTGCTGTCTTTTTATAGTAATACTGGACTGACCTGCTTTATAGTGTAGACATGAAACATTACTGATGTAGTGTGTGTGAATCTGAACCTGTTTTCTCTTGTGTTTGTTCCTCAGAGCAGAGAAGACAGAAGTTCTGAGAGATGATCTTCTTCAGGTGATGGATTCCTCTTCTTCATCACAACTCTGAATGAACGATGTTGCTAAGCAATACTTGTGATACGTTTTCCTGTTTCCATCAGGAAGTGCATATATGGTCAAGTTCTGAACTTCTGCATATATGGTCAAGACCTTTCATCTCAATTAAGACACGCCTCTAAATAATAATTAATGTTCTCTTGCTTTTTAAAAGTGGTTTTACTAGTTTCTCCATATTTCACAAGATTCAACATAATCATCCGCACTTTAAAGCTGAATCAATTTGCAGATAATTGTGAACATATATAATAAAAATGTTTGTGGAATATTAATACAACACTCTAAATGTTCACTTATGAATATGAGTATTATTCATATAACCGTAACAGCTGTCAGATACGCTGTACTGTAATATATCTTTATCTCACACATCTCAGAGTATCTCAGGTAAACTTTGACCCTGGAAGTTCTTCATTCCCACAATCTCTTCTCCCTCACACCCCCTCACACTCACTCCTTGTTTCTGATTTGTGGTAGAAAACCGGAAAGCAGTTCATTGTCTGAGATTGATGGACTTCATTTAGATTTTCCTACCCTCACGAGAGCCACATTTGCAAAAATATACAAAGATTTTAATAAGCTGCAGTAGGACCGAGCAACAAAACAGGAACATTTTTAAGATAATGTAAGTGGATTCTGGCCGTTGTGTTGGATGGGAATATACAGAGATATTCCAAAAACAACATTCAGCAGCAATAAAACCCCTCCGTCTCTTACAGCGTCACTGTGTGTCGTGTTCAGGCGTGTCTGCTGTGGTGCGTGTTGAACATTGTGTTTCTCTCCAGACTCTCACAGAAGGTTTATGTGCCGAACTTTAACCTGCAGTCATACATTTGTGTCTGAGGGTCAAAGTTTAACTGCCTGACTGCTCGGCTTGCCAACAGAGAAGCACCAGGATAGCGGCTCATGAACTGTTTAAATGACTCCAGCAGAAGAGCGGTTTAGGTTGTGAAGGAGCGTCGGATAGAAAAGCAGCAGAGTTGGCACACGGCCTCTGCTGGAGCTGCGCTGTTTGTAGATTCTGTGGTTCTGTCTGGGGTTCTCCAGTCTCCAGTGTTGGAAAGTTTTTAGTGAGGTTCAGATGTTTCTGCCACAGACTGGTGTGACCCACCATCCCCATACAGAAATATGATTTATGGCTGAATATTAACATATACAATAAACTGTATGAAGCAATATTGTATATATGTGGTCATTATATATTTTAATTCTACAATCTGAGGCATTGAAAGTATGGACACGTGGATTGTGTGTATATATACAATTATACAATCTAATATGTGTCGTCATACTTTTAATGTAGCATTCACATCAGTTTGTTCAAGTTGTTCACATCAATATGTCATATATTAATTTCATATATTTAATTTCCATATAACACAATTCTTTACGGGTAATTTCCTGTGTGTGTTGAATTGTTGCTCTGCCTGGAACAGAGGAACGTTCTGTAATGTGGCCTTGTTCATTTTTACTTCATCCTCTTTCCACTAATAAATATGAAATCTGATTGGTCAGTTGGTAGCTTGGTAAAAGAGCAAGTGAGAGCAGAGGTTAATTTTACCACAGAGCTTTAACTGAAAGATTTGGAGCTGAAAACAGAAGAAACCTCACACTGCAGCTTTCAGTTCCTCTACAAGCATCTGAAATCAGCAGACACACTTTATCCAGCTCCAGCCACATGGTTCTGTAGTTTAACCGGTAGAGCGCGGCTGTTGGAGGCTGTGGATTTGATTTCCAAGGAAAACACACTCGGTGAATAAAAACATCTGCCAGATGCATTCATGTCATTATCTGAGCAAGCAGAGCCACTGCAGGTTCTTCTGCTTTCTGTGGCAGCAGTGTGAATGAGGACACCAGCCCAGATACTGCTGGAGTGAGTCTGTGCTCAAGCTGTAGACAAACTCTGATTCAACCAAACAGGCCCTGAGTCAGCTGTCCTGACAAACATCTGCAGAATGACGAGTAAAAGCAGCTTTGTTCATCTGCGTGAGGAATACATTTCACACCGGGGCAATTAAACGTGTAATTCTCCCAAAAATGATAGATCTGTCGTTATTAACTTGCCCTCAAAACACAAGAACACAAGAAAACACCTTTGAACACAGAGGTCTGGGGTTTGAGGAAGAGAAGCAGACCGGCAGTCACGAGATTGAGGGATGAGGTGCAAACTGAAAATACACTTGACAGACAGATGCTGTCATTCTGAAACTTGTAAGCTGGATCTCTGATCTGTTTATAGGTGCTAAGGTGCATTTGTGGTGTAAAACTCTTATTTGTGTACATGCTCTTGTGCTGGTTATTTTTACACTGCACACTGCGTGAATTGTCACACTTTTATGCCACTGGGTTGAAAACAGTTTCTTCAGTTGTTTTATAGAGTGATATATGTATAGAAATGTCTTTGTAATTATTAGTGATGTTTTGCTAAAGTAGCAGATCAGACTACAGACTCCTAACCTTAATTATAAACCTACAGACATGAATAATAACTCAGATTGACTGCAGGCTTATGATTTTTGCTTTGTAAGAGATAAAATGGGTGAAAATATACCATAGACTTGCATTGAAGGAGAGACTTGAAACATATCCAGAGACACAGCAACATGTTAACAACCACACAGAACACTATAGTATTGCAAAAGTAAAGCAAACCCTGTAAAGCAGAATTTCACAGCCCATGTTGGCATCTTTCACCAGCCGTCAAATCTTGTTGGATCAGAACGCTGTGCAATGTGCACCTGGATTTGGTGGTTGAGTGATTGCATGGGCTACATGTAACCATGGCAACAGATTGTTAATGAAGAAATGTTTTGACTGCAGAGTGAATGTGGAGTGTGTGTAAATCCTGTGCTGTAAATTGGAGTCAAACTGAATTCTGAACATGAATCGAATGTGAATGCGATTACAGATCGAACGACGCCTGGAAACGATGCGGCTGGTGTCTCACAACGTGCACAAGAGGATGGTCACGTGCCTACAGGGTAACCTGGGTATAGATGTGGAGAAGAGACATGTAAGACACAGCTGCATTTATGTTTTCACATTTGGCTTTTCTTCTTATGTCCTTCCACTATTACATTTCACTAAATGCCCTGAATTCATGTCGTTGGCTTTCAGAAAAAGCTTCCACTCACAGCTCTCTCACAGTCCATGATAGATGGAGGAGATCAGCTTGGAGAGGAGTCTCTAATAGGGTGAGTTCAGAAGCTCTGTGGCGCTTTGACAGTAACACACACACAGTCCAGAACGTCTCATAACTGGTCCCACCCAGAGATTCACTCTCTTCTGGACACAGCTGAGTCAACTGCTGACCGCACATTCAGGAACTCAGTGTTTCTGTAGTCATGTGAGCAAACATCCCTGACTCATCTGTTTTTTTCAGACATGCTGTGTATTTACTGTACAGGCTGTTGTGTGAGGAACACCGGCACTGTGAAAACACGATTGTGCGATAACATTTGTGAAGTGTAATGTCAGGATGGAAAAAAGATTTAATGTTATTGTTCATGAGGGAAAATGTTACCACATGCCGCTTGTTGATGATCGGTTCATTGTGTTAGGTTAGCGAGAGAGCACTTCAGAGCACTGTGCCAGTATTGTTTGATGGAAGTGAATGTGTGAGTGACGTCTAATGCATTTTACCCAACATTCCTGTCAACAACTGAAGTGTTCAGTGTAGTGTTGGTGCAGAAACAACATCGTCATTTCCTTCTGATTTTAGGGGCAGATTGTGTTTCAGGAACATGTCCTCCTGTGCTAAATCATACTGTGTGTTTGTGGGTGGTGTGGTGTACATGGTAAAAATCTGGGCTGACAACCCAAAGGCTGTAGGTTCAAACCCCAAGTAAGGCATTTTCATGAGCTCCAACCATTGTGCCCGTCAACAAGACCCTTAAAACTCAGAAGATGTCGCTATAATTTTAGTAATAAAGAATGTAGATGAGAAAGAAATAATGGCAGTGTGAAAAAATGACTTTTTCCTTCCATAGCACAACAGACCAGCTGACAATTTAGGTTGTAAGAACATTTCTCTACCGTTTCCATTAAGTAACAAAATGCCAAAAATTTTATTTTGAAAGTTTTAGGAACATTCAAAACATCCAATTTTTTTTACATTATTTGCTTGGTTATAAAAACATTTGTAGTGTTCCACTCACAACCTAAGAATAACATTTTTAATATATAGGATATATAACCAAGACAATTTCTACTAATTTTACTGCTGCAGTTTTTTTGATAACTTTTAAAGAACATTTAGAAAACGTTAGCCAACATTCTGAGAATGTTCCCTGTTAACGAGGACGTCTGTATGTGAATGTGTTCACAGACATATAATGGAGTTGTGTGGAGAGGCTGAGAACAAACTGGCGTACGAGCAAAGCCAACATGAGGTTCAGCTGGAGAGAGAGTTTCTGGACCCACTTAACCAGCTGGCAGAGGTGAGGACCACCAGAGACCTGCAGGTAACCTGCTGCTCTGACACACCAGCTAACAAACATCTCTGTCTCTGTGACTGAAGGTGGACATTCCCAATATCCTGAAGCAGAGGAAGAACTTAGCCAAGCTCGTGCTGGATTATGATTCTGCTAAAGCCAGGTGTGTGTATACACTCCCATCTGAGCAGAAAGAAATGCTGGATCATCTTCAGATGTTCCTGTGCGACATCAGCTGGTTTTAATGACATGAGTTTCTTCTGTAACACCGTAAATACACAAACCCATCAGAATACTGACACTAAGATGAGCAGTACTCACAAACGGCTAATGGAAACTGCTAAAAATGCTGTCATGCAGGTATCATCAGGCTACAAAAGCATTTCCTTCAGCTACAAACCCTCAAGCAATGGCTGCCAAAGTCGACACGCTTAAAGAAGAGGTGGACGAGGCCCAGAACAAAATGGAAATATGCAAGGTACAGATATGATGACCCAGCTCACAATTTTAGGTTGTAAGAAAGTTTTCCTAACATTTCCATTAAGTAATATAAAAACGTTCCTTTATTAGATTCTGGAACGTTTAATTCAGAAATGTTGTTAAAAGTGTACATTTTAAAACCTTATACATTAAAAAAATTCTTCCACTAACATTACTGCAAAAACGGGGGACTCTGCAACAGAAGGTTGTTGATGAGCAGATGAGATGAGAGCTTGTGTTTGTGTCTGCAGGATCAGCTGGCTGCAGACATGTACAGCTTCTCATCAAAGGAGGGAGAATACGCTCGCTATTACCTACTGGTGATCATCTCTGTTCTTTTTATACATGATGTGCTTTATGTGTGCCTGTCTGTGATTGGTCGGTTCACTGGTGACACCCTTTAATTTGTATTGGCCAATCACCTCACAGCAGTGTATTTTACATTTACATTTATGAATTTGGCAGACTTAAGTCAAGTTATACATTTCAGTACTTGTGTTCCCTGGGAATCGAACCCACAACCTTTACGCTGCTAACACAATGCTCTACTAATTGAGCTACAGGAACAACCTGTAATTTAACAGCAGTTTTTAAGTACTGGGTGAGAAGTATTTTAACATCAACAATACTCTTAACTCTTCCTAATGTAACTTGTGTAACGAGGGCTAGAGTTTTTATTATTAATTAATGAGTCATTTAAAATGAATTTGCATGTCACATGTTGCAAACGTACATACTCGTGCATTCTCAGTTTCACACAGAGAGGAAACGTGATGTCTGTTTGTTTTGACAGTTGTTAGAAGCTCAAGCTGAATACCACAGAAACGCTTTGACCTTCATCGAGGGTGTCCTGCCTGCTGTACAGTCACAGCAAGGTGCGAATGAACTCCTCACTGCTTTCACAGTCCTCACAGATGCCACGAGCGTCTGAGAGAGCGACCGTTTCCTGTTAACCACACATAAACCTTTCCCAGAGTGTTTAGAGGCATTACTAACATGATAAAACCTAAACATGTGTTTTATATTCTGAAACAGATACAGTATTTATTGATTCTCTATTTAACATTGCTCACACAGACTCTTGTGAATGAAAACCAAATGGGCATTAAATCACAGTGGATTGTTTTGGTCATGAACGAGTTATGAATCAGTTTCTCTTTTAAAAGCTGCCTGGTGTCCAGCAGTAATGTTTCCTGTTTTACATGCTTTAAATCTTCACACACCTCTTGTTATATCTCACATGGTTCTGTCTTCACCTGTGGCAGATCAGTGGACAGAGAAGCCTGCGTTTGGCACGGGTCTGGAGGAGCATCTGAAACGCAGTAACAGAGAGATTGCTCTGCCCATAGAGGCCTGCGTCATGATGCTGCTGGAGACCGGCATGCAGGAGGAGGTATCTGAACAAAACCTGAGGCCACGTCACGCACACTGTCATGTTTTGGGTTTCCTTAACATTTCCATTAAGTAACAGAAACATTAAAAATGTTATTTTGAAAGTTCTAGCAACATTAAAAAAACTTTTTAAAAATTTTTTTTAAGGTACGTTTTTTTTAGATGTTGCATTAACGTTTTTAGTTGGTTATAAGAACATCATTCAGACATGTTTTTAAAACAACTAAAGAATACCCCTTTTGATATGATATATAATGCTTTTCTGAGAACTTTCAGAGAACATTAGCCAACATTCTGAGGACGTTTCCTGTTCAGCGTGTATGTAATCCAGATGATCTTCAGCATTCTGTTTCTGAGACTGATAAAGTCCGCCGCTTCACTTCTGTTTTATAGTCAAACTCAGACCACGACTGCCAATAATAGCAGCGAAACGAGACAGTCGTTTCCCTTTGACACCATCATCACAGTCACAATCTCTTTCAAACAGCAGCTTCTGCTGGGTCTCACGTAACATGGCAGAAGTCTTGCGTGTTTACAGCGTTTCGTCTCTTGCAGGGTTTGTTCCGTATCGCTGCAGGAGCATCTAAACTCAAGAAGCTGAAGGCAGCGCTGGACTGCTCCACCTCCCAGCTGGAGGAGTTTTATTCGGACCCTCACGCTGTAGCCGGTACTGTTTCCTCTTACTGCGATTGTACAGCGTCTTCTGCTTATTTGCTTCAACTTACTGTAGCTGCAGGCTGAAACTTCTGTTTTAGAGGCTTCCCACAATGCAAAGTGTTTTTTTTTAAATGCCACTCAGTTGTTTTGGTGTGGATCATTTGTTGATTACAAAAAAAATATTCCTGTCACTGTATTTTGAGGCCTGTAACATGTCGGTTCTGTTCAGCAGTGTTAAGAGAAGCACAGAAATAGACAGATCTTTGCAGTGCTGTTTCAGCATGTTGACACCATCCTGAGGACGTGTGTTTGTGTGTGTGATGTGATCTAATGGAGTATCACCACCGGCTGATAATCAGTCAAACCATTGAACAAGTGGCAGAAATTTCAGGAAACAAACCAAGGCTTGTTCATCTGTCTGATGTTGGGTTTTGTCATGTTGATTTAGGAGCCCTGAAATCTTACCTGCGAGAGCTGCCTGAACCCCTGATGAGTTACCAGCTGTATGAAGAGTGGATACAGGCCTCAAAGTAACTCACATTTACACAGAATCACTTACCATGACCAGAAAGACCAATCAACAAACTTCACAATACAAACACAGAAACACTTCAATAAAGTTACGTTTATTCTGCATTTTAGTGCTGTAAGAAAACCGCAATGACAAAATGACGCCCATGCTTCTATGATGCTGTTTAAAAAATATACATTACACATGAAAACGTTTCTCTCTCTCCTGCAGTATTTCTGACCCTGATAAGAAACTTCAGGCTCTCTGGGTGGTGTGTGACATGTTGCCAAAGGCCAACAAGACCAATTTTAGGTTAGTCCCAGTTAACAAGGAATGTTCTCAGAACATTGGCTAATGTTCTCTCTGAGTTATCAAAAATGTTCAAAAATGTTACATTTTTTAACATTATATATCATGTATCAAAAATGTTAAGTTGTTAGTGTAACGTTTTAAAAAGTTACAGAATTAAAAAAAAAGTTTAAATAATGTTCTTCTGATTAATCAAATAACATTAATACATGTTTAAAAACTCGATGTTTTGAACGGTCCTAGAACATTGAAATTAAGATTTTTTGTTACTTAATAGAAATGTTAGTGCAACGTTTTTACAGTCTAAAGTTGTTGCTGGGGGTCATCGCTGGTGACTGTTTCACACTGAAGTTAACATTAAATGGTAACAGCCGATATGCTCATCATAAATTTATCTGTTAATGAAGGTACTTGATGAAGTTTCTTGCCAAGCTTGCTCAGGAAAGCGACGTCAATAAGATGACCGCGAGTAACATCGCCATCGTACTGGGACCAAACCTGCTGTGGGCCAAAACAGAGGGGTTAGAAACAGCCAATCACAATTCACTCACATATCTGAAATACCTATAATGCTTTGCAGATGGTTTAGTTATTTACTTATAAAACCACCATAATGCTGCTGTCAGTATAAAACACTTAATCTTATTCTAATGTCCGTGTTTAAGGTTTGTTTGTAATACGGGGCTGTTTGGTTTCTTTAGCTCTCTGGCTGAGATGGCCGCCACTACCTCTGTTCATGTGGTGTCTATAATAGAGCTCATTCTTCAACATACAAACTGGTTCTTTCCAGAAGGTAAGACGTTGAGTGTTCAGGTTCACCAACACTGTTACACAACCAACAGTGGTGAAACCTTTCACTGTCAAATGAGGCAACATACTGTAATTATACTGATGGCCACTTCCAGTCTTTTTTTGTTTCTATAATGCCTAAAAGTGTTGCCTAGGTGGGCAGCTCACAACATTTTTGAACACAGCTTGTATATCCTTCTTAAAGGGTTCAACCAAAAATGAAGTTGGAAAAAAAAGAAAAAGTATGACTTTTTTTTCTTCTGTGGAACTCAAAAGGAGATATTTTGAGATTTGTGTCCATATAATGGAAGTCAATGGGTGCAGCTGTTGTTTGGTTACCAACGTACTTCAAAATATCTTGTGATCCTCAGAAACGATAAAATCAAACAGGTTTAGACATAACATAAGGGTAAAAGATGGAGTAAAAGATGGAAGAATTTTTATTTTTGGTGAACTGTCCTTTAAGACACCTGGAGTGATCTCCGTCCTATCACTTAGTCATGGCCGTGTCTGTAATTTAACAGCTTGTGCTTTCTGCTCCTCAGATGTGGACTTCAACGTTTCAGGCATGTTTGCTATGCCTGGGGTCCCGGGGACCCCTGACTCAGATCTCAGCACCATAGAGAGAAGACGTCCGGGCAGCCAGGGGTCGCTGGAGTCCGACACCTCTCGTAAAGACAGGTACAGGTCTTACCCTCGCGCTCACAGACACGAGTCCAGCTCCGCTGCCATTTCTGCATCGTATGTGGTGGCCAGTGAGTGTGTCACAGTCACAGCAGACGGCCTCAGATCGCAGCTGGATGCTGTTTAGTCATATTTAGCTCCTATGACACGTGCATCTTTTCAGCCGTGTAGTTGTTCCTTTCTTGTGTTTTGGTTTTGGTTTTGCTTATTGTATGCTTTCTGAACTGTGTACTCATAGCTCTGTATAAAAGCATTACTGATTTAAAACACTTGTACTGATATACAAAACACTAATGCAGCACCTACCAGTGTAATAAATGGGTTTGTACCAAAATAATTTGAATTCGAATAATTATTGGATATTTAGGGATTGTGAAAGCAGGGAGTCTGCATTCCTGTCCCAGTGAGTCAGACAGTATCTCTTGCTCGACTAGTTCTCTACTACCTACTGTACAATTACTAGTTCTTCAACAAAAGCTTGAGTGAAACCTCAGGTGCAGGTCAGTCCTGCAGCAGAACGAGTCTTACACGATATACAGCTAAATATACACAAAAGCAGAACTCTATAGGAAACACTGATTTACAGTATAATGTATAGACTAGAACAGGTTGTCCAGTCCTGCTCCTGGAGGACCAGTGTCCTGAGTTTTGCTCCAACCCCAGTCAAACACACCTCAACCAGCTAATCGGGGTCTTACTAGGCAGACTAGTAGAAACTTCCGGCAGGTGTGATGAGGCAAGTTGGAGCAAAACTCTGCAGGGATTTGGACAACCCTGGACTAGAATATAGTTTTGATGTTGCAAAATTCCAAAAACACCTTAAACAGGAAGTGAAATCTCATCCATTTCAAACACATCTAACTTACTGCTGTGTCAGTTTAGGTGGTGGTTGTTCTTCTCCTAATACCTCACTGTCACTGTCTGGTGTGAGTGTTTCACGTCTCTCCCCTCTTCCCTGTAGCCCTGCTAGCAAACAGCCGGAATATTCCCCTCGTAAAGCCGGCGCTCCAAATAAAAAGCAGCACTTCATGTCTAACTTCCAGTCCCCCCTTTCTCCCACTGATCCTGGGGGGCTGCCTGTGTTTGACCCTGCTCCTCTGTCGCCCCCTAGCGGGGCTTCGGAGGCTGGGCAGGTGGCAGGTGGGGTGACTCAGACCCAGCAGACTTTAGCACAGCCGAACCCTACCGCAGAGAACAGGTAAGGATCGGTGCGACCTCAAGGTTCCTATACGCCACCCGCTGTCAGACGCCAGCAGCCGACCGCTGTCACAATCTCTTGTGTCGTGTGCATATCGTCTTTTGTGGCACTTTATGATTGTTGCTTCAGAACTTTCAAAATCACATCACTTCAATCAGAGGGCTAATAACTGGACACAATCACAGAGAAATTTCAGAAGAGATCTCAGCAATGGATCAAATGTTATTAGAAATGAACACATGTAAATTCATTGGTCCAGGCCCCGCAGAAGACGAGCCAGGAGCTTCTGCCCCAGGATAAAGGCAAGGCACTTTATTCCAGCTTGTTCCAGGGCAATTGTTTCTGTGAACGCTGTGAACAGAAGCATTAGCTGAATGATTTGCCTCTATCTCAGCCCACTAGAAACTTCCAAGGTCAAGATGACTTCAAATGATTTAAAATAAGACAAAACAAGCATTAAACTAAAAAAATCAAGATATTTCTTTCTAGTTAAGCTCTAGAATATTTTACTAGGGAGAAACTGAAGGGTGGCCTTCAGATTGACCAGACTGCTGTGGACAATGAGGGAGTCTTGAAGTCAGAAGGTTGAGATCCACTGCTCTATTATATCAATCAACTGGCTTATAAATTGGTACGATCAAGAAGACGACTCTGTTGTCTAGGATGGTGATAATCACAAATGCTCAGTTCAGGTGGATTCAGAGAAACGGCTGTCCAATGGCAAGTTAATGTTTTGTTCTTTGACAGTATGATTGTTCTGAGCAGTCAGCTGACTCAGGGTCAGGTCGATATCTCTCTCCTCTTCTACTGTCTGGTTCTCTTTTCTGTCAGAGAATTCCCTGTTGCTTTAGATCATTTAGCTGCTCTGCTTTCCTTAACGTCTTTCTTTTTCTTTAATGGAAAAGATGCACCGCATGCCGACAAAATACACAGCTAACAATGCTAACCGTGATTGTTGTTTAGGGCAACATGAAATGACATTCACAACCCATTTTACTTGATCATACTGTTAAAAAAATACAACAAAAATGTTCAAATGTGATGTATTTTCTGTAGAATAACACACTGAAGAATTGTCATCAATGTGTATTTAGAAAGTAAATGGGGTCGATTTCATGTTTACTTGATTACCAGTTTTTGTCAAACAATTAACTTTGCATGTCATTAACATCACTTTAACCACCGCATTCGAATGCTTGTTAACTGAACTGTATATACATACAGATTAATGCCATGATATAAGTTCTGTCTGTCTTCCCTCTCCAGTAATGTGGTCCGTGAAACAGCATCCACACCCCCGTCTCTGAGGAATGGACCAGCGGGTTCAAGTGGGAGCTCAAATCAGTTGAATGTGGGGACCCCAACCTCAGGTTCCAAGGGCCCCAGCCCTTTCATGGTGCGCAGAGGTGGGCCCTAAGTATCTTCATTTAAAGTCTGTGAATTTTGTTGCCTATAAAGTCAGTAAAATCTTGTATGGACCTTCTGGTTTCAGGTACAAAGAAACAAGCACCTGCACCTCCCAAACAAACTGCCCCTGGTACACCACAAAACACCAAGGCAGCCCCAAACCAGCCCACACCCGTGAGCACCCCCAGCCTGCCCTTGCACCCCGGCGCAGTACCCAGACCCTGATCCAGGCCCCCAGCCACCCGCCTCCACAACCTCCCTCTCAGAGTGCAGAAGAACCAGACTCATCCCCTCCCAGAACCCCCACCCCAACGGATACGCACCCCAACGATGCCTCCCAGACCCCGGGTTTATCATACCCCACTGGCTCTCTGCCTCGCCTGGCCCACCCCTCGGGCACGCCCCAAACCCACGGTCCGGCCTCCACCCCAGCCCACGGGTGAAAATGCCAATGGCGTCTGTGTTTCTGGATCAAAGATAATCTCAGGTGAGAATATACTAGTGCTGTTTTTGACTTACTATTCTGATGTTATTTCACACTCAGTTTAGTTAGCTTGTGTGATGCAGGGAAACCCTATAAATTAGAGCTTAACTAGTACATTGGTCCACCGGTTTTGTTCGCCATTCAGCCAACATGTCAGTACTGGCATGAAACATCTGTTGTTGGATCGCAGTATTAAACTTCTAAGTGTTAAGTTTTGGGGTGGGCTTGAGTGACTTGAGTGGTGTGGAGAGACCCTATATGGGGCCCCAGTCATATAGAAACCAGAATATAGACACTGATAATCATGGAAAAATTGTTATTTCAAATCCAGCATTCATGCCAATGAGGAGTCAGTTGTTATTATATCAGATATGTATCATTTATGTTTTATGTATTTGTTTATCACAATTGGACAATTGGAGCGGTAGTTTGTAATGATGGATGACTTCACTCTTTGCTGAAGGCAGATTCACACACGCTTGTTCATGTTCAGGCTGGTTTGTTGATCTCAGATGAATATCAAACATTCAGTGAGCGTCACTTGCTTTCACTGTAACTGTTTAAAATAACACACATCTCAAACTCTATAAAAACTGCAGTGAGGAACCTTCCCTGCACACAAGCGTTCATGAGAAACTGCAGACAAACTCCACTGAAGGTCACAGGATGTGTCCGATCTCATGATCATCTCATGAAAGTGTCCAGCACAGACTCCAGCCAGACATCTGCTCTGAGGATCTCCCTGCATCACGATTGGTTTACAGCAGAACCGAAACGTGCAGATGTTGTGTGGATGTTTTATATTTCCATGTGTTTATTGAGCAGACAAGAACCTCATCATCAGATGTCAGAATCAAAGCCAGCTCATTAAAATCAAGAGCTGTGGTTATAACTCTGTTTCCAGAGTTAACCAGCTTTATGTCTTCAGAAGTAGTTCTCTGCTCCTATAAGATTTTAGAGTGTATGCTGGATGGATACAGCATACAGTATGGAAGTATTTGCAGACGATACTGAAGCTGTTTTTCATGCAGTTGGACCTCTTTAGAAACCATTTACATTTTAAATGCAGTACAGTTGTAAATCATTAAATGCATTCTGGGGCCAGAATATCCCATGAGAGTTTATTACCATGATTATTTCCGTTCAATTCTAAAATGTAAAAAGACATCTTGTGTTTAGTGTAAGAATTCACACTTACCAAGCAGAACTAAAACCCTCTTATTGCAAATCTAGAGTGTAAACACTCGAACAGAAACATGTTTTCTCTATTTCATGTTTATTTCTCATCACACAAGACGAGCTCAGTAGCCGCAGTAATAATCTGTAGGTTTAGGTCAGTGAAACATGCTTCAGTAGAGAGAAGCTTTTCCTGTGGACGTGGAAACTTCAGCAGCTGCCAGACGTTCTTTACGGTTTGGCCTGAGTTTCATCAGTGTGCATGAGTGAACTCAACATTCACTGTTGTAGTGCTGGATACTGTAAACTGCCAGTAGTTCACTGTAATATACCGCATCTCAACATTACGGTTATAATAGCAATATTCATAATGATGGATTAATAAAATACCATTGAGAGTATGTGGATATGCTCTCCAAGGTAAAATTCACTTTGAGCTTCCATGTCCTGGTCATATAGTCTTCCCAAATTTGTATGCAGGTGCTGTTTTCAGAGGGGAGTAGACCTCCACAATCCACTACAAACTCACAATCACATTCATTTTTGATGTAATCTGTGATTTGATTAATGTCATCAGTTATTTGATGTCATCTGTGATTTGATGTCATCTGTGATTTGATGTCATCAGTCATTTGATCTGGAGGTTTACTGTCATCAGAATTCTTGTGATTTGTTGTGATTATTTCTCTGCTGGATTTTGTTATTCAGTGTGTTATGAGCATGTTGTGATGATGTTACACTGTTGCAGATGTGTGATCTTCTGCCTGAGGTGTGATTTGATTGGCAGGCAATGGTAAGAGCAATGGACCAATCAGTGGTGTCCCAATGCTTCCCGCACACAAACCCTTTCCCTGCCTGTTTATCCCGCCTATCAGCAGACACTAACAGAACCCGCCCGACAGCGGACACTAACAGAACCGCCGGACAGCGGACACTAACAGAACCCGCCCGACAGCGGACACTAACAGAACCCGCCCGACAGCGGACACTAACAGAACCCGCCCGACAGCGGACACTAACAGAACCCGCCTGACAGCGGACACTAACAGAACCCGCCCGACAGCCGCTTCAGCAGTGTGTGTGTGTCACTCGTCTCAGTATATTATATCAGCACATGCTTTATATGCAGCTACACATGTAACTCCCTTCCCATGATCCTTTGCTGCTTCTGCTCAGCATGTGTTAATGTAGGAAGTGTTTTATAAAACAAGAACCAAAGATGTCCAGGTCATATTTCAACCCAGAATCAAATCATTAACCAATGTGACGTATTCATGTCAGTTCAATACGTTCCTCCAAATTCTCATTACCATACCAAAAAAACCTAACAAAACAAAACAGTTAGATTATTTTTATTGTACAGTATTTTTATAATGCATAATGGTAATATTTAGTGTACTGTTTTTAATTTATGCTAATTAAGTTATAATTTGCATAATTTTTGGGGTGAAATGACCTAGACATGCTTTTATGAAATTCACCAATACTGAACTGTTTATTATTTGATCAGTGTTGAATATATTGCTGTATTGAATAAGAGTGTTTAAGGACACAGTGTGAACTACTGTAACAACAGTCTGTTCAGATGTATGATGGGCCTACTGATATCACAGTGCATCCAGAACATATAAAACGATCTCGTCTCTTCACCTGCTTATATGTTTATAGAAATGTAGCTCTGATGATGAATGTAATGTGTTAATTCATGTCTGTGTTTTAATGGCACAGATGGAGAGGAATCTGTCCCGGGACCAGGGCTGGACCTTGTTCCTGAGCTAACTGAGGCTCAAACACTCCCAGAACCTGAACTCCAATCAGAAACCACTGCCCTGTGAAGGAGGAGGAGCCTAATCCACACACAGCCAATCCAGGACTGTGTTGAGAATGGAATACCACCATACTGCTTACCTCATACCGTGCAGTATATACTACATACTTCATGTATGTTTAACAGTATGCAATATAAAAATATTTTAAGCAGTAATACAAAACATCAAGTGATTTCCAATTAGCATCTTTTCAGTAAATATAAATAGAATTAAAATATAAATACAATGTCTATTTGAAATTCTGTAGTGTACTGAAAATTTACTGTGTACTGTAAAGAGTATACACTATATACAGCACAGGAGTAAGATCAGTGTGGTAGTATGCCAGTCTGACCAGCACAAATAAATTACAGCCAAACAAAATCACCACTTTTCCAACTACTGAAGCTTTCCAGAAGAGCCTGCAGTCTCTCCAGCCTCACAATGCTGGAACATTGTAACAACGTTAAGAAAACAGTGTGCACATATTAACATGATATACAATCTAGATTTTACGCGCATTTGATTTTAAACGCATGAACATGAATGTCTGAGTTTGTGATTTGATTCATTTTTATGTCTTTTAATCTGAATGATTCTTGTTCTCTTTTAAATCTTTTTGTTTTTATTGAAAGTTAAAAATGTTTTGCAGGATATTTGCAGACCACATTCAACAAAACTACAGAAATGTTGACATCCACAGATACGTTTGACTTTAAAAAGACACACAAGTATTTTGAGTGTTTTCTCTGGGGTGCAATACTGACTGCAGTGTAGTGTTTATTGCATTACACAGTCTTTAGTAAACATGGTTTATGGTAAACAGTACATCAGTTTCTCCATCCACACACCAGTGATGTAGGGTTTATGCTAATAAACTAAATAGTACATGACATCATCATTTTACAGTGACCAAAGATACTGCTCTTTAATGTATGGGACTGTATAGGGTATAAGGGCTATAGAGCTGTACTATATATGATTTATATAAGAGCACTGATGACGTTAATGTGAATATAAAGGTTTCAGGATCAGTTGAGTTCAGGAAACATTCAGCTAGAAAACCAAAATCATGTTTTCAGATGGAGTTTGTGTTTTTATTATCTGTGTAAGTCTCATTGGCTTTCTGAATTGTACATATTGATCTTTGTTTCTCTCTTTTAAACTTCTGCAGTTTTCATTTTTACATTCCGCAGTGCCTGAAATGAACCGATGTGTGTACAAACATTTGTTTTCCAACACAGCAGCTTTTTCTAATGATGCAGCTAATAAGATGCTCAACATTTACACAAATTTGAATTGAATAAAGTTGTTTCTGAACGCAGTCAATTCTGAATGTTTTTAATTTACAGCAACATCACAGAAATTGTCAGAACAAAAGTGCTGAACAGTGTTGCGTATTTGTTATATGATGACATCACATTACCGAAAACAGTAACTTGTTTATCAAAGAAAGTAAAAACTGATTGTTAAATAAATATGCAAATCTCTAATGGTGAGTGCCACAAAACTGGCCAGTCACATTGCTTAAAGAATATCAAGCCTGTTTTTTGCATTATTGTAATGATTAAGCTCATTTTCCCTCGTTTCTGACAAAAAAATGCAAAAATGCTTCAATTTTCTTTATGCAAAATAAAATGTGATCTGGGCATGGTTTCATGAGATTGACCAATGAAGAGTCACTTCTGTACGAGTCTCATTAAGAGCATGAGGCTATGCCCAGTAAGCGATGAGAAAGACGGCCACAGACAGACAGACGATCAGGTTGGCATTCACCACGTGACTCAGGCAGGGGTCTTCATCGAGAGAGCACACCGGGGTCTCTGGAGGGGGGCCGGTGGCTTTATCTCCTGTTTTCTTCTCCATTCCACAGAGCCAAAACAGAGCAGATTTCATCTTAGACGAGATCTTCCTGCTGGACTCAACACTGCAGAAGTCTGGAGAGAAACATCAGAGCAGATCAAACACCAAGTACTGGAGCAATGTCTTGTTGTTAAAGTCCTGCAATCCGTACATTTCACCTCTATACCGCCATCTCTGTTTAAAACATGAAACTGCAGGTTACTTTACATGCTTTTCATTATGTATGTTGACGTCACATGAAGTCAAACTGACCCGACAGCTCACATTATAAATCATTATTATAATTTTATACATTTACCTTTGTGAATCAGGGTAAAGAAAGGAGACAATTTTGAAAACTCATCTGTTACCTATTTGCTTAAAAACTGATTTTTGTTATTTTTAACCAAAAAACAGTTTGCAGCTTTAAAAGAGGGCTTGTCGCCCTCTGCAGGATAACTGGAATATTAAATAGCAGGAAATAACTGATAATAAATCATGTCCTGCTACAACATGCATTTGCATTTGTTAATCTAATGCATGCAGAGACGCATCATTGCAGCTGCACAGTATCATGTAAAGAAAGTCTCAGTACCGTCTTCGGCTTCACAGACATCACTGTTCATGTCTTTTGAGTGTTGTGTGATCTCCAGTGTGCACACATCTGCAGTCACAACCTCTTCTGTCTGGTGAACAGGGTCAAAACGTGTGAACCACGTCAAGCGACTGACCTGCGGAGATACAGACCCCTTACATCTGTTCCTTAAATGAATGCAACACTTAACATCTTTATTATTGCATATCACAAAACTGAACCTAATGTGTTATTTACATGTGTTACGTGTTCAGTATGCAGTCACGTGTATGTCATAATGACTGGAGGTCATTTCTGCTGCTTGCCCCAGTCGCCTTTAGTTAGTTCAGCAGAAAATATTTTGTGAAAAATATATCTTTATTAAAATGTTACCTTTTATTTCTTTGCTTCAAACACTGTAAATATATAATAATTGAATATAACTGAATAATCTCACCTGCTCTGGTTTGGGCTCTTCTGTGGCCAGACTCACACAGACCACCACGATGAGCGTGAAGATGGTGAGAATTACAGAGAAGTACAGAAAGTGAACGTATTTAATGAGGGCGGGTCTGCTGTCGCTCTCGTAGCACACGGGCGTGGGGTAAACGAAATCCAGAACCATCCTTATACACCCCACCAGCATGCCCAGAGTCAGTCCCCAAAAAGCCCCCTAAACAGACACCAGCAAACAGACAACGCTGGTGTTCAGAAACTCTGTCACACACTCACTGTCACAGACACATCTGTATTGTTTTTGTTTTAACAGTGAGCATCCTCTTTAAACTGCACAGCATCACTGCAGTGTGTCATGGTGAAAACTCTCCGGTTGTACCTTCTCGTTGGTGCGTTTCCAGAAGCAGCCGGTGAGGAAGACGACGGACACTGGAGGCTGTAGGTAGATACTGATGGACTGAATGTAGATGAAGAGCTGACCGCCCTGACTGGCCTGAACCAGAGGAATCCACAACACAGACACCACCACCAACACCAGCACAAACACTCTTCACACACACAACACAGAAGTTGTGTTAATGTTATTGTTGAATTATGAGAATCATATCATTATTCTAACATTTTAATTCTGTTCTTAACTACTGAAGAATAATGTTTTTGATGTATATGATATAGAACGTTTTACTAACATTACTGCAGGAACTTTTAGAGAATGTTAGCCAACGTTCTAAGAACATTCCCTGTTAGCTGGGCACCTGCTGTGGCGATAACAGCTTGCGGATAGTTTACCTGCCCACGATCATGAGCTCCCACTCAGAGGCCGTTCGACGGATGTTCCTCCACAGGTCCATGGTGAAGATGGTGCTGGAGCTGTTGAAGATGGAGGTCAAGGAGGACATGAGAGCAGCCAGCATGACAGCCATCATCAGACCCCTCAGACCTGCACAAACAAATCATTCAGATCTCTACAGGTGGGGTGCATCAGTGGTCAAAGAACCTGACTGGTGACTGAAAGATTGTAGGTCTCCATTTCATGTTCCTGGAGATCCACAGAGCTGCAGAGTTTAGCTCCAGTCTACTCCAACACACCTGCCTGAGTGTTTCTGTCAGTCCCAGAGACCTTAATTAGCTGCTTCAGGTGTGATTCATTAGGGCTGGAGCTGAACTCTGCAGCTCTGTGGACCTCACTAGAGACTTCTGGGTTGTGGGTTTAATCCTAAAGGGTTCTTTCATGAAATATGAGCGAGACATTTAAAAACTCTTTAAAGATAAAGCCTTTAATTTAAAAAATGAAAGATAAAACCTGTGGGAAGGAGTTCCATGACCAGTTTAGCGTACGCGATGTCCGAGCAGCCCACCGGATTCCCACACACCTGTTTACACACATCAGGGTCTCCACAGCCCACCTCATCTACAACTCACACAAACACTGTTACAATGACGCCCTGCTCCATCTGGTGATGAGTTCAGATGTTTCAGTCAGCTCACCTGGATAAAGAACCCTGCTGATCATACCGGGCAGGACCATCATGAAGAATGGCAGAACTTTGAGGTAAGCGGCGAGCAAAGAGCCTCCTTTAGCGTGGAGAATGTTCTTAGAAGCCAGTGAGCGCTGGACTATAACCTACACAAAGAACATCCTTCATCAGATTGTGTCTTCACCGTTCATTCAGTTCAGTTTGGGATTATTATGTGCAGTCAACACTTTTGCTTTCCTTCACCTGGTCTGAACACCAGTACCACATGGAGGGGACAGACATGCCCACAATGACCCCTGGCCAGGGAAGGTCCGAGGTCACAGGGTGACGGAATATATGAAAGGCATCTTCACGAGGAACCCCACAGGTGGTGTTGGGGACTCGGATGGAGGGAATGGCCTGAGGATACTTGTCCAGAAGACCCTGGAGTCCTCCAACCTCTGCAAAACCTTCACAGCAGGAGAAAACATCATAGCGTAACTACACGATCATAACTGTCCAACAGAGAAGCGTCATTTTAAACAGAGTTTAAGAATAGAACAGTTGTTGTTTTATGAGTGATATAAGGTGTGGTTTGCTTTACTTTTTACTTTTTTTAAGTGACTTTCCTGTTTGTTCTACAGCATTTGTCTCCAATTTATGTTCCTGGAGCTCCACAGAGCTGCAGAGTTTAACTCTGATCTACTCCAGCATACCTGCCTGTCAGTCTCAGAGATCTTGATGAGCTGCTTCAGGTGTGATTCATTACTGCTGGAGATGAACTCTGCAGATCTGTGGACCTCACTGGAGACCACAACAGTGTTAGGTTGTAAGAATGTTTCCCTAACATTTCCATTAAGTAACAAAAATGCTGAAAATGTTGTTCTAGGAACATTCGAAACGTCCAGTTTTTTAGATGACATATTAACGTTTTTGCTTAGTTAATAAAAACATTCAATATTTTATTCAAATATTTTTCAATTCTGTAACATTTTTAAAACGTTCCACTGACAACTAAAGAGTAATATGTTTGATATATGATGTATAATTTAAACAAATGTTCTACCAACATTATTGCAAGAATGTTTGTTGATAACTTTGAGAGCACTTTCATTCTGTGAATGTTAACATTCACAGAATGTTAGAATCTCTCATTCTAACATTCTGTGAATGTTAGCTGGGATGTCTTCTCTGCGACATGAATAACACAACACGTCTCAAATTCATGGCCTAACACCTCGAATCAGCAAACACTAACCCTAACCCTGAACTACAATCAGCATGAGTGTGATAAACTCACTGAAGCCCATGAGGATCAGAGCTCCAATCACCATGATGAGAGTCTGAACCGCATCAGTGTAGATCACAGCAGCCAGACCACCTGAAACCAGACAGACAACCCAGAGGAACATTTCACTTCTCACGGGTTACTCTTTCAAAGTGATGGACATCTCAACTGTGTTTCATTTAAATGTCAAGATGTTTCTCCTAAAATTACTTAGGAGAAATAAAAATAGAAACAAATGAGATACATTACAGAGTACAGAGCTGTAAAATTATTGTATGTATTATGGATTTGGGTTCATACTGAATATATACATAATATATACATACATAATATTTGAGTTCATACTGAAATTCATAGTAATATTGACTTTTGATTGCAGACTTGGCATATCTGAGCTCAGTTTGAGACATTGTTGAGATCTCTTCTGAAACTCTAATGGAGGCATTTGTGAGATTTCTGTTTTTTTCTCAGGAGAAATATCTGTGACACAGGGGGACTTATATATTTCTGTTTGCGCTCCATTTAACCTAATTGCTGTCAGGGAGAAATGAGATATTAAAGAGATCTCATCTGTGATTGTTCTGTCCTGTGGGAAGGTTTCACCAGATCGCTTCAAGAATGAAGAGTAAAAATCTATCCAGACCTGCTATAGTGTAGAGAGCAGTAATGCCCAGCAGCAGAACCACAGCGAGGTAGATGTTCCACTGCAGAGCCTGCTGGATGAACACGGCTCCAGCATACATGTCCACCTGCACAGAGCGAGAGAGTTGCTTTCACAGCTGCGCTCACGACAACAGCTTCACAAATCACATGCTGAAATGAATCACACTTACTGAGATTTTTGTGAAGATGTAAATGAACAGATACAAAACACAGAGGAATAACTGTATCCTTTTGCCACCGAATCTCTTCTGTAAATACTCGGGCATTGTGGTGACCTGTAAAAGAATACAACATTTCAATTCAAACAACTATTACACATACATGAGCAGGAAGTGATGACTTTTGAACACAAAAGTGCTGTATGTATTAGAGAATGAATACACTCTGTCTCACCCGTGAGGCGACGTAGATGGGTAGAAACATCCAGCCCAGCAGAAGAACCATGATCATGCCCTTCACGTGAACATAAACAAGATCTCATAGACATTAACCACATCACACAAACTTGACTCCTAACTCATCATTCTTGTCCATTAACTATCATTCAGTCAGGGAACAGAATCTTATACTGAAAGTGAAAGTGTGCCGCTCACATTCCACTCATAAGCTGTTGCACCAATTCCAGCTGCGGCTCCTGATCCAGCCAGTCCAATGAAGTGACCGCTGCCCACGTTACTGGCGAAAAGTGACGCACCCACCTGCACCAATGACAACATCACATCTCATCCGACCAGATCTCACATTTCTATATCTGTGTTGCAGTACAGACAATCTTAAAATTATGTTGCAGTACATAGAATCTTACTGGTCCTTTAATACACACTCTTAAAAATAAAGGTTCCTAAAAGGTTCTTTGTCAGGCTGTAAAAGAACCTTAAAGAACCTTAAACATCCACAGAACCTTTCAGCTACATAAAGGTTTTACAAACTATAAAAAGGGTTAAAAAGAAAGGGTACTTTTGAGAACCTTTGACTGAAAGGTGCTTTGAGGAACCACAAATGATTCTCCTATGACATTGCTTCATATTTAGCACCCTTATCTTCTTTGAGCTAAAGATAATTTTATTTTATGACTGTTTGACTGCACGACTGCACATGTTCTTAACACATTTCGTGAAAAATCGTCACCTACCGGCCACCAGGTCATGTTTTTGCCTGCGAGGAAATATCCATCCACTGTGCTCCTCTTGGTCCTCCACATGGACTGTTGGGTAAGTAACAGTTACACATGTGCCACATACAGGACGGTAAACCATAAATGTGACAACTAACAAGTTTAGTGAAATTCAGAGAGGGAAGACAGAAGCTAGTCATCAGACTTTTAACCTTCAGTGAATATTTTGTAGGGTTAGTGCATTTATGAAAGTCAGTTTCTGTGTAAACATGCACTGGACTACAAAGCTACTGGACATTTCTTTACATTAGTTTATTGTTCACACTATACAGGGGAAGTTGTCACAGCTGTCAGAATATTACAGGCTTTCAGCAATATGTAACAGTAGAACCATCATTAATATAAACCAATAAACCGCATAAAATAGTAAACGTACAAACAATATTAGTATGCTTTGTTATTTATATTGATGAATATTTTATGAATGTAATTATCAATATAAATGGATATTGATCAAATATGAATAAATTGCATACATTTATAACTTTTAAAAATCTGACCTGACATTTATAAAAATACTGTTTTCTGAGAACACAGTTTAACCTTTAAAAATCTGTCAAAAATCTGTCTTTATTATCTAGTCCGCCCTTGTCTGTATGTATGTTAATGTGCTTGTCTGACTCTAAACCTTATAGTTACTGAGTTCTCATGACAGCTAACCCTGCAGAGCAGTACAGCTACCTCACAGTACAGAGATGAAGAATACTTGAAGCACCTTAAGAAACACCTATAGGAAGCTATACATCATCCAATGAAAATATATCATCATTATATAGGAGTACATCCTGTGAGGTATGAAACTTACCCACAATCCCACAGCTAGGACCAGGATGAAGTAGATGACCAGCACCACTATATCTCCGGTGACCAGGGTGGATGGTGGAGAGCTGCCCTCAGCGGTGGGAGAAGGAGGAGCCTGGGAAAGCTCGGTGACACCCATGAGGTCAAAGGGTTTCTCCAGCACGTCACTTTAAAACATCAGCAGCGGTAGATAATGTTCACATGTACACACACGTTGATGACATGACGTCGGAAGATGTGGCTTCATGTTTTCACTGATTATACATTATCCAGCTTGTTTCTGAATGTTAATGCTTAAAGACTGACAGTCATGCATTCAGATACATGTTAAGACTAATAAATGACAACACAAGAATGCAAATGTGTCCTTACTGTGTAGAAACTGGACGTTTTGGTTTTACTCTGAACAACGGAAGAGAAATATATACACACACAAACTTACAGCAGCCTGCATGATAACAGCTCGCTCAAAATCTGCTGCTGCCTCGGCCTGATCTCAGGTCAGTGCTGCTATCAGAGATCTCAAGGCCTTATTCAAGAGTAAATGAGTGAATAAGAAGAAAAGAGCCTCACCTGAATCAGCGGTCAGAAAGAGAGGTCTTTATCTGATCCCACTATTCATTTAAACAGCACTGCAGGGTCTGAGTGACAGACTCCAGTAACACTCTCAGATCTGATCTGATCTGATCAAACTCCACTCGCTCTTTATGTAAGACGACACACGCTGGTTAAAATGTAAGAGTGTTTTATTACCAAAACACAAAACAACATAACCGTGTCGCAACATTCCCTTATACACAGTTACTCAGCAGAGATGTTAACGGTAATGAGACATTACAGGAAAAATCAAGAATCTCTCAATTAAACATTGTGTGTTTTCTCACACAAATGAATGAGAGTAAAAGTGCTGCGCTGCTCAACAGATCTCCAGCAGGTTGTATGTTTTAGTTTTCCTCTGAGTTGAAGTTAGACATTCAAACGATGTTTCTTGAACGTTACTGTACTGACACTGAAATAATGAAACAGACATGAAAATTCAGTAAAACAACAATATAAAACAGCTATGAAACATGATTTGATCATAAAACACTCTGTGTCTGTACATTCATTTGTAAACTCAACAATTTGTCAAAAGACATAAGCAACGATGAACTAATTCCAGCCATAAATGATTCAGAAATGAAATACATGGATTCACATGATTAATTTTACCATATAAAGATTTGTACACGTGAGAAACTAGTAAACTCTACATATAAGAGACACAGACTCTTTTCACAGTCTTTACATTTATATACGGTTACACATGGAAAGTCTCATATGATCTTTAAACATACAGTATTTCTGCAATGAATAGAATGATACAAGAATTTAAAGCAGATAAAAGCAGATTAGCAGCATGAAAGATCATTTTTAATTAACAGCTTTGTTTCTCACTGCTAGCGAAGCCACATAAGAACTGATTGCACGTCTGGTACAGTAACATACATCTGTATTTTCATTTTATATTGCACCTCTGATACAGTAACATACATCTACCTGCATTTTTATTATATACTGCACTTAAATCTTCTGCATATGAGGAATGACTTTAATCTGTTAAGACATTGATGTATATATATATATATATATCAATGTTTGGGCACTGTATTTAGGCATTGGTTATAATGGCGTTATTAAAACATTTTTAAAGCATTTCACTAACAACTTAAAAGTAATGTTTTTGATAAATATAATATTTAACATTAAAAAAGTTCTAGTAACATTACTGCAAGAACATTTTGGAAAATTCTGAGAGAACGTTAAGAGAACGTTCTGAGATCATTCCCTGTTCGCTGGGTAAAAAACATTACCTTCATTCAGTAAATAATATTCAAAGTCCTTCACCAGATCTGGACAAGAGGAAACACAGAATCTTTCCAGCTTTACAATCATCTGCATGGACATTCATGCATTTGGCAGATTCTTTATTCAAAGTGCACTCAAGAGTTTATATTTCTCACTTTAAATGCTCCCTGGAAATTGAACCCACAACCTCCATGTTGCTTTGTGCTCTCTACCTGTTGAGCTCTGGCAACTTGATGTGAGTTACAGGAGCATTTATGCTGTTCTATAGACTCAGTCAGTCTGTCCTGTATTTGACTGATGAGTGTTTAACTCTATATAATGTGAACTATATAACTTCACAGGACCCTGACAGGTTTACATTAGTCCATAGATTATCACATGACTATCACTAAATCAGTGTGAGCAGATATACTGGAGTGTGTGTATGACAGCATTGGTTCTTGTAGTATGTTCATATGTGTGTGTAATGAGTGTTTTGAGCTCATGTTGGCCGGGTTTCTTCACCAGGCTAAAGGAGAGGCTGTGCGTGGACTTCTGGGGCTGCGTGGAGGGATCTCAGTAGTCTGGACATCACTCAGAGCTCTCTAGAAAACACAGACACATTTAAATTGTGCAACGTTTTGCACAAAGGTTTAGCAGTATATTTATTCTAAGCACCTTTGTTTGAGCTCTGCTTTCCTCTCTATGTGTGTGTTTATCCTGTAAGTACTTCAGTTCTCTGTAACCTCGAGGGTCAGTTTCAGCTGTTAATGAATGTTAAAGGTGCAATGTGTCACTTCTGCACAACGTTTACCCTGTTCACTGGTGTATTACAGCAGGACAGGAGAAAGTGTATCACAAATATTACACACCTCACTGTGGACATCGTTTTCATATTACATTGAACATTGTTAAGACCTAAACAAGACCTAAAAAAAACCTGAATACATCAAGCTATATTTATTTAGCAAATAAAGATTGTTGTATGTAGGAAAGTGTTTGTACAAAAACAGATCATTGAAAAGGCCACAAAACAGAACCCTCCTGTGGGAGCTCAGGAGAGGAACCTGAGCTGTGACCTAATTTTGCCACCTGTTTGTGCTGAAAACCTCAATAAATTCCTCTACTAACATTCACCTCATACATCAGACTGTCCATCAGGTCTTCAAGCGTGAAACTCACCTCAAATTTAGAGATAAACTCAGCAAAGATGCCGAAGAAACTCTCTGTGGTTGTGGCCTTTCCGTCCTCACCGAAGAAAGTCGCCACTCTGCTGAACTGCTCCACGGCCCTCTGCTGCAGAGACTCCAGAGACTGAAGTGTGGGATGACTGTTCTCCAGAAAGCCCTGAACATAACCGCTAAGGTACCTCATCTTCAATCTGAGTCATTTATGAAGTTTCATTTAGTGGCCATAGCTAGTAGGAATAATTTCTACTAAAACCATATCTGACAAATATGTCACTTTCACTTTACTCTTTACTAGGGGCTACAAGAATTTTTAAAAACATACAGTTCGATATACAAAATATGTATTTTAGCATGAGGATACGCTCATAACAACAGCGAAGCGATCCTCGGCTGTGGCCGGCATCTTCTGACATGCTGCACGAATGTCCTTAACTGTGGCTTGAAGGTCACTGAAGTCAGTGGTGATGTTTCTCTGATTCACTGTAGAGAGAAATTCATCACTGAGAAACATCACACTGACCACAGAACCCCCCCGACCCTTCATGTGGAGAAGAAATCTCGACATATCATTCGTAATATTGAGATATGAATGCTGGCTGTTATGAAGCATAGTTTTAAACAAACAGTGTTGTGAATTCATTTTCAAATTTATCTTGTGCTTTTTAAATTCAGACATATATTTGAGAAACCTCATGGAGATCTTCACCTTTGGCTGCCTGTGGGACTGTCATGAGCTCCTTGCCAAAGTCGAGAACCTCAGGAAAATGTTGGCACAATGATTTCACCAGGATATGGAGAAATGTCGACTTTCCATCCACTGTTTTGGTGGTGCTAAGCTTCAATTAAAATTCAGATAATGGAGGAAAACTTCACTAGTTACCCAATAAACCCCACAAACTCTAATATATCTGCAAAAGATGCATACAGAGCAGAGAAGCTTACCTCAGTGAGAAAATTGATCTTGAAACCTGTGGTTTTACTGCTCTTGGGTTGACCATTATTCAGGTAATTTCCCATTGCCAAAACAAACTGAATTAAAACAATAAACAAAGAATGTTAAGATAAACAGGCTGTTTACTTACTAGATGACATACGAAGACTTGCAAATAAAGAGTCAAACCTCCAGAATCTTGGCTAGTTTTTTGCTGTTCTTGAGTTCCATCGAAGCTCTGAAAATACAGTCATACGCTCCTCTCATCTCCTCAGTTTTCTCTTGTAATGTAGTTTTAAAGTGGAGACTTTTCAAACGGGTCTTGTATTCTGGCACTGACAGCATCTAAACACACAAGTTGTGCACAAACGTTAGTGTTGATGAAGTTTCCAGCTCTGGAAATGAACTCTTGATGATCGTCACTCTCTCGGTGTGGCTGGTCTTTGTCATGTACCTGCAGAACAAACTGGTCGGGCTCACTCAGTTTGTTTGGCCGGTCTCTGTACTGCTCGTACTGCCTCACCTCGTCCTCGTCCGCGGCGCGTGCAGCAGCAGCTGTTTAATATGAGGCGGCTCCAAACGTTCACTTAACATTGTCATCAGAACCTGCCGCAGCTCTCCTGGTGACAGCTTCAGATGGGCAATCAGGATCGCTACGACAAAGATAGAAGAGTCCTAAGGCGGTAATCCAGCTAACAGCAAACATTCTCAGAACGTTGGCTTATGTTCTCTGAAAAGTTCCCTCAACGTTATCAAAGATGTAACATTAGCAGAACCATTTTAAATGTTATATATTAAATAAAAAAACGTTATTCATAAGTTGTTAGTGGAACGTTTTATAAACATTACAGAATTAAAAAAGTTTAAATAACATTCTTGTAACCAAGCAACATCTTAAAACTGTATGTTTTTAATGTTCCTAGAACACTGAAAATAACATTTTTAACATTTTGTTACTTAATGGAAATATTACAGAAACATTCTTACAACCTAAAACTGTTAGCTGGGAATGTCTACACAGGACAGAAGCTCATATGCTAATGGCTAACAGTAGATCATCATTACAGAAACTAACAGGCTAAGAGTTGGGGCAGTTAGCCTAAGAAGAACATGGTTAGCAAGTCTAAGACAATAAAGTTATAGAAATGCAAGACAAAAGATGGACAATCTGTGTGATGAGTCCATTTACTCACAAGCATTGTAGGCCTTCTTATGGGAGAGAATCTCTACCACATCTTTCTTCTTGAAAGTCTCCACCTGAGGTGACGGCTCTGGAACAGAAACTGAGACATTGAATTAGTGTGAGAGAGATCTGTATGACAAAGAGACTGTGCTGGTAGATGAAACAGACGTACACCTAAAACAGAATGCTAAGACTTCCAGAACAGTAACAGCATGGATCAGTTTATCTGGATATTCCTAACTAAACAAAAGAAAAATCTACAACTTCAAAAAAACAATGTTACATCATCCATAGATGCTCAAACTGATTAGATCAAGTTTTTATTTGGGTCACTCCAGAAAAACCTAAAATGTTTAAGTCTGAGGCCACCATGGCTTTGATTTATATTACACTGCTCTATGCAAACTAATCTGAAACATAGAAAAGATCTCTCGAACCCAAATGTCACAGGGCAGATCACAGTTTTTCACAACATGATATATACACGTGTCCTCTCTAGGGCTCTCAGGTAAAAAGTTTATTTTTGAAACAACGGCTTTCTTCTTAAAACCCTCTGTCATTAGATCCAGCTGGTATGCTAATCCAGTTGGCATGCTATTGTTGTCTTAGTACAGTTTCTCTCAGTCATGGAGGACTATCATTTCTTTAGAAATGCTGCAGGCATCTTGCTGTCCTCCTTTACAGTGACTCCTTTTATCCTGACACTGTTTTGGAGGACAGCCAGTTCTGGAAACAGTTTACAGTTGTTCTACATTTTCTCACCTTTTAGAAGATAGACTTAGTTGTGCTTTAAAGAATATCCAGTGTCTTGAAACATTCTTATATTCTTGTCCTAACAGGTTATCCGAAACCTAAATCTAAGCTAAGTTGTTGGTCTTAATTCCCTACCCAGCTGATTAGACTGGTATGGTTTGATGGTTTTAGAGGGGTTTTGGGCACTTGGGCCACCAACTAAACCAGCTTGAAATGCTTAGGACAAGCAGACTCTCTTAGCTGATTTGAGCTGGAGGGGTTTGAAGTGAACAGTTATTCTTATTTCTTTCTTACATTTTACTTACCAGGACTCTTTTGTGTCCCAAAACGTAGCTCCAAATCGAGGTATTTCACCATGTCACTCAGCTTGTCATAATCCGAGTCTTCTTCCAGCTGCAGTGTAGAAACATATATATCCTCTTGTTTTCTTTCTAATGGATTGAGATATTCTGATGAACATGGACCTCATGAAAAGTGTCTCGTGTGGCCCAATATTTATTTTTTAGGTCTCCACGAACTTGAGAATATTTTAAACATTGTAAATCAACGTAAGAGTGGCTAATGCTCCTTGATTCTTTGGAAATTGCAAATACATCAAGAGCCTCTTACCTAAACGTAAGCAGAGCTAATACAGGACAACATCAGAGATTTATTAACATGCTAGAAGTTCTTAATAAGAATCAGCTGCAGACACTGACCCATATACAGCTGGTTTCACTATGATGAGCCCTTCAAATCTCACCTGTCCCCAGATGGTTCCCTCTGAATTTCCACCTGCTCCGCAGCGTAGCCTCTTCACACTCTTGATGACTGGAATCAGACTTCGGAGAGGTCTTTGGGAGAGGTGGAGGCACACAAGGTGGGGGTAAAAGGTGGGGGTGGAGGTGGTTCCACAGTAAACTCTTCAGGGTGGTGGCTTTCAGGTTGGGTGCACCAGGTGCTTGCGTTTGGGACTGGACTTCATGGTGGCCGTGATGGTGATGATGATGATGCTCATGGTACATGGGCTGTGGGCTCTGCCTGGCCTGTGCAATGGAGGGGCCGAGCGTCAAGTTGCTGCCGCTGCACTGCTGCTGCTTC
The DNA here is from genome assembly GCA_036877525.1 of Chromobotia macracanthus. NCBI lineage: Eukaryota > Metazoa > Chordata > Actinopteri > Cypriniformes > Botiidae > Chromobotia > Chromobotia macracanthus. Next base: position 2,313,612 of record JAZGTH010000103.1, read on the forward strand.
TGACATGTTGCCGTTAATTCTCGTTGTTGATGCTGCATCTGTTGCCGATGCTGCTGCAGCATCTGTTGCTGCTTCTTAGAATCTGTTGTTATGGCTGAATCTGTCAGTTGCTGAAGCTGTTGTTGAATCCGTTGCTGTAAGGCTGAATATGCTGTTCTGCTGTTGGAAACTGTTGCTGTTGAATCTGTTGCTGCTTCTGGAATGTATGTTGTTGAAGAAGGCTAGGTTGTTGTTGCTGCTGCTGAAGCTGCTGTTGAAATCTGCCGTCACGAAGCCGTTGCTGAATCTAAGTTGTTGCTGCTGTAGCTTTTGCTGTTGAATCTGTCGCTGTTGAAGCTGTTGATGTTGAAACTGTTGCTGCTGTGCTGAAGCTGTTGTTGAATCTGTTGCCGCTGCTGCGGGATGGGCTGGAAGGTAGGAGAATCTGTTGGGTCTGGTGCGGCTGGTGGGGCTGATGATTCTAAGGCATTGAGAGCAGTCTGGATGGGCTGTACTTGGTGTATAAGCCTTCACTCTGATGAATGTAAGGTGTGTTGATGGAGGAGGCTGAGTTGGATAATAGGCTTGACGAGTCTGTTGCGTTCTGGTGACTCTCGTGGTGGTACTGTTGTTTAGTGTGTTGGGATGGGTGATTAGTTTGGAGAAACTGCTGGTTTTCATGTACGCCCGGTGCAACTCTCTGTCTGCTCTCTCCAGTCTTTCAATCCGCTCCCACCCTCCAAACACTGCATCTGTTCCAGGTCTGTCAAGTCTATCCATGGAGCTGGACAGATGAGCTGATGATTGCATGATCTGATAAGCATGGTGGCCTGACGTATGCTGCATCTCAGACGTGCCTATCTGAGCGTTTCCTTTCGCTCAATCCTATCAAGCCTATCCATGGAGCTAGAAAGTTAGTCCAATGTCTTGGTGTGCATGATGAGATTGTGTATTTGATGACTTGACTGGGATTGGTAACTTGGTTTATTTTGGTGAATTTAACATCTGGTGAGCCTGGGGGTGTTGATGAACCTGGTGAGTTGGATGACCCTTGATGGTGCATTTCCTCAGAGATTTGCATTGCTGGAAATGGATGACTGGGTTATATCTGGAGAAGGAATAGGGGCAAAGACTGGTGCATCTAAGGCTGAGGTTGTTGAGGGTGACCAGTGGTTGGTTGAACTGGAAGTGAGTGGTGCTCCTGGAGGACTTGGTGTTCCGTCATCAGCTCATCACGGGTGGGCAACACCTTGTGAATGGACTGCTTGTGGAGGTGGGTTAGCCCGCGGTGGGGGTGGAGGAGGAGGTCCTGGGTGGCGACGGAACGTCAGTTGTCGGGGTGTGTGGTCAGGGGTGAACCCAGCAGGTGGAAGGGGATCATTGAATTGGACAGGGGGAGGAGGGGGAGGAGTCAGAGGGGAGGAGGAATATGCTCAGAACTGGAGGAGTACGAGAGAGCTGGCATCCTCACTGTTACTATGAACTTCACTTGGACTGCTTAGCTCCGGAGGTATGTATGGATCATCTTCTTCCTCCTCTTCCTCTTCCTCCTCCTCTTCCTCCTCCTCTTCTTCCTCCTCTTCTTCCTCCACCTCATCATCCTCATTCTGGAAGGTCATCTGGACAACATCCTGTTACAGCAAACATACAGCAATACATACACATCACAGCATTTATCTGACATTTAAAATTTATAAAAATTTTGGTTCTGTGTTGGGTTGCCAAGTGTAATGTTCAGTGTAAAATGTTGGTGCCTGTATGAAAACCAGTAGAGAACCACTGGTGCAGAGTAATAACACTTGAATGGAGCTAATACAAGAAACCATGCTAAGAATTTATGCTATAATATTTATATTATGTTTTATAGAAAATATACGGTAACTACCAAGCAAAAGTAAACCCTTTTTCTAATGTACATACCTCTTCATAGTCATTTTCTGGTGAGAGAAAATCATCCACAGATAACTGCTGACCCAGCTGTTCACTCAGGGCCTCCATGAACAGATCTGTGTCTGGGTATGAGGTGGACGGGAGAAGGTGTAGCGCTTCTTTCGAATAGGTGGACTTGGAGGGTAGTCAGGAGGAGAAGGTGGAGAGAGAGGAGGGCTATCCAAACTGATGTAGGGGTTGGAATCAGCACTGGTTTGGGTGGGAAGAGCTGGTGGGTAGCAGGGACACTGGGGACTGAGGGGGGCTCCTGTGTCCAAGAATCAGGTTGTGGAGGAGGAGGTGGTGGATGGGTGCAGGCTGAGGTGATGCAGATCTGCGGCTACCTGAGAGATGAAGAGAGAAAACCCGAGGACATTACACTTACACTCTTAAAATAACAGTTCTTCAGTTTATATAGTTCAAAGAACATTCTTCCACTTCAAAGAAACTTTTATGAAACAGAACGGTTCTATAGATGGTAAAGATTCTTTATGGAACCACAGACAAGAATGGTTCTTCTATGGCATCTTGAAGCACCTTTTTTAATGTATATAGTGTGTGGTGTGTCATCTACTCATTAATCAGTTTTAGAGAAGAGAATTAGGTAACACTGAAAACTGAAAACACCACCTAATGTTTACCCAAACAAAAATTGGTGTAATGTTAAACAGTAATTCTTTAATTGTCCTTTACCTGAAGTGGCCCGAACAGATGGAGATGAAGAGTGAGCCCTCACCGACTGTGAGGAAGAGTGTGGGAAGACATCCACACCAATCAGAGTGTCAGGAGCTGGAGGAGGTCGACTTTTCAGGGATTTCGATCTCTTCCCTGCATAGACATTCTCCAGCTCAGCATACACTGCTGACAGCTAGATGAACCACAGGGACTTGGTTATTTACAAAAAGTCTTTGAGAATAAGCTTGCACCATCTACATCTTATGTGTCCAATTCTGTGCAATTCACAGACAAGCACTCACATTGGTCAGATTGTTGGGCGTCTCTGGTAGAGACGTTCCATCACCTGACTGTCTCTCCCCCAGGGGTCAGTCTCATAGGGGCCACCTCAACTGGACCAGTGCAGATCCCTCATGCAGGGAGAAAACACCCCATCAACTCTCATTTCATTACATCTGTAATGAAGTTTCCATTATCTCTAATTTTTCATTTGAACAGATATTTTAATTCCATTTGGAATTCCTTTGGCATTATGTTCCTTGAAGTACCTACAGCACTTCTGACAAAACTCTGACACCTTACTAGACTGAACTAGAAACTTCAGCCGCATTTGTGAATGACAAGGTTTAAGCAAGTAGCAAATGTTTCAGAATTAACATCTTTTGTTGTTCTACAACATTCTTATCAACCAATCATGGGCCAAATCCCATCAATACTTCTATCAATAATCTTCCCCTAAAACCAGAGGGAAAACAACTAATTGATAAGACCAAAAGAACCAAATCCCTAAACCAATCCCTAACCTTAAAATCTGATAAGCTGGTAAAGGAATATTTCCTACTTGAATAGATCACATTAACTTCATTAAGAATCACATTAAGAATCACAGTGCCAACTGCACTATAGTCCAATATAATTTGGTTCGGGACAATATCTTTTGGTATAATGTTGAGTAAAATTTACCATAGTGTTTGAAGAAGGCTTACCCATTCCCAGGTGAGTTCCGATGACAAGATCATCAGAGCTCCGCCCCCTCACGCTGCTTCTGTATGTGTTTCCTGTCACCTTCATGGAGCTGCTGCGTCGATGAGGCTCATGGACTGGAGGCTCGGGTTCTGGGGCTGGCACTGTAATTCCATAATGCTTAGATATGCATACTTACACTTTTGACACCAAAACTTAAGGTGTATAAAGAATTACTGTGAAAGTTAAAGTGATAGTTCACCCAAAAATAAAAATACCTCCATCCTTTACTTATCCTCATGTCATTCCAAACCTGTATGACTTTTTTGCTTCTGATGAACACAAAAGAAGATATCTTGAAGAACATTGGTAACCAAACAACAGTGGCACCCACTGACTTCCATTGCATGGACAGACCACCACATTTCTCAAAACATGTTCTTCATGTCACACAAGGTTTGGACTGACATGAGGGTAAGTAAGTGATGGAAAAAAATGTCATTTTTGGGTGAACTATTCCTTTAAAGGTGTGACTCACATCTGATTTTATAGCCAAGGAAACGTGAGATCTTGTTCCGGCAGTGTTCCTGCTCCTCATAGGTTAGCAGCTGGTAAATGAACTGCCAGATCACCTGCTTTGCTGGAGTATCCAGCACAGGGAAGACGTCCACAATCAAAGTATCTACATTTCTAAGAGCACAGAGAACAAAAACAATATCCATATTTTTTACAATATCCATTTTCCAATATTCCAGTTTTGGAAGTAAAAGAACATCCATTAATCCATCATCCATCTTTACTTGTGAGATGCATCATCAGCTTCTGTTACCTGTGCTGGAAGAACGCCTCCAGGGCCTTGCAGATGGTGTATCTCTCCTGGAAGGTGAGCAGGTGCTCCAGCTGCTGGCTGAAGGTGCGACCCTGTACACGGATACTGGGAGGCAGGATCTCGGCAACCCACTGCAAGGAGCTGAGCACCGGAGTGCGGGAGCGAGGAGATAACTCCACCTGATCAACTTCAGTCACGGTGAAGGACGGTGGACCGTCTTCAACCACCAGGCTGGGCATTGCTCCACTGCCCTGCAGCATGGACACCACCTTCTCATGAGAACAACTCCTGCGAGGACACACAATGCAAACACAAACTTTAACTTACCTGATTACTGTATGAACATAAAGTGTGTTTAGATAAAGAACATTTGTGTATTAGACGGAACTTTATTTCATGTAGTTACAACTGAAATCCATAACTTTTTTATTATTGAGCAAGTACACAACAGATCAGGTCAACATGATCTCCTTACCTTACCCTGATTCACAACTGTAAGTTTATAAAATGACTTGTGAATTGAATAATGAGTTATAATAATGACTCAGAGTCCAATTTCTCAGGAAAAGTCAGTTTGACTGTCACGTCTGTAAACATGAAGAAGGAGATCCAGCTACTATATTGCATATGTGGGTACGGTAGATGGTGCAGCGTTTATAGTTTGTTCTTACAGCAGTTATTTAGAATTCAAACCTGTCCATGTTAAGTTCCATGTTAAGTTAATGAGATGGCGACAGAGAGGCAAAAGTTACAGAATGCAGCTAAAATACACAATAAAAGTCGGACTCTCCATCAGAAGAGGTATTTTTAAATAACCATGATGACATCACCTCATGTCCAATCCATTGAGAAACAGGATGCGATCTCCAGGTTTCAGCCCCGCCTTCTCAGCAGGGCTGCCTGCAGGCGCAAAGAAAACAGAGCAATCAGAAAGTCACTATTTACAGAAGATCATATGAGCTCCAGCTCAGATGAAGCTGCTCTTATGAGACGCCCTTTGCAATGACGTGAGATCTATAAATCAAACCCGGCAGCTTGTGAGTGGCTCACATCCTAAGAATGGATGTTTCTCTTTGGCTTTTGAGGGCTGAATGTGGGAAACGTGTGAATCTACAAGGATTTGCGCTAGATCAAAACATAGCTTCACCACCTGCATCTCTGCCTCTGACTCAGTTTGTGCTCTTCTGCCTCTCTCTCTCTCTCTCTCTCTCTCTCTCTCTCTTTCTCCTGCTGTTAGTGCTCATTGCCAGTTTTTGCCACCTAACTTTTTTCCTCATTCACGTCATCTATTCATTCTTGTCTATTCATTCTTGAAAAAACATTTTCACTTTTTCATAAAGAATTTCATGTAAACTCACATAGATACTCATCTAAAATAAATACACCACAAGACACAAACTTCCTTAATAAAGAGAAAATACAAGGTTTGAGAAATACTGATAGAAAAGTAATTCTGAATTATACATGAGATGGTTTTATTCTTAACATTACACAACTCACTAATCTATGGAATAAACATGGTTTAGAGGAGAAAAACGGCAACAGAATGTCCTGCTCCAAACTCACACTATTTGTTGAGAATGTAAAGAAGACCATGTGTGCTCATTTATACCTGGTATAACAGAGTCGATCCAGACTGGAGCATGACCACGCAGAGTGAAGCCGAAACTCTGGTTCCCTTTGTACACGCGTACTGTCCTACAGAAGCACAAGAGTGGAAGAAATACAGGATCATGTGATCACATCCACACAAACTCTAGATGTTTTTTGGACTCTGCTGTATGTACACACCCCTCATCTTACCAACATTTACTTGTTTCCATAGCTACTCATATGAACAACATTACAGTTGTATAAAGTAAACTTTGATGTTGTTGGGTCCATTAAGACGTTATTAAGTTTGTAAATGTTTTCCACTATAAACACAAATTGTTGCTGTGGTCTGTAGCTCTGATTACAGAGATGTTCTGTGAGCTGTTCTGTGCAGCTCACAGGACATCTGCATCATTATGTTAATACAGAGCAGTTCTCCAGTCAGATAAAACTGCACATTCAGAACCGAAGAGAATCTAGAGTGTATCTCTAGAGCAATCATACAGCTCATGTGTTCAGCAGTACTGACTGACAGCACTGTGTTCAGAATCTATTACATTAATTCACATGTATACTACACACTCCCACCTGCTGCAGGTAATACAGCAGACTCACTCAACATCAGTTCATATTTAATACAATCCACTCGTGTTAAATTAAAATACTTTAAATATACATTTATTTATTTAATATATTTATTCTAAATATGTATTTAAATAATAAATTAAAAAAATATCAGAGCTAGCAGTGCTAAACTAAATTCAATAAACGTTAATTTTCACATCATAAAAAGAAATGGTTCTTTTAAGAACCTTTAACTGAATGGTTCTTTAGGGAACCAAAAATGGTTCTCATATGACATTGCTGTGAAGAACCTTTTAAGAACCTTTATTTTTAAGACTGTACGACCCAAGATTTATACGAGTTTAATCATGTGTTCAGTAGCTCCAGCTTGCTAAAGTACTTCACAACAATTTAAATAAAATGAGAGAAAATTATATTTGTTTAGTAAAACCTAACACACACTTCAGAAACACATGAAACCCAAGACTTCAGACAGCTGCTCCTATCAAAAACAAATATGCTTTGTGAAAAGATTAAAGATGAAACCAAAGGACAAAATCAAGAAGAACAAAAATCTATTATCACAAAAAAACACGGGTGAAATTCCACCCAGAGCAAAGCTTTCCTCTCTGACCTGCGTGTGGAGAAGGAGGTGGAATGGCCGGCGATGAGTGAGGTGGTCTTCCTCAGGCCGCGGGTTGGGGGCAGAACCTCATCGATGGCGGCGCGGGGCACGGAACTGGCCCGAGTAGACACAGACAGCAGCCGCTCGGGGTGGTCTTCACTCCGGCTGCGGCGGAGACGATTGTTCCTATGATCACTGAAACTTCGACCCCTCAGACGACTGATGAGGCTCTGAGAGACCATCTCATCAAAACGCTGCCTGTGCTTCTTCGGGATGAAGATCCTGACAAACATGACACAGAGCAGAAGAGTCACAGGGCAGAAGATCTCACATGCTTGAAGAAAGTCTCCTGCCTGCTGAGAGACGCCGGATGGAGAGCATGGAGGAGGAGAGAGAGCTATGAGACATTCTGCTATATTTACACTGGATCACTGAAATGTTTGTGTCTATCTGCTCTCAGAGAAAACCAGCTCATGTGATCTGATCAAGTGTTGCTCTCCGTTCAGTGAAGTCGCGCAGGTAAAAATACACCGTTTCATCAACTACAAGCTGTCAGCAGCTGATTTCTGTAGATATTGCTCTAAAGTTTGGAGGGAATTGTGAAGTTCTGCATGCATAAGCGATAAAGAAAGAGAGATGAGATGGTCTCACTGTAGAATTATCCACTTTTATTCTAAATCCATCCAAAATGAAAACAGTCATCTTTTTTTTTTCACCAACCCTACTATCATTTATGAGCCTCACAGATAAACTAATACTGTGCTGCTATGAAGCTCAATAAAGGTTTGTTTGTTTGTACCACCTAATACATTTATTGTGGCTACATGACATCAGCTAAACAAATATATATACACACACTACTAAAAAATATTTAATATCATCATCCATGATATGCATCTGATTTTGACGCATAAACCTCAGCAAACCTCAGAGTGTGAGCGACTGGACCAATCACAGACCACCTGAGTGTGATGAGAGCTGGCAAAAATCACCAGAAAAAATCTGATTGGCTGCCTTCTATGTAATTTTTGAGAGTTAGACAGTTTTCATCAGTTTGACATGTTTACATGTGAGCAGACTCCTACAATGACCACAGAAATCTGTCTCTGAAAGTCAAGGCAAAGTGTAAACATAAGATGTAAGGTGGGTAAAAATACCACAAGCACACGCTCACACGTCAGTTGTGTATTCACTGCATGACATTCAACTCATTTCTGATGCGAGAAAATCCAGATTTCTTTCAGAGTTAACTTTGATTTAGTTCAGGATGCCCTCAATTAGAAGGAGGTCACAGGAAATCTAAAATTAACCAGAAGCGGGTGGGGACGCAGATCAAGGACACACTTCTCAAAATGAATGAAGGTGCAAATGGAGAATATATTAAAGCATCACAGTTATCAAAAGAAACAATTTACACATGTAAATGATCTTTAAATTGTGTGAAAGTGTTCAGCTCGTCTCTGTCTTCTAAACACATAAAGCATGCAGTGTTCAGTCTAAAATGATTAACATCCCTTTAACAAACTTTAAATGAATGACAACTGAATCACAGAAACACAATAAAAAGCAAGATCTACGTGCCAAAGCGAGGGATTAAGTTTCTGTTTACCAGTATCAGTCAGAAAGAATTTAGCACAGAACCCCACAATGCTCAAAGCTTTTAACATACAACCTAAATCATGTTTGTGTTTGCTCTATACCTGTAATCCACAATTACTTTTAAAACGCCTTGACTATAGAACCAGAACTTTCTACAGAAGTCCTGCTTCTCTAAACGTGATCCTGGAGGAAACTTCTTACCGGAAACGCCTGGAGAAACCCCTGTCACGCCCCATGTTTCCTTCAAATTGAGTCTCAGAGAAGATAAAGAGATGCTCTCGGTCTCAGTGCTGAAGTCTTCATAAAGCTGGAATAATCATTAACTGAACTCAAACTCAAAAAGTCATGATTCTCCAGAATCCAATGCAGCAGAACTTAGCACCAACTTGAGGACCAATAACCCTGCTTGGCAACTTGAGGTCACGTCATCATTAAGTCACCCACATCTCCATGCTGGTTCACTCTGGGGAGTTTAGCGTTAGACTAGAACATCCATCCAGAACCATAGACGAGATGCCTTCAGCTACAGAGAAGAGATGCAGCTGCCTCCGAGGTGGAGAGAGAGAATAGATCAAAGACTAAGAACAGAAACAGAGAAAAGACAGGAGAGAGAGATAGTTTCCCACAGGAAATCTAAGACAGGTCAACATGTAGGAGACCCAGAAAAAAGAGGGTTATCCAATCCGATCCACACAGCCATTGTCGTACATCGTTAGAAGCTCATTAAACTGTCCCAAGTTCACAACGTAAGTAGAAGGTGAATGCTCTTGCACCAGCCTGACAAAGATGCAAAACATCTAGTCACAAAGAACCGACTCACTCCACATGAAAAGTCAGATCCAGCGCTGCATTAGCTGCTTCTTCGTACCTCAGCTGGAAACTCACAACTTGAAATCAAGAAAGTTCTGATGTGGATTTTGTACAAACTTCTGGTGCGTCACGGACCTGAGAGAGGCTTATTATGAGAAGTAGGCTGCTTAAAAATAGGAGGATCCGTGGGGAGGACCGGACACGTTTTACAGAGAGACAAGAGCAGAGCGGAGAACGAACCTGTTCTCTGACCTGAAGAACGACGGACAACATGAGCGTCAACACGCAAGTCACACATGCAAAGATATCTTACAATGAACATCTTAGGATCTGAGTTACAAATGTACTCCACATGTCTGAACTACCCAATTCAAATCCAAATCGAATTCAATTCAAAGTCAAAACTGCTCATATTCAGAACTACATTCATGAAAATCGAATGGCACACAAAACACTGCAGACAAATACAAAAACACTCCAGAGCACATAAACCAGGAAGAGGCCAAAACAAGCAGAAGTACAATAAGTACATTTAAAGTTCTTACATTTTGAAGAAGCCATTCATGGTTACTGAGGATATATAGTGAAGATCTATCAACTATCAAGAGTTCAGTTAGATGATGTTTGGGTGAAGACATGGATCCAGGTCTTCAGAACACAGACGTTTTCTTCATCATTCTCTCCAGATGAAGGTAAACGTGTTTGTAAAAAAGTCCCATTTCTGAGGTTTTAATCAATTCTGCTCACTTGTTCAGCAAACATGCAAAACTAAACCCACTGAAAGAATATTTAAACAGTGAAACACACACAGCAATAATTCCTGACAGGCAGGCAGTTAAAACTGCTCTGTGTGTGTAAGTGAAAACCTTTCAGCTATGAGACGAGTTCAGTTCTCCTGACAGAGAGCCTCATCAGCAACTTCTGACAGCGAGAGAGACAGTGAAGAATAACACCTGCACATTTATCAGTGAAAAACAGGAGAATACACTGCTCTCCGAGTGTATTATTATAAAATACATCTGTAATCTGATCACTGAAAAACTTTCATCTTTGCTTTGGTTTTCATTTCATTAGTTCAAAATAACTTAACTAGTTTTCCTAGTCTGGAATCAGACAGATTTAATGGACATTTAAAAAAAAAACACTGGAACCAACAGAACTGGAATCATAATCATAATGAGAAGAGCTACAGAGGCAGATGAAGCCGGAGTTAGATCAGAGGTCTCCATTGAGGTCCACAGAGTTTAACTCCAACAGTAATAAATCACACCTGAAGCAGATGACCAAGATCTTTGAGATTCACAGAAACATCCAGGCAGGTGTGTTGGAACAGATCAGAGCTAAACTCTCTGAAGTTCTGTGGACCTCCAGTAACATGGACTGGAGACCTAAGTGTTTATCTGTGTCTCATCAGCTCATAGGAGCAGAGACGGTCGCCTGTAATGACACTAACTCATGATACAGAGCGGCAGACATGCTCTCTCTCATGGAAGCTTATTGGTACCTGATGCTGTCAATCAGCTGCTGATGCTCCTCAGTGATCAGTATTTCTGGAAGGGTGGAGGCCAGTCCTTCAACATCCCTCTCATTTGCATACTGCTTCAGCAAATCAAAAAGCCTCTCTTTCACCTCAGGCTCCTCCCCTAATATCTCCTCAACCTGTTAAAGTCCAAAGAACATTCTTTATTCATAAGTGCAATTACAGAACTGTAAACTCTCAGAGTTATCAAAGATGTTCTTGCAGTAACATTAGTTGATGTTATGTATAACATTATCATTGATAAATGTTCTACAAATGTTACCGTTATGTTACTTTTCTTAAATTGTTCGTGGAATGTTTCAAAAACATTACAGAATAAAAAAATGTATTTATAACCAAGCATTAACATTCAATGTCTAAAAACTAGATGTTCCTAGAACGTTCAAAAAACATGTTTTTTAACTGAATGGAAACGTGAGGGAAACAATCTCAGAACTTAAAGTTCTTCCATGAGCAGAAGAACCTGGAGACGAACCTTCTTGTTGAACTCCAGAGCTTTGTGCTTGCGGTCCTTTTGGAGCATGTCTCCACTCTGATAGGTCTCTTTCATACTGCTGCTGATGCGTTTCTGCCAGCGGTTTATGCGCAGCACGCCCAGCCGCAGGGTGCGTCCCTGAGATGCTTTGATCATGGCTGCTGCCGTCTCATGCTGCTTCACTGGAATCCCGTTCACCTCCATCACATAATCACCAGGTCTGAGGCCACCGCGGCCCGCCGGGGAGTTCAGCATGCAGTTCTCCACCAGCAGGGGGCTGTCTCCCACTATAGTGAAGCCAAAACGACCATCAGGCCCCGGGGAGATGTCCATCTGTGGTGGAAAACAGTAAATGACCTGGTTTTTACCGTAGTAGGAAAGAGAAATGACAGACTGGATTCTCATGAAGGTCAACACCTTGAGCAAACAAGAGCCCCTGAACAAACAGAGACAAACTCTGCTGTGTATAAACAGCACTGTGCAAAAGTGCTTGGGCACTTTATAATGACTCAACTAAATAATGGTTAGGAACACATTTGTATCTCACTTTAATCTGTCAGTAGGAAATATTAATATAGATTTCCTTCCTATTCATATAGAGTCAACCTTAGAACCTGATCCAAGAACTGTAGCAACTTCTCCAAGATGTTTTGAACAACCTACCTGTAATGTTACAGTACTGTGAAAAGTTTGAGGCCCTTGTTAGACCAATTATGTAAAGTGAGGATGTTTACAACTTTTCTTTAAGGTAATTCAGGACATTTTTTAGTTAATTTTTTTGTATCTCTAGACAGCAGTTAACCAAATTCCCTGGTAACTGAGTTTTCCGAGTGAATGAGGTCATGTGGAGCAGATCTGATGTCAGATATGTTACAGTTAGTGACGTGTTGGTGAAGTAAGATTGACCTGTTCAATTCGAGACACGACTCCGATGCTGGGCGGCACTGTTTTGAGCGTCTGAGCCAGAGCGATAAGAGCTTTGGTGCTGAGAGAGGAAACGTCCTGTCCATCAATCTCCAGCACCTGATCACCGGGCTGCAGCCCAGCCATGTAAGCACTGCTTCCCTCCACCACAGACAGGATGTAACTGGGTCCATCTCCTCCCAGCTTAAAGCCAAAGTCTTCTGGCCAGCCCTGGTTATTTGCTGGCAGGCCCAGTTCTGCTCACAGCCAATCAGTGAGAGATAAGATGAGGAAGAAGACAACATTACTGGAGTTTGAAGAAGCTCTCATTTTCATCAGTCCATCTATATTACATCTTTACATGTTATTTACTTTTAAAAACATCTTCAAATCTTAAGGATTATACACTACACATAGTTGGAATGCCTGTAACTTAAGCTTTAAAATCAAACCACTCAAAATCTGCCCAAATCTATCCATCTAATGAAACTCTTTGTAGGACCTACTGTACAGCCCTCTCCATCAGTTATATCACACACAGAACAGATCACGCATCCCAGACTAACAGAACTACATAATGTATCTGACTGTAGCTGAAGAAATGTGACCCAATAACAGATGAATAAATCAAAATAATGAGGCAGTTGCTTTACGCACCGATGTTCAGGGGGAAATCTCTCAGAACAGTCGGGTTTGGGTCTGTGGAACACGAGAAACCGTCACTAAGTAACATCATACAGGCCATCAATTATAAACATACAAATGAATGTAATTAATGATGATCAGTAAAGCTGCATTTCTCTTTAGCTGTTCTGAGGAATGACTGAAAGGTTTCGATCTGTGCTGCTGCAGTCACAGCGCTACAGCTGTAAGAACTTACAGAAGTCTTTGGAGGCACTGCGGGATCCAGAGCGGCTTTGGCGAAGGGAGAAACGGCCCTTCTGGCTCTTTAAAAATCTCCTCATCATGGTTTCAGGGTCTTCTGAGTTCGTGTCTGTATCAAGAGGTCACCCCGGGTCAGCTCCTCACCTTCACCTTCCTAACAGGTCAGCCCTTCATGACTACACAAACCGAATAAATCCAGCAGGACCTGCCTCCACTGAAGATCCTTCCATGAAGATCTCAGTCCAGAAGATCTGAACCAGGAGAGCGCTGTGAAGCTCTCTGCCACCCCGGTTCTACATCTCCGCTGAGTTTGTCCAGCTATAACACTCTTGCAGAGCACGGAGAACCAAAATCTGGGACGAGCTAGCTGGGTCTTTTAATGACTCTTCTGCAAGAGAAAGGTACAGTGAAGCCCCATTTTTCTATAAATACCTCCCTCCACCTCCCTCCCTCTCTCTCTCTCTCCGATGCTGGTGGATTGGGCCATCATCTCTAAGGGCTGAGGAGTGACCCAGAAACTGCCTGTCACAGCAGCAAAGGCCAATGCTCTGATTACAGATCCTCAGAGATGCTGTAGACTGGAACATTTAACTCACTGTCTCTTTAAGAATCTAATCCAGGATTCATTCCTCCAACTTCTTCCTTAAGCAGGAAAATCAGCCTCAGACCAGCAGATACGGTTAACCTCCAAACACTGATGTGATGTAACACGATTAACAGAGTTACAGTATGAGGTCATTAGAACATGTGGAGCTCTGTGACTTAATGGTTAAAGCTCAGAGCTGCTAACCTGAAGGATGCTGGTTCGAATCCCAGGTTATTCCAGGTGCATTGTCCCTGCAACACATTTACTGTAAGTATATGAATAAAAAGGTTTTCTTCACCCCACAGACAAAAGAAATAAAGAAATATGCTCTGTGACACCAAACTGTCTTTTAAATCACAATGTCTGGCTGTAATCAAGAGTTATAATAAAGCAATGATGTAAAACAGCATCAGAATAGTTTATGGCATCAATACTTTAAGACAATACAACTTTAAAACAATTAAACTTTACAATCACTCAGAAACTTTCTGGAGGGCTTGAGTGACTTTCACCAGATCAGCAGCGAGTGAGGTCAGAGATTCAATCTAGCAGAACCGCACAATAATCCAGACATGTGAAGCCCTGAAGATGTACATCTAAACTGTGTATCTGAGACTCCTGCTTGTGCTGTGATTGGCTGACAGCAGGAGAACAGAATGAGCACTGATTGGCTGACAGCAGGAGAACAGAATGAGCACTGATTGGCTGACAGCAGGAGAATGGAAGTCAAGGTGACCAAAGCTCCATTTTGCCCTCAAACTAAATGTACAGCTCTGTACAACAGACGTCTGTTAGCTTTCTTAGCTGTGTGCCATGTTTAAAGTCCACAGGAAATGACATTTATAACATTTAATTTTTGCATAGTGTGATGCACTTTTGTGATGAACGTTTAGAGAAAAAATGTCAGGTTTTATACACTAATAAATACAAAAACACTTTTCTGCTTTTGTCTGTATTTTTCCTCACATATCGCAGCTTTTGCATGTCAAATTGCTTGAGATTCCTCATTTGTAAGTCGGTTTGGATGAAAGTCTGTTAAATGACTACATGTAAATGTTCATGTAAAAAAGGGCGTTTCATCAGACTCGGCCAACAACTTTTTCTTGGGGGATGTGGCTGAAGGTCAAGAAAACCTCTGAGAGCATTTCAGTGTAACCTCATGATTAAACTTCCTTCTCTAACCATCATCCGCTGTCATCTGAAATATATGAACTGGCTTTAAATTCAGAAGAGATATTAATGAGGCTGCATTACTTACAACAGCATCTTAAAATCATGTCCACATAACCAGCAGAACAGTAAAGTCATCTCAGAAGTGCAGCATGAAAACGTTACTGCATTGTCTCTGGAGTTAGGTGTGCCATGAATCACGCACAATAAAAGCAGGAATATGTTTTATGCATTATTAAATACCAAGAAAGGAGCATCAATCTATAACTGAAAAAAATACAGAAAAAATATTATAAAAAATATATTTAATTTTTGCACTTTTCATTCCCTGCCAGGGTTTCTATGGGCCTTGTTATTCACAATAACAATAAATGTCATGATATAGTCATAATGAGTATAGATGACAGTCCAACACAAGCATGTGCCATCCCATGCGATGCAGACGACAAAGACAGTGTAACTATGAGGAAAAATTATACACACAAGTGTATAGCAAATTAAAAAAACAACAAGAGAACTAACATGTGAATTACTGGCTGTTGGAAAGTACTAGCAATGAAAATAAACCCATGTAAAACAAAGTTATTAACACAGAAATGTGCAGGATTTCATTTCTTTGTTTTCGGTGCGCTTCATGTGTAGCACCGTTAATAAGGCCTCTCAGAGAACTGAAATGCTACATCACGGCTGTTCACGTAACAAACACGTAAAAACGATCAACTGACGTCGCCAGCGTTTGTCGTTTGTTTCAGACGACTACAACAGTCTGAACTTCCATTTCATCAGGTGAGGCGATGACGTACTGCTCCTCCTGTTCCACTGTCTCAACGTTCTCAGACGTTACCACGGTAACTGTGGCGTGAGGCGTCTCAACGGCGTTCTCTGTGGTCGGGTCGAGGATGGTGCCGTCGCTAATGGCGTTTGCGAGCGTCATCGCCATCTGCTCGGTCAGGCTCTCCGGCGTGGCGATGGTGATCGTGTCGCCGCAGTCAGAAATGCTGGGGGTCTCGTCGGCGGACACATTGCGTACAATGATCCGGTGGCTTCCGTGTGATTGGCTGACGATCTGCTGCACCACCTTCATGATGTTGCTGTCCAACTGTGGCCGGAAACATCAAACACGCGATTGAAACTATTTGTCTTTTTGGCAAACACGAACCATCCTGCTGTGATCTAAACAGTGAGAATAAAAATACCTGCTGCTGACTGTCTTGAATTATCGTCACCCCATCTGCATGAGTTTCCTCCTCAGCTGGTGTCTGCAAACAATGACCCATGCTGACTGGTTTAGCCACTTAATAAGCACATCCTGTCATATAAGACACACACAACTGTCGTATAAGCAGCAGACAAGTACTGTAAGAGTCAGACCTGTATGATGTATTCCTGAGTGTCAGCCACCACTGAGGAGAACTCCACCAGGAGAGCATGAGGGTCATCTGATACGATGCTGGTGGCCAC
This sequence comes from Chromobotia macracanthus, assembly GCA_036877525.1. Taxonomy (NCBI): domain Eukaryota; kingdom Metazoa; phylum Chordata; class Actinopteri; order Cypriniformes; family Botiidae; genus Chromobotia; species Chromobotia macracanthus. Next base: position 2,330,198 of record JAZGTH010000103.1, read on the forward strand.
GTTCTCTGCTGGAACCTCCTGATCCTCAGAGCTGCCTGTGTTTTCAGAGTCCTTCTGCTGCACGTGGAAACATCCTCCTGAACACACACATATACACACATTTTAACACACACAAACATTAACACACACATATATGCACACACATATATATGCACATACAAACACAATCAAATACAAATAAAAATACAAAACAGCTACATTCACACTCTGTTATTGTTTGTTAGTGTGACTTCAGAAAAGTTTGAATGTGGCACTTGAGTTGTATGGACAACTTTCATGTGCTAAGAAGAGTCTTCACATCTTTGTAGGTCATGTTATGTTTATGTTGACTGTATGTCTTGTAGTGGCCATTTTTAAACATGAGTTGCAGTATAGAAGTCATTCTACAGATGGATCTTCCCACCTTTAGCTCGGAGGTGTCGGTTCAGGGTTCCGTGCTCGGCAAAGCCCCGCCCACAGTTGGAGCACTTGTAGGGTTTCTCTCCCGTGTGTTGTCGGATGTGACGGACCAGAGCGCTCTTCTCCCGGAAGCTGCGGGAGCAGTGCGGACACACGTACGGTTTCTCATCTCCGTGGGTGCGATGGTGGACCTGCAGAGCGTTCTGAAGCACAGCAGATCTCACGTGATAATGCAGCAACAGAAGGATGGTCTCTGCAGGCACCCAAGCTCTTTATCTCACCTTGGTTTTGTAGCTCTTGTGGCAGAAGCTGCAGTGGTACGGCCTCTCGTCTGAGTGAGCTCTCATGTGCTCTCGCACGTGTCCGATGGCTTTGAAGAGTTTGCCGCACTCGCCGCATCTGTAGCGTCTCTCGCTGACGTGAGTCTCCATGTGTTTCTTCAGCACGTAGCCCGTCAGGAACTCCTTCTGACACGTCAGGCACTTGAACGGCTTAAAACCTGCAGTTATGTTAACATATTAAACCTTATTGAAAAGTGTTACCAATAAACATATATCAAATAAAATGTAATAAATAAATATTCAGAGCTTTTAACAGCTTAAGGCTCACCAACATGTCCTTTAACATGGACCCTCAGATACGCCAGAGTCTTAAACATGCGCTCACAGTGAGGGCATTTGTACAGTTTAGACTCAGAGGTCTCTCCTTCCTTCACAGAGGAGTCCTGCTACAGACAACAACAAACACACAACTCAACATTCTTCAACGCAGATGTCTTTCACAATTAAACTGAACAGAACTGTCTGTGCTCTCCCTCAATTCTAATGAAATGTGTGTCAGCATAGCCTGATAAACTGACCGGCATTTCGCTCACAGTCTCCACGCACTCTTCTGTCAGCTGGATCTCAGTCAGTCTGCCCTCACCCTCAGGACCCTGCAGCATGGGTTTAGGTGACTGCGTCTCTGCCTGCTCCGCTGTCTCTGTGGTCTCCAGCGCGATGCCTGAGTTAATAATGGCCTGACAGATCAGATTGTCTGCTTCAAGCACTGTTGCGGTCTCAGGCTGGGACACGACCTGTGCAGAACAGACAAACTGCATAAAACCAGTGTGTAATATGATGTAAACACACCAAGCTTTGAATTCAGGTCCAATTCAGGTTCTGCAAAGTTGAAGAAACACCTGAAGAAACTAACCAAGGTCTTTAGGATCACATACATTACAGGTAGCAGCATGTGTTTGAATTTGGAAGGTGAGCAGCTCTGAATAATATGATGAGAAATGTCATGGTGTGAAGTTACACGTGATAAGCATCAGACCTGCTGCACTTGTCCAGTCTCATCCAGCACCTGGATCTGGATGATCTCCTGTGCAGCTTCCACCACACTCACCACAGGAAGCTGTTCCTTCTCAGAGACCGGAGAAGACGGCTGAACTTCTGAAACCACAGAGTGAGAAGATCTAAGTTCTTCTGGAGACACAGAGTCATGGAGAGCGCAACATTCACTTCCAAGTTACAAAGAACATACAAACAAGCACTAATCGTGTATACTGCGTTTCTTCTCTTTCAAGCTCTCTCTGAGACCTGAGTTACCTTTCCGAGCTCCATCTTTGCTCACAAGTATCTCTTTACACTGACTGTAGCGAATCTTCTCAGTGCAGGGTGTCAGAGACTTCAGATGTCTTGTTAGAGCTCCAGACTCTCTGAAGGCCAGCCCGCACTGACTGCAGCGGTACGGACGCTCATCTGACACAGGAAATGACATCAGCATTCTCCAAATGACATCCATGAAAACCAAAACGGCACTTTGTGTAGTTTAGTTTTACCTGTGTGTCGCCGTGTGTGTCGGATCAGTGAGCCCTTCGTCCTGAACGCAGTCCCACATATGTCACACTTAAAGTCCTTCTGATCCATGTGTGTGAACATGTGTGTTCTCAGAATATTCGTCTGTGAGACAGATTAATTGCTTATAACTCACCCCATCATTAGACAGTTTTACATGCGTATTTCCAGCATAAATAAGACATTTATAAAGCTATACTACCTTTAAGAGTAATTTGATTATATTGAAAAGACATTCATAAATAATAATAATAAATATGAATAACTGTACCGTTTTAAAGGTCTTATCACATTTGTTACAAATGTATCGTCCCTCTGGGTTCATCTTCAAAACTAATTTAGCCGAACTGGAGCTCTCGTCTTCTTTCGTAAACGGCGTCTTTTCTTTTCCTTCAGGACGTTTGTCCCCCTCATCTATCAGAAGAAAGAGATTTGAATTATTATTCAGGAAAAACAACACTGATAAATCACCTTCAGAATGAACTGATTCTTTTGGAAAACACACAGCAGGTTTTGATCACTGCTGGGTCACGTGAAAGAGTCTTAAACATGTTCCACAAATCTTGAAACAGCTGGTTAACACTCACAACACAGCCGGTGTGTGAAATGAAATGCACTCGACCTGTGCTGCTTCCAGCTTCATCAGAGGAACGCTCATGTTCACTGCGCTTCATCTCAGCGGAAGCACCTCCATCAGGCTCAGCGTTTGTCTGATGCAGAAGAAACACGATGCAGCCATATTCACCTCAACTTATTATGCATTATTAAACAGAAAGGTTTATTGTATGACACAACTCAGATGGTGACATTTCTGACCCCAGAAGAGGTGAGCTGGGCACTAAACTCTTCATTGTCCTCGTAAACGTGTCTACAAACCTGCTGGTCGTGCCGTGGCCGCTGACAGCTTCTGCTGAGTTTATGTTGGATGAAAACATCCAGAGCGGAGAATTCCTGCAGACATCTGCCACATTTATGAACATCCTCATCTGCAGAAACACCAGCAAAAACATCCGCCTTTAAATCACATAGAAACTTCTCCTGGAGCTTAATACATCTTCAGAAAGAATTCAACACGAACCCCCGATATTATTAATGAACATGAACATTAATACCTTGCAAACTGTGATCAAACATTATAGGGTGTACGAGACAACTCAAGTGGCACAACTTACCCCGTTTGCCTTATGTGGCATATGTAAATATTGCACACAGAAACATGTATGTCACTGAAAGCAGTCTTAAGTGATCGTTTGGACTAATGCACACAGTAAACATGTTAATATGTACATCTGTAAAGCTCCATCCAGCACAGATCAATGGCGGACAACATTAGCAGTTTAAAGCATATATCATAACAGCTAACCGAGACGCGGGCCTGCGATTAATCGCGATTTATCGTACGATTGTACCCGATCACAGCGTTTCTACCTTCGTCTCCAAGCGCGGCTTGGATGGTGATGATGTTGCTATGCTCCGTCTGGTCGCAAACTGTTGCTGCCGTATTATTATTTTCTTCGCTCATGTCGCTCTCGCGCTCCGTCTCTGTCGCAACGCTGCTGCGGGGAAAACATGGCGGATTTACGACCTCGTCGTCATAACAACGGCGGGGCGGGCGGGGAGGGGAGGCGCTTACGTCACGCGGATTCAAAATAAAGGCGCTTTCATACGGTGATCGTAACTATAAGAAACCTACAGTAAACGTTAATATAACCTTTCACACGGTGATCGTAACTATAACAAACCTACAGAAAACGTTAATATAACCTTTCATACGGTGATCGTAACTATAACAAACCTACAGAAAACGTTAATATAACCTTTCATACGGTGATCATTACTATAACAAACCTACAGTAAACGTTAATATAACCTTTCATACGGTGATATATAAAAACTTATAAACGTTAATATAACCTTCATACGGTGATCGTAACTATAACAAACCTACAGAAAACGTTATTATAACCTTTCATACGGTGATCGTAACTATAACAAACCTACAGAAAACGTTAATATAACCTTTCATACGGTGATCGTAACTATAACAAACCTACAGTAAACGTTATTATAACCTTTCTACGGTGATCGTAACTATAACAAACCTACAGAAAACGTTAATATAACCTTTCATACGGTGATCATAACTATAACAAACCTACAGTAAACGTTAATATAACCTTTCATACGGTGATCGTAACTATAACAAACCTACAGTAAACAAACCTAAACGTTAATATAACCTTTCATCGGTGATCATAACTATAACAAACCTACAGAAAACGTTAATATAACCTTTCATACGGTGATCGTAACTATAACAAACCTACAGTAAACTTAATATAACCTTTCATACGGTGATCGTAACTATAACAAACCTACAGAAAACGTTAATATAACCTTTCATACGGTGATTAACTATAAAAACCTACAAAAACGTTAATATAACCTTTCATACGGTGATCGTAACTATAACAAACCTACAGAAAACGTTAATATAACCTTTCATACGGTGATCGTAACTATAACAAACCTACAGAAAACGTTATATAACCTTTCATACGGTGATCGTAACTATAAAAACCTACAAAACGTTAATATAACCTTTCATACGGTGATCATAACTATAACAAACCTACAGAAAACGTTAATATAACCTTTCATACGGTGATCGTAACTATAACAAACCTACAGAAAACGTTAATATAACCTTTCATACGGTGATCGTAACTATAACAAACCTACAGAAAACGTTATTATAACCTTTCATACGGTGATCGTAACTATAACAAACCTACAAAAACGTTATTTAACCTTTCCGGTGATCGTAACTATAACAAACCTACAGAAAACGTTAATATAACCTTTCATACGGTGATCATAACTATAACAAACCTACAGAAAACGTTAATATAACCTTTCATACGGTGATCGTAACTATAACAAACCTACAGAAAACGTTAATATAACCTTTCATGCGGTGATCGTAACTATAACAAACCTACAGTAAACGTTATTATAACCTTTCATGCGGTGATCGTAACTATAACAAACCTACAGAAAACGTTAATATAACCTTTCATACGGTGATCGTAACTATAACAAACCTACAGTAAACGTTAATATAACCTTTCATACGGTGATCGTAACTATAACAAACCTACAGTAAACGTTAACATAACCTTTCATACGGTGATCATAACTATAACAAACCTACAGTAAACGTTAATATAACCTTTCATACGGTGATCATTACTATAACAAACCTACAGTAAACGTTATTATAACCTTTCATACGGTGATCATTACTATAACAAACCTACAGTAAACGTTATTATAACCTTTCATACGGTGATCGTTACTATAACAAACCTACAGAAAACGTTATTATAACCTTTCATGCGGTGATCGTAACTATAACAAACCTACAGAAAACGTTAATATAACCTTTCATGCGGTGATCGTTACTATAACAAACCTACAGAAAACGTTAATATAACCTTTCATACGGTGATCATTACTATAACAAACCTACAGAAAACGTTAATTATAACCTTTCATACGGTGATCATAACTATAACAAACCTACAGAAAACGTTATTATAACCTTTCATCGGTGATCGTAAAACAAACCTACAGAAAACGTTAATATAACCTTTCATGCGGTGATCGTTACTATAACAAACCTACAGAAAACGTTAATATAACCTTTCATACGGTGATCATTACTATAACAAACCTACAGTAAACGTTATTATAACCTATTATAATTAAGAAGTATCTTGATTTTTAGTTGTTTTTATAAACTTATTTAAAATAAAACAAGTTAAACTTGTAAGTTTTTTGAGGTCCTGGTTGAGAAACAGAGCTTTAATGTCATGTGGTATATCAGATACTGAGAAATGTGATGTATGTACAGTAATCACAATGAAACTGCAGTTAGTAACACAATATGAAAGCACTGATGAGCCTGAAGTATTAAATCGTTCTAGAATATAGGACACAATACCACAACAATGTTTTTTATTGTTATACTTAAAAAAAAGATCAAATACATCCAGCATACAGTGTTGAGTGTTGTTTGTGAACGACGTTTTAATGCATTCTGCAGTACATTCTTCTGTCGCTAATGCAGTGTTCAATGTTTCTGTAAAAGTGTCAAAATACTGAAGATAACTTGTATCTTCATTTAAGTCTCTCACTTATTACGTTTTTATTCAAGTGCACTTAAAGGCAAAATAACACATCTCAAACAAAAATGTACAAAATGCTTATTGCATAGATCACATTTACAGCATTACATCCCTCGATATTTACAAGGAAAAGGTTGTCGGTACCCGTGTAACTGTATTTAAGGCAAATAATTTACATTATTTTTCATTTGTTTAAGTAAAGTCAAACGTTTATAGGAATGCAGTGTAATGAAACCACCTGATTAGAAAGGTTTTGTTTTTACAGAAAGAAAAAGAGAGTTTTATGACTTATGCATCTTTTTGTAGTGGCACAACTCCCAACAAGATCTTCAGTTAATAAGGAAGATCATGCGATGAGAAATTCTTCTCCTGTCAGTAGTAGTTTGTACGCAGGTCTGCAATACAACGGCAGTGCCGCATTTGGGATGTCTTTCCTGTTTGTTTTCATCTCATTTTCCCGGGCTCGTCTTTTGGCTGTCCATTGAGTTTAGAAATTCGTTCAACATCAACCACCATCTCATGAAGCTTCTCAATGTGCTCGTTGACGTTCTCCTCCAGCCACTCCTCTAAAGTGTCTGGGAAATAGATGTCCTCCATGCTTCTTCTGAACGTCAGCAGAAATGTGTCCCACTCCTCCAGCAGTCTGAGCAGAAGAAAGTCAGAATCTGTCAGTTTATGATGCAGCAGACAGTCACATATATAAACCTCCTGATCAACTTAACTCAGCCTGACTGAAGAGACAGGCAAACAAACCTGAAGCTTTTCTTTATGATGGCAGGATTCTGTTAACAAACATCTTTACAGGGTTCCCACAAGGTCTGATCAATAATTTACTTCATTATATCATTTAAATCATTGTGATTTAGACCAACTAACTGGTGAATCTTTCAGACCATAATTTCTAACCCAGCTTGACTGAAGAGGTATTTTGCCATAAATCATCATTATGACTGTAAGCTTTACTCTACAGATCTACACAGAAACCATTTCAGTCAATTAAATATGTTAGAGTAAAATTTCAAAAATTACTTTTATAAGTAACAATTTCAAATGATGTGACTGTGGGAATTGTGTATTCAAACAATAACCAAAATGTTTCTGTAGAAACTAAAAAAAAGTCCACATATTTTACAATTCATTTTAACATTTTTAAAACATGGCATGAAAGTGCAAGAACAACATGCAAACTTACATTTTTAGTGAATGTTTGAAAAATCCAAGATTTCGAGGGTTTGCGGGTTACGTTTGCGATGATAATGACTGAACGACCCTCTGATGTGGCTGCACAGAACCAGACAAACAAAATGTCTTCACACGCAACAAGTCCAAAGAGTAACGTTAAATACATACAGCCCTGCAGTCTGTGTAAACAAACACATTCACAAACACACTGCGAATCACTCACTAGCTTTTCAAGAGCTTTTCAATCGAACTCGCCAGATTGCTGTTGATCTTCTTCACCATTTCATAAATGTCTGAGCCAGGAAATGAACCCTTACTGCAGTCAAAGACAGACAGAGAATCACTGTTTATAACAACATGCAGTGATTTAACCATTAAAACATAGTCAAGGGTTATTGCAGAACAAGATGCAGAAGAATATGTCAGTTTACATATCTTAATAGAGTCTTTAAAGACCACACTACGATTAAACATTTGTGTAGGTAAAAAGCATGTGTACGATAATTTTTAATTATTGAATCATTAGTTTATATCATATAAACACATTTTCTTCAGGTTTTACCGTTTGAGATGTGACAAAAAAGTCAAATGATGAGATATTGTTTCAGAAATAGAGAAGTTAAGAATGAAGAAGACTTGAGAAAAGTTTGTTAAAGTTTCAGAACAAAAGTGTCATACCAGTCATTTTGGTCCAGCTGAACATCACAGCCCACGATGCGCTGTACTTCACTCTGTGCCTCACTATTAAATGTACCTAACACAACACAAACACACCAACATCCTAACAACTCTGCTTTACATATGTCATCTGCTTTGTTTATTAGTCACTTTACTCCAGAAACCCACTATCAGCGCACAAGGAAGTTGAAATTAGTCTCAGCCAAGATTGAAATGATAATGTCCCGGCAACAGTTTGGAGTAGAAACATCTGAAATTCTTTTTCACGTTTGTGCAATAAAAATAAAATGTTTCCGGGTCATAGTCAAAGTCATTCAAAACAAACAACAACTATGTCAGACACTGTAAAACATCAGATCTGATCTGACTCCAGTTTACTCTGCACTGTGCTCCTGTAGCTCAATAGGTAGAACAATAGCAGCGCAAAGGTTGTGGGTTTGATTCTTGGGAACTCACACACTCATAAAATGTATGACTTGAATGTACTGTAAGTCTCTTTGGATAAAAGTATCTGCCAAATGACTGTAAATGTAAAGAAGCAGTACAGTAACATATTGTAATACAGTAACATACTGTACTTACTCCACAATGACTTCAGCTGGTTTTGGACACTCACCGTGTTTCAGTGTCTGCAGACAAACAGCCAGAGACGGAATGGCCACCGGCAGCAGCTCACACAGCACAGTGTGATGTTCATACCTTCAACACACTGTCAGTCAGTCAGTCTGTCTGAGTACAGAGATCAGACTGTACAGCTGTCTGACTCACCTCTGCCAGCCCGTCAGTGTGATGCCCAGGAAGCTCACAGTCTTGTGCTCCGTCATGGACTCGATGACCTTCTGCCACTGCAGATGGTTCTGCAGGTGATGACTGATGGGAGTCACTACCTGATCAATGCCAGAAGCTCCTTTAAAAGCGCTGGCAAACCACACGCCCTGAAATCCGGCCTGCGAGTATTTAGAGATGAGGTTACCTGAGTAAATATAAAACCAAGATCATGAATAAATAATAGGATGCTGTGAGTGAAGTACTATATTTGTGTTTCTAATAATCAGTGATCTTAAAGAAAGGTAGGGTAGACAAGTTCAGAGAGGCTAGCAATAGCAAGCTAGCTTTGAAAGCGTAAGATCTCGTCCTCCCTTCATAGCGCTCTCTAAAGCCATGCCTCCTCCAAGACATTTTATCATTTTGTCCTGCTCCTTCCACAGAAGATATATAAATATATTTAGACCACTTTATTTAGTGATTGCTATCAGGATGTGAAGTGACTTTCAACCAACATAAACAAAAATGTTTCTGGAAAATAAAATCACCTACACTGCTGAGTTTTGTAGACCACTATAACTTGGGCCTACGTGTAAATTTCTTTACAAAACTGAAATTCGTTTTAATTGATCTGTTAAATGGGCGAGTTAGACTGGATGGTTCAGAAAATGCTCAGCATGTTTGGCAAGTCATTCGATGTGGTTTAAGAAACATCTCCATACCTTCATCTGTGTTACGTCAGTGTTGTCAAACCTTCACTATTATTTTATTATATACAAAGGTAATAAAGACAGTAGCTAGTTAAAACTATTTTAGCTGTAAAACAATATAAGATATGAAACAGGGTGTTACCTATCTCATGAACATCCATATTTGGGTGATAGTCCCATATCATGGGGGAAGCAAGATCTTGTAAACCTGAATCTGAAACATAAATACTTGTGTCAGGACAATAAACACTTGTATTGAAAATAGTGCTTTTGTAAGCAAATGACATCAAGCTTTTATATTTTGTTAGAGCTTAAGAAAATATTCTATACTGTAATAACATGGAGATAAATTACAGTAATCAAGGTATCAAGTGCCGTAAAGTTTAAAGCATTAGTTCATTTAAATTGAGAATAGGAAGGTTGCGTCACAGTAACAACACAAGGCATGTACAGTGTGAGTTTGCATATTTCGGCCATTATCACAGTGTGAGCTGAACAAACACATAGTGTTTTGAGCACTAAATAATAACAGTGTGTTACAGCAGCAGCTGAGAGACTGATTTCTCACACTGGCACCTGTTATTTGATTAACATTACTGAAGGCTGACAGATTCCTGCGCTGTACCTTTAATAGAGTCAGGGGTGAGTTTTCTGAACATGTCATCCCACAAGATCAGCCTGATTCCCGGGTACTGCGCCGTCATATAACGTGCCACTGCGGTCACGTGGTTGAAATACAGCTTTCCCATGTCTCCGTTATTGCTTTCCAACCAGCGCTTCGAGTCCTCGCTCTCACCCAGTCCTCGCACCTGTGACACATCAACATCTGCGATAAACCTTTATTTTCCCATTCAGTTCAAAATCTTTTATTCCAACCCCCTTTCTTCTTCGAAACACAAAAGGCAGAATATTTACCCTGCCAAACTCTTAAAAGCAGAATAAAAGCAGCTCACAATAGCAGACTCATGCTATATTCTCACACGACTAATTGTGCCTATAAGTGTTGAGCTTATAACACTACTTTTAAGAGACTTATGGTTCTCTTTGGAAACTGACAGTTTAAAATACTTTCACTGTACAGAAAGGAGCATTTCACAGAAAATTAAAAAAATGACACAAGGGGAAATGGTGACAAACTTTTCATTTTTCGGTGAACTGTACCTTTACGTTTCTGCATCAGTAGAAACTGATACCAGCACTGTCACATAAACCACACGACAGCTGAAGCGGTTTACAGAGAAGAAAACACTGACCTCATCAGCACCGATGTGGAACCAGCGAGCTTCTGGATGCTTCTGCATAACCTGCGATAACATTTCTTTCACCAGATCCATGCTTCCTGGAGCCAGTGCGTTCAGGCTATTGGGAAAATCAGCCACTTCTCTCAAGCTGAAATACCGGTTGTGTTTTAAGACAAACTGAAGAGAACAGAGAAAAAAAAACAGAGTCAAATCACGCAACCGCATGACTAAGTTAATCTTAATGAAGTGTGCGTCTTTATTGTAATCTTCTTAATCTTAATCACAACCGGCATGAATGAATGATGGAACCAGGGGGGTAGCGTATATCAAATAACACAAATGTTTCTTTTGTAATGTATGTGTCCTGTGAGGACATGTTTGAAGTATAAACTGAGGTATGAACTTGCCTCCATGTGTCCAAACACCTGCACCAGAGGAATCAGCTCGAGGTTATGCCGTTTGGCCAGAGACTTAATTTCCTCGATATCTTCCACACTTTTTCCAAAACAATAAAGATTCTTAAGTCATATATATGTATAAAAATCACAACTAGTTCTTAGAAATTTCTAGTTTATCACAGATAAGTTAACAGTGTCAAGCGGGTGAGTAAATGGTTATTTTCTGGCCAACAAACCAAGTTACCTGTAAGCATAGTTTGATCTGAGAATTTGAAGCTCGCCCTCGTAGGGAAACATATCCTCATATTCCAGTAATATTCCATTAGCACCCAGAGATGAGAGCAAAGGGAATATCTACAAAACAACATAAAGGTGAAGTATTCATAAACTGATCCGTGAATACATTTTCATCATATCCGATCTTTGCACAGATCTGTTCCCACCTGTTCCAGATATTTGACTTTGGGTGCAGCACCTTTCAGATCCAGATGTATGATCTTCTGCGGGTCCCTCACCGCATCATCTCGAGGTAGTACGACTTCTGGAGCTTTCTCCTTCGAATGTACGTTTTGGTTCTCTGTTTCTGGTGCTATCTGGACGGGAGCCTCATGATTTTCAGGCACATTCTTCTGTGGACCATGAGCCCAGAATCCACCGCCCTGTATGATCTGATGGCTCCTCTCATATCTCCCACTGCCTGAGCTAGAAAACACAAAGTTCATGAAGCTTAATGGCGAGTGTTTAGAAGAATGGCGCAGGGGTCGAGTCACGTGTGCAGGTGGAGGTGTGCGGAGGGCAGGATTCATTCTCACCTGGGGCTGAAGAAGAATTTCACCATGGCAACAACCACCAAGCAGCCGACGATCAGCCTCATTAACTTCGCGTTACTCATCTTCCCGTCTTCAAAAGCGAAGGAAACAAACCACTGAAATGAAGCAGGTCACCTAAAAGTCAGAAATCACCTGCACGACAACCGGATACGCATCGGCACCTTTATTATTCATACGCGTAATAAAGATGAAAATAAAAATCACGTAGCCTAATGATGCATCAGTGACCAAAGCAAAGCATGCATCACTAACATAACATGCACGTCATGTTTTATCACAGTTATGACGTTTCACAAACCCTGTAAACTCACTAAAGCGAGCACTTACTCTGATGAGGAGCGCGGAGCGCGAGACGGACGCGTTCACTTCCGTGTGTCGCTCCTCGCTGCGGTAACGCGTTTGTTGGGCTGCACCAGCTCAACCTGTTTGTCCTGATGCCCCTGAAACGGCTTATTTGCGTTAATAAATGACAGACAGGCAGACAGACAGGCAGACAGACAGACAGACAGACAGACAGGTTTCAGCGCATCAGCAGACGCGTGAACGCGCACCGCGAACGCACCTGTGCGCGTCACGTCCAACCTTTACTGCAATGTTTGCGTTTCTGTACTCCTGTCTTAAATATTTGATATATGCGCGTTTTAATATGTTGTGTCGCACATTTGTTATCTCAATATCACAATGATAAGTTAAGGAAATAAAATGCACAATTTCAGAATGTGTCCGTATTACCTGTTTTAAAGACATCGTGTCAGTGCAATAGTGATATAATAGTGCAATAGTGTGCAATAGTGAGACTTGTGCTTACATTTGATAAGTGACCTGAAAAACGATTTATAATATAATTATAGTATACGATACAATAAATAGTATACAGCACATCCTGAGCTCGGTTTATATAAACTTTTTCATTTGTTTTCTTGATGTTACACAGAAACGAGTAACTCAATGAGAAACATATTCCCATGACATATTTAACTTTAAATATAGTGTAAATACTGACTATTATTGTGTTTATTTGGCTGGTCTATATAAATACTGGCTTGAATGTTTTGCAGTCGAGGGTGTATTTACATTCCCATCACTGACTACACCACATCTTATTAACTTTATAATTAAATGTCTCGTATTTGCTTTAGGAATGACTAAATATTAAATTAAATTAAAATAAATATTAACACGCTGTCACGCCATGATTCATAAGCCCCGCCTTTGACTGATCATCCGTTGCGGTGATTGGCCAGACTCGGTAAAGGGTCTGACGTCACATGGGGAAAGATGGCGTCGCGCTTCAGCGGAGTTCTGCGGCTGACGGATCTGGATGATTTTATCACTCCGTCTCAGGTTAAATCAACGTTTCTGTGTGCGACATCTTTCACAGAAGGTTTACTTTACACCCGCTTCATGTGTCACAACAGTAAAACACGTCACATTGCGTACATTTACAACTTCAGTTGCGAGGTCGAACAAAGGGAGACTCAAACCTATCAAGCTCCCTACTTAGACAGCTATTTTTAGTTCACTTCTGTATTAAACACACTGCAGTTATTATTACTACAGCTGTTAAACATGTCCACATTAACATTAAGCAGGAAAGAAGTTACAGTCGTCCATATAGCATTTTGTCACACTATGTAGGTTGTCACACTATGTAGGTTGTCACACTATGTAGGTTGTCACACTATGTAGGTTGTCACACTATGTAGGTTGTCACAATGCAACCTGCCTTTAGTCTACAAACCTTATTATGAAATATTATTATTATATAATTATGAAACACAAACATGCCACACAGAACACTTGTTTGATCAGTGTTAATTGTAATAAATTAATTTATTAGTTAATAAACATACATTTACATGATAATACCCTTTGTCTTAAGTTATTAAATCGGTCAGAAGGAATCTACCTTCATTAAACAGTTGATTCGTGCATAAATGTAAACTGGTGTAGTTTTATTGTGATCCAGGAATGATTGGTGAATTATTTAATTCATGTTTACAAATTTATTTTATCAGGAATGTGTGAAGCCCGTGAAGGTGGAGAAGAAGCAGGGGAGATCTGTGGCTAAAATCCAGATAGAAGATGATGGCAGTTACTTTCAGGTCCATCAGGTGAGAAGAACTGATTAGACCTTTTGTTGAGCAGTTTTGTGTAGTTGTGTTTGTATGTCATTTAGATCTTTTTTGAACTTGTCTATTTAAAGTAACTTTCTTTGTCGATGATTTTTTGACACTGTATTTACTCTTAACATACTCTTAACACTTCTCTGATCAGATGTATGATCTTTATTCAGGACGGTCAAAGGCAGAAGCTGGAGAAAGCGAAGATTACTCTGAACGACTGTCTGGCATGCAGCGGCTGCATCACATCTGCAGAAAGTGTTCTGATCACTCAGCAGAGTCATGAAGAGCTGCACCGCGTGCTGCGACACAACAAGGTGCAGTTTACAGCGTCTCACGCTGCTGTTAGCAACCCAGTTTAATTCAGTAATGTGACTCATGTCTGAGTGAAACGCCACCTTCAGCGGGAAAGAGATGCGGGGAAAAGTGGCATTACATAAAAGAATAAAGCTGCGTGGTTGGAGGGGAGGGGTTACGAGATTGTCAGCCAATTACCATCACAGGGCTTGAGCCAAAAAGGAAAGTTGTTTCAGAGGTGGAGCAAAGTTAGTGATAAAAATTTGTTTTTAAAGACCAGCATTTTTTTTATCTTAAATGAAGTGTACTAATTAATCATGCATAATAAGGCCAGGAATATATATTTACAATAGTGTAAGTTTTGATTTTTTACATTTTGGCCCTTTTGTAATAAAGAAGGTGTGGTTGGTGAATATGGTGTTCTGTAAAGAGCACGTATTATTAAGATTATGTGAGTGAAATGCTACAGCAGTGTGTGTGTGTGTCAGCAGCAGGTGAGCAGCAGTGAGCAGATGCTGGTGGTGGTGTCTGTATCTCCTCAGTCAAGAGCTTCACTGGCTGCTCACTTCAGTCTCAGCAGCAGCGAGGCAGCCCGCAGACTCTCCGGCTTCCTGAAGAACCTGGGTGAGTAGACCCACATCAGTCTGATTCACGACACAAACATGCAAAACAACATGTCACGACACCTGCAACGTTATGGGTTCTGTTCTTGTTGATAAATGCATACAGTAGCTAGCTGCAGGGTAAATATATGTAAATGTAACATTCACCTTTATCTTGATTTTGCAGGTGTTCATCATGTTTTCGACACCGGCTTCAGTCGCTCCTTTAGTCTGTTAGAAAGCCAGAGAGAGTTTCTAGAGCGATTCAGTCGAAAGGAAGTCGACAGGAAGGCTCTGCCGATGTTGACGTCTGCCTGCCCAGGTAAATTCTCCATCTTCATGTCCTGTGTCCTCTCAACCACTTTTCTGCTTCTGAAAAAGCCTTGTTTTCTATTTCCTGTGTTTTATTTTGGCCCCAACATTTTCCTGCTGGGTTCATTCTTCTCGAATGACCTTAACTCTGCACTGTGTTCAGGCTGGATCTGTTATGCTGAGAAGACTCATGGTGAATTCGTCCTTCCTCACATCAGCACCACTCGCTCTCCTCAGCAGATGATGGGATCTTTAGTCAAGAGCTACTTTGCCACTCAGCAGGTACCAAAATCTAAAACCTCAGAGAGTAAGAAACTGCCCTTATGCCAAACACAAAGCCTCAGAGTGAAAACTCTGGTGTTTATTTGCTTTTGGGTGGGAGTCATTGATGCGTCATTATGAAAGGTCTACCCTACACCAAAAGTATGTGGACACTCCCCGCTGATCGACAGGTTTGGTTTTACCTGTAATTCCAGTGAAGACTGGTCTCAATGCTGCAGTATACAGTGACACTAAAGAACTGTGCAACTGTGCTGTGATCCAGCAGGACAATGTCTCTGTACAAAGCAAAGTTTCTGGTGTCTGAGAGTCTTTTGGCCATGTGGTGCACCATCATGTTCTGGTTCATTCACAGTGGTTTTCTTTGACAGGGTGTGTCACCACAGAAGATCTACCATGTGACCGTGATGCCCTGTTATGATAAGAAGCTGGAGGCTTCCAGAGCAGATTTCTACCTCAGCGAGTTTCAGACCAGAGAGGTGGATTGTGTCATCACTTCTGGTGTGTGAGGTTTGAAGTATTAAAGGGACAACTCACCCAAATGATGATCTGAGAGAAGCCATTACAACCACAAGAATGAGAGTCAGATTCTCTCGTCTGTGTTTGGTTCACAGGTGAAGTTCTGACGATGCTGGAGGAGGAGAACGTGTCTTTGAGGGACGTGGAGCCGGCAGCTTTAGATACAATGTGAGTTCTCTGTTTTACTTTTGAAATGTAAACCTGGCTGCCATTTCTGAAGAAAACAAATGAAATGTGTGTTACTGTAGGTTCAGTAATGTGTGTGGAGAGGAGTTGCTCAGTCATGCAGGAAGTGGATCTGGAGGTTATCTGCATCATGTCTACAAACATGCAGCTAAACATCTGTTTGGGGTTGAGCTAGACGAGCTCACATACAAGACTATGAAGTAAGCACGTGTGCATGTATGCGTCTGATAGACAGGTTTAGCTAAAGGAACTTGCAGTACATTCAGCCTTGTTGCATCTTATCAGTTTGTTTCCTGGGAATCGAACCTAGTGCCTTAGTTACTAGTGCCCTGCTCTACCGGTTGAGCTACAAAAAAGTGTACTTTAAGTATGTCAGCATATATCAAAGTGCCATGTTTTATGCAGCCATTTAAATACCATGATACAGTTTTGGTTTATAGTAGCTTTTTCATACCATGGTTCTGTGTATTTCAGTACTTTTTGTAAAGCAACAAAAGGCTTCACATCTTCTGTTTGTTGACACAGTTAATATGTTTATCGGCATGTAAAGTTTGTCTGTTTTGTTTCAACAGAAACAAGGACTTTCAGGAAGTGACTCTGGAGAAGGATGGTGTCGAGCTGCTGCGTCCGCTGCTGTCTACGGCTTCAGGAACATCCAGAACCTGCTGCAGAAGCTGAAGAGAGGAAAGTCTCCTTATCACTTTGTAGAAGTGATGGCATGTCCATCAGGTACATCTGAAATGCTGCAGGCCCTTCATCTGTCTGTAAAGTTTGACAGTAAAGTAAATCTGTGAAGTTATCCTGAAGACCTTCATTAGCTCGTTCAGTTGTGTTTGAGGGTTAAACAGCTAAACTCTCCAGGATGATGACCCTCAGAAAGCGATGTTTTTGGTTCGTTTATAACATTTAATGTTTTACAATTTGATTGTTATTCTCTAAATGTAACAGTGTGTTTGATGTTGTTGAGAGGTTAGCAGCAAACAGAGTCAAAGTTCAGATCACAGGTTAACCTGTAGCTCGGATCCATGGAGTTCTTTGCAGTGGGAAATGTTGATGCGATTAGGCCGCTGGGACTTCAGACCATGATGTTTGTTATTTGAAGATCTTCTGATAGTGTTATTGACCTAAATTTGCTTAACCTTTGAATAATGTTAGATGATGCTTGATTAGTGTTTGAGTGGTGTGTGTTTGTTTTAAAGGAAGATATGATTCACTAACTGTTGTGTTATCTTCAGGATGTCTGAATGGAGGAGGGCAGCTCAAGCCTTCATCAGATCAATCCAGTAAGGAGCTGCTTCAGCAGGTGGAGGAGTTGTACCGCCTGGAGAAGACCTCAGCACCTGAGGAGGACACACGAGTGGCTGAACTTTACCACAGTTGGTTGGAGAGTGTGGGAGAGGAGAAAGCCAGACAGTTACTCCACACGCAGTATCATGCCGTCGAAAAAAACACCAACAGCCTCAGTATAAAATGGTGAGGAGCCCAGATCTGTTGAGACCTGCCGAAATCTTCCAAGATCTGTTGAAATCCTCCACGATCTGCCGAAATCTGTTAAGATTTTCTAAGATGTGCTAAGACCTGTGGAGATGCTGATTATGTGTTTTTGTTTTTCTTTGGTTTCTCTCAAATTTGTGATCTGTGCTACATTTTTCCAAGTGTTTAAAGTCAATATTCAGCATGCGTTTGACACTATACCAACCAAACACTCGACACATCAATAACAACTGTGAGATTTCTCCACTAAAGACATCACTGTGAGCAGATAAATAAAAGACATTTCTGTTTATCAGCTGTAGGTCTTCATAAGAACCACAGATTCTTCATTTTTAATATAAATTTTGTAGGTTGTATTACTTAAAAGTGGTCCTCGTTTATTTTGATTCATGCTGAAAATAAAATATTCATGTGTTGCCATGTATATAATCATTCCATGTATATAATCATATTTATCAAGGAAAGGAATGAAATATATTTTACTCAAACATTGTTCACGTGTGTTTTATTTACTTCATCCACTTTCTGTTTATTTTCTTCAGATTCAAAGTATAAAGAACGTTTACTAAATTACCATTAATTACTATTAATATTCAGAGTATATTTTCCCATATCTTTTGCCAAGAGTACTTTAAGATATTTAAAAAAACAAACACAACAGCATGAACAAACTTTTTACTGTTTGCATTGTTAAAATATTAAGGAACATATTTTTGCTCTTTGTTGTTGGATAATAACTGAATTATAAATCAATGAAGACAAAGCTAAGAGCCGCATACTGTTACATTAAGACTTTATTTAGTTAAACACAGTCTTATTTATTCTGATGACAGGAAGTGCAACATCAGCCAAAACTTGAAATGAAACAAAGCTAAATCACGTTTGCGGCGTTTAATACCATTTACATTCCAAATCAACCAATCAGACGGAATAAATGTGGTTCAATCACTGCAGTTTGATGTAGAATATGAAAATACATTATCATATCATTGTAGTTACATCTCTCAATAACAAGACCTCACGTCATCTTAAAAATATTTACTTTTGATTAACAAAGTAAAACATTGCACATAAAGACAATTCTTTAGAAATAAAATTATTCTATTACAACATATCTATGTTGGCATGAATTATGAAAGAAAAACAAACAGGCTGAAAATGTCAAGCACAGAACTTAAAACTCACACAAATGGGCATACATAAAGATACAGCCTGAGAGCTAGTGCAGGTTCATATTTTCATATGATAAAGGCATTCTGAAATATGAGTTTTGTTAATGCACAACAATGATGGAAAGACGTTGTTTCACCAGTAAACACTTGTGTGTGTGTATTGCTAACTGTAGACACAAGCTGCTGAAAACAAACAGCTGGTTAATTGTGCTTTTGCTGTGATTGGAGGGCATGAAACTGGAGTTTCTGCATTGTTACTGAATGGACGAGCAGAGACAAGCGTAGTGGGCTGGGCTTTCATGACACAGACTCAGTCTTTAGGAACCCTGAAGCCGTCCTTCTCCTTACGGATTTTTCTCATGGCTTCAATTGGGTCTGTGGTTCCAGCATGTTCCTGTACCGACCTCTCTCTGAACAGCAAACAAAACCACAGACAAAATCAAAACAAAGTTCAACCCAGAGAACAGCACGGAAACGAATGGAGCGGGAATGTTTGTACCTCACTCTCATGAAGGGATTGTATGTGAACTCCTCTGCCACACTGGAGGGAATGGTTGGCTCTCCATTGTCGTATTTCTCCTTATTAACATAAGATTGAAAGACTTATGTTAGGAAAACGTTTGTAAAGAAAGAACTATGAAGGTTAAAGAGGAGTTTCTCACCTTGGCCCAGGCTAATTTCGCTCGGACGGCTTCGTTATTGGGTTCAACATGTCGAGCAAACTTCAGGTTGTTGATGGTGTACTCATGACCGCAGTACACTCGCTGAAACAACAACACATCATGAGAACACGTGACTCAGTTTTTTCCATACAAAGACTGTTTTTACAGTAAATAGTTATTTATATAATATAGGCTCTCCAGTTTTTGTTTATTTATACACGATTTGTATCTAGAACCCCATTTTTAATCATTAACACTTCTAGAACATAACATGGTTGATTGTAAACAGGATGTAGACCTGTAGATATAAAGAGTAAAAAGATATAAGATAGAAAGAAAATATCTATCTATCTATATCTATAGGTGTATATAAGTAAAAAAGTAAACCAGAAAAACTGGGAAAAAAGTAAGTAGGTTCAGATAAGGAGCTGATTACCGTCTCGGGAGGAAGACGGCCTAAAACCTCTATGAGGGCTTTATACATCTCATCAGCGGTTCCCTCAAAGAACTTTCCACAGCCGGCCACAAACAGGGTGTCACCTGCACACACGACACACACAAGCCAAATATGACGCAAACTGCTGCTCATTAACAAAGCTCATTCATGTCTGTATGTCAGTCTTCTAAAACTGCTGTTTCCATGTCTTACCCGTGAATACAGCTGGAGGTTCAGTGCTGTTTTCTTTTGTTACAAAGTAGCAGATGTGACCGCTGGTGTGACAGGGCGTAAACAAACACTTTACATTCAGCGAGCCCACCTGAGATGATCATCGTACAGACAAATATGACTAATTCTATGACAACGCATCAAAAACACGTTAAAAAACTGAAAGAAACCTTAATTTGTCTACTGCACCAATAGAGCCCTCCAGAAAAGATGTTTATGTTGTCTGAGAAACATCAGAGTGGAGTTTACACATGTAAAAACTCACAGCCACAGTGCTAGGGCTTGTGGGTGGTTGCCAAGGTGTTGCTATGCAGTTGCTAGGGTGTTCCCGAGCAGTTGCTCTAGAAAACTGTGATCCCTTGATATGTGTGGAGCTGGACAGTAAAAAACAGTAAAACAGACTCACTTTGAAAGTGTTGTAGTGCGTGACCTTCTTAGATAAAGCTCCCACTCGATCATCTCCACCATACACCGTCAGACCTGGCATCAGCTTCAGCAGCTTCTCATTACCTCCAGCATGATCCCTGCAGTTGTTACAAACCCCGCTCCGGTTGGTCTTACTTACGATGCACCCTCATTAGTGCATAAGAGAGACACAAAGTGACACTCACCAGTGATGATGGGTGGTCAGGACAGTTCTGAGTTTCACGCCATGCTTTTTGACTGCGTCCACCACCTGAGATAAATGACAATCATGAATCTGTCTGCTGCAGTGTGTTGCGTGCACAGACGCATCGGGCCGGTCGTACCTTCTGAGGTTCAACTGGATCAACGATGGCGGCTTCTTTAGTGTCTTCATCAATCAGAAGATACATGTAGTTGTCAGTGAGGGCAGGCAGGAGCTCGACCTTCATGTCTGACTGTTCCACCAGAGACGATTTCCTCAGCGCGGAGTGAAAAAAGGCTGTGGGGACTGAAAACCAGCTTCAGTACATACACTGTTATACCACAATCCAATACACCTCCATTACAAACACTGTGACAGCAGCTGAACTGCCCTGTAGGGAAATAAACTTGCTTTTACATGTTTTCTAGCTGTTTGAAGCTGGTTATGGTGGTTGGGTTAAGTCACCTAGTTAAAATGGTAGAAGACCTTGTTTGCGCTGCAGGGGGCTGGTTAAGCTTATTATACATGTTACAAATTGACTAACCAGCTCAACCAGTTGACCTATTTTTTTTTTTTTGGAAGGGTACAGTAACTTATATGGTATTAACTTGGCTAAACGTGTTAAAAAATACCCCAAAGTGACAAAAACATCTGAAAACTACGTACACTCTTAATGATTTTCTGATTTGAGACAGCTACAGTATTTCTCATAGTGGTTATAAAGCTTTATAAAGTATATAGAGGGATACTGCACGACATTAGCGCAGCCTTTCATATGAATTCAATCAGCAGGTTTGTGTCCAGAAACCTTCGACCCGCGATTTCGTCATTTTCTATTGCACCACCCAAAGCACACAGATAACGCGGGGTGTGACGTCATCCGCCAAGGTTACGTCACGTCTAATGCACGCTGACATTGTCACTATTGCACGATCGCGCGTTACACGGCATACATTACACGTCATGATGACGTAACGGCGTGACCTCGCACGGGTTAGCGATCAACTCTTCTGCCTGATCAAAACACCGACTGTAAACGCATCAGATCCGGCACGACAGCGCCGGCTGATGGTTGCACGTCCGTAAATAATCCATGTCGTCCATGCACGAATAAAGATTTTAATGCAAACATACCGAATTTATACGAAAAGGCTCCGAACACACCGAGAGCGCAGGCGCTGCCCACCAGTGACCTGCACCACATATCAGACTCTGTCTGCGACATCAGCCGCACGGAGGAAGTACAATATGTGCTGAAGGTGCAAATCGGCCCACTTTCAACTTTGACCCCGCGGTCAACCAATCCGGGACGAGGGAGCGTCGCCGTAATAAACCGCGCTATATTGACGCTTCGCGTTCAAATCCTACTACGGTAGCGGCCGTCAGCGTAAGTCATAACTCGCGGCTTCGCTATTGGATGATCACGGTGAAACGTCATAAGCGTCACCTAATTAATATTCAAGTATGCTTTCGCCATAGGTGGGCGATCAAACCGCGGCGGCATAGCCTCATTAATATTCAATACAAGCTTTGGCCATTGGTCAACCGTGAAGGTAGGTGTTATTAATATTCATAGGTGAGCCTTCGCTGTGGTAGGATTCGTTCTGTTTTTCTATTATCTATTTTGTCTATCTGAAACTGTTTATTTATTTATTGTTTAACTGTTTGTTTTATTATCAGATGCTGTTTGTATGTATATTCTGCAGGTTTTATATGCACTGAGTTTGCACCGTTAACACTGCATTCATTCGGACCGTCTTCCGCTATTGGGCGACTGAAGGTCATGCTCACTTCCGGTCTTGGGATTGAAGATGAGCGCGAGGAATATTGCTCGCTTTTGGGAATGGGGAAGGAAAATTATCTGCGTCGGAAGGAACTACGCGGATCACGCCATCGAGCTGAGAAACGCGGTTCCTACCGAGCCCGTGCTCTTCCTGAAACCCCCATCAGCTTATGTTAGGGAAGGGTCTCCAATCCTGGTTCCCTTCTACTCCAGTAACCTCCATCATGAAGTCGAGCTGGGGGTGGTCATTGGTAAAGCAGGAACTTCCATTCCTCAATCTTCAGCTATGGACCATGTGGCTGGATATGTCTTGTGCTTGGACATGACAGCCCGGGACATTCAGGACGAATGCAAGTCCAAAGGTCTTCCATGGACCCTGGCAAAAGCCTTCAACACCTCATGTCCCATCAGTGACTTCATTCCCAAGGAGAAGATCCCAAACCCTGAGAGCGTCAACCTGTGGTTGAAGGTGAACAGTATTATGAGACAGAACGGAAGCACCTCTCAGATGATCTTCTCCATTCCATACCTCATAAACTACATCAGTGAGGTGATCTCACTGGAAGAGGGTGATCTTATTCTCACCGGCACACCTAAAGGAGTCTCCAGCGTTCAGGAACACGATGAGCTTCAAGCTGGAATTGATGATCTCATCACCATGACATTCAGAGTGGATAGGAAAAGTTGATTGATTTTTAATAAATTGTTTTAATTTGTTAAGTCACTGAAGAATGCAATTACAATGACAGAATGTTTGTCATATTACTGTAAAATCACAGTAAGAGTTTGTCACCACACTTTTTTCGTGGCTGTCTCCCGCTATTCAAAATCTGCTAAATTATGTATTTTATATTTTAATAAAGATGATGATTATTTATATGACATATATGATTCATGTTACCCGTGTCTTCCTGTCAACATTATTTATGGCCTGCAAAACTATGAAGACACGACCAATACATAAATATATACACGCGTGTGTATGTTAAATGAGCTTAGATTAAACTGTATACACAGGCTGCTATTGTCAGCATTTATTTAAGCTTCGCACAAATATAAAATTAAACTTAAACTGACAGATGTGAACCGGTGATTAAAATGCACATTCAATGTCATCTGAAATAAGAAACAGCGCAATCTACTGGCGGAGAAAACAACAGCGTGTAACCTTTCACCTTTGACCTCACTGCCTAGCGATTTAACCATACAATGTAAAATACAATGATTTAACAAGTAATCATTTATTTATAATTACAAAATAATGCATCAAACATTAAATAAATTGTTAAAAAAAAAAATAATAATATTCCGGTTAATTTGTTGCTGCCGGGTTACCCGTCGCCATGTTGTGCGCAGGGCGCATGCGCGCTGTGCAGGAGCGGGACGGGAGGTTGAGGTCGTGTAAAGGTTTACTGAAATTCACTTTGTGATTTCCGGTTGAAAATGCCGCAGGATTACGATAAAGACGCGTATCCGGAGCCTCCCCGACAGACCCCGGCGGTGGATAAACAAACGGTGCTGCCCAATCCAGCTTTAATATCGTCCAAGCTCTTCTACTACTCTGTGGATCTGCCCGTCAGCACGTTCAGAGGTACAGCTGTCGTGTTTACATCTGATCCCCTCAATCCGGATTCAGTGTGAACACTGCAGACATGCATCTGTTTCTGAACGTGTTTCATGACAACATGGACGGAGGATTCTGCATTGAGAGCATCTCACATTGGTTTCACATTGGTTGTAATTCCAGCCATATATATATATATACATACTGTATTTAAGTTAACATTACATTATATAGTCGTTTCATGAGCTCTAGAGTGCAAATTATAGGAATATATACAAGACAGCACAAACTGTATGCACTGTAGACACCTCGTGTGAGCAATTAATAAATGCAAAGCAATAAATACGTTTGATTGTGTTTTGCAAGTGCAAATGAGCTGTAACAAGTGTAATACTACAGTGCAGCTGTTCAGTCCTAATGCTCCAGTTTTGATGTTTTTCCAGGAATTATTGAAGGCATTCAGGGTGAGAAGAAGATCCAGTACTACCACCAGAAGTTTCGGCGTGTTCCCGAGCTGACGGAGTGTCAGGAGGGAGATTTCCTGTGCTACTATGAGGCTGAGATGCAGTGGAGGAGAGACCAGTGTGTAACATCCGCATCCACACAGAACTGTGTTGCACGATATGCTGTAATAAAGTTCAGTTATTGTGAAGCGCATCATCGCTGTATTAAATCAGTGTTGTGTGCTGTGCAGTAAAGTGGATCAGGAGATCGTGAAGGTGATCCAGGAGCGTCTCAGAGCCTGTCAGCAGCGCGAGGGTCCCAGTTACAGACAGAACTGTGCCAAAGAGCTGCAGCAGTTTGATCAAGTGTCCAAAGCCTTCCAGTCACGCTGTGAGTGCTGACAGAATAACTCTGATAACTGAATGAGTTTGAATGAAAGTGATGCATTTACAAAGCCTGAGAGCAACTTTTAATAGTTTATTCCAATCATGACACGACAGTCTGTGGATATCAGTGAGAAAAGTGTTTTTTTTCCTGAGTGGCTTTCCAGTTCATTATGAAGCTGAAACTTTAGTTTATGTGAATGTGCACTGATAAGTTTTCATGTTTTTAACATTGTTTTATTTCCTGTAGATGGGGACCTGGGCGCATACGCCAGCGCACGCAAGTGTTTAATGAAGCAGAAGGAGAGAATGATGGCGGAAGCACAGAATTCATGAGCGTTTATTATCTTCAGCTGCATCAGTCTTGCTCATTTATGTATTAAAATGTAAAATAAACATTTATTCAAAAGTGAAACCACCAAAATAGTTTAATTCATTTGCAGTCATACTTTTGCTTCATACTTAAGATCACATAGCTGTGTAATCATTGTTTTAACAAATTTTAAACTATATTGTTTATCTGTATCTGGTTGGCCCCTCTGTCTGCCATATAGTAAAGGAAACTTACAAGACATACATCTGAAAAATATACTTTTTCCTAGATTTCTTGTCAAGCACATTGATAGATGTGTGGTGATAGATGGTACAGACTGTACACATTTAAACGAGAAACTTCAGTCCAGCGTACAGTATAACAATAAAACCATCACTGTATTGTAACACATTGTTGCTGCCTGTGTGGTTAGTTTCAGGTTTCACAGAACATGAATTAACTTTTAACTTGCTTATTGAATCCAGCATGACATCAATAACACTGTCTTTAAGAATGAACATGCGGTTTTCTGCATATTAAGATATTAAACCCCTGTGCTATTTCTATATTTAAAGATCTGAACTATAAAAATAATTCAGCTTATAACAGTTTATAACAGAAGCTCACGTATCTACTTCTTTGCACAGAATCCAAATGCATTTATTAGTTCAGGTTATGATGTCAAGAACTGTTCGTCTAAAAAGGATCATTTTTACCTTTGTCCTCCACAGAACATATAGGGGTGCCTGCAACCGTTTTACACAATTTCTGATGCTTTAATGTTTTAATTTGTAAAATTTCATTTGACTCCTGACAGATATAAAAGTCAGTCTGTGTAAACTGATCAGTAACATGTTATCGGTATGTATAACAATCAAAGAGTAACACGGCTGAACAATCCTGAACAAATGTCGAACAATGTCAAACAATGAAACAGACTCAAAGATGATTTCTGTTTGTACTTTTATTTCAATTCATTGTACAAAATTTAGGAGGGTGTCGGAAGAGCTGCCTGACTTCTCTGCACAGACACTCTGCTGTGAGTCTTGGCCAGATGATCCGTGAACTCCTGAAATGACAGAAACGCTTTAATTCCAAGAAGCAAACAGATTGTGAAAAGCAAGGGGTCAAATATACAGTAATGACAGATGCAATACCTGGTAAGGAGACTTTGTGAACACAGTTTCCTTCCAAAGATCAGGGGTCAGGTAGCTGTAGGTCTTGGAGATTGCATCAAAGGTGGCCTTGGCTACAATGATAAAACAACAGTTACAAAACTTTAAAAATCTCTGTAAGTTGTTAAATGCACTACAGAAGCGATGCAGCCGACCAGAGCAGAGTTACACACTACAGTTGTCCAACACTTACCAAAGTTGCCAAGGGTGGCGGTGCAGCCCCTGGCTGAGGTGTAGCAGTCATCAATACCAGCCATCATCAGCAGTTTCTTGGGCACAGGAGCAGACACGATACCGGTACCACGGGGGGCGGGAATGAGACGCACCAGAACTGAACCACAGCGACCGGTCACCTGACCACAACATAACAATCAGTCAATAAAAACATCAATATGTTCAGATTTCAACCAAGTCTACAAATGTCCACTGTACAAACTTCCACAGACATCTTACCTTGCAGGGCACAGTGTGCGGTTTGCCGATCTTGTTACCCCAGTAGCCTCTCCTGACGGGAATGATGGATAACTTGGCCAGGATGATGGCTCCTCGGATCGCCGTGGCAACCTCTTTGGAGCATTTCACTCCCAGACCAACATGACCATTGTAGTCCCCGATAGCAACAAAGGCCTGCAAAATTGAGATGAAACGTGTCAAAAGGCTGATGCAGAATGAATGCAACTTCTCAACATACAGAAGGTAGATGCAGGTCATCACCTTAAACCTGGTGCGCTGACCAGCTCTGGTCTGCTTCTGGACAGGCATGATCTTCAGAACCTCGTCCTTCAGCGCCGAGCCCAGGAAGAAGTCAATGATCTCAGCCTCCTGCAGGACACAAGCACGGTTTCACAAGCATCTTTAACAGCGAAACATCTTAAAACACTCTGCACACGTCCAGTACCTTGATTGGCAGAGAATAGAGATAGATCTCCTCCAAAGACTTGATCTTCATGTCCTTCACCAGACGGCCAAGTTTGGTCACGGGCACCCACTATACACACAGACAATTCAGTCTATAGTTACATCCGGTTACTTGCATTCTTTCAGAAAAGATTTATGTAATGTTTCTTCATTATTGCGCATTGAATATACATTTTCCACACGCAACTCCAGTTCATTACCTCCTTATCCTCGGATTTGCCTCCCCGGGCACCGCGGCCTCTTCCACGGCCTCTGCCGCGACCACGACCGCGACCCCGGCCGCCAGTACCGAAACCTCCGCGAAAACCTCCTCTACCACCGGCGTCGTCCGCCATTTGCTGCGGACACGGATGAACGCGTCAGAAATCAATGAAATATATATAACAAACAGGAATCACATTTACAATCAGACACGTTATGATCAGACGCGGCGGAGGATCCGATTATAAATCTTTGTTTACAATTATCAGACATTATAATACAATACAGAATAACTACAGCGCTGTTATTAATATCGATCACGTGACAATATTCAGACACGTTATGATCAGACGCAGCGGCGGAGGGTCCGTTTATAAATTTTTGTTTAAAAAATTAAAAAACAGACATTGTAATACAATACAGAATAACTACAGCGCTGTTGTTAATATCGATCACGTGACTTTATTCGGACACGATAAATAGGCACCGGAGCTCCGCCATGTTTGAGCGCGCACCGTCACATCGGACATTTATCGATAATTTCGTTCATCTATAAAGTCGATGCTCGCGTCACGTCGTTAATACGCCGCACTCGCACATTTGCAGCGCGAACGTTTCGCGCTTCATTGCGCGATTAAACAGATACGAGCGGATGAGACGCCACGACGACCCGCTCCGCTCACTTACGTGATGCGCGTTCAGGAAGAAGAAGAGCGCGCGAGAGCGCGCGCCGCGGATATTCGCCGCGAAACCTCGCGAGACTTCCTTTCTACCGTTGCCATGGTGACCTCTAGCGGCAGCCGCGAGACGTGTCGCCAGCCCCCCGATGTCGTCGCGTAATGAAATGAAATGATAAATTTGCATAAAGAGAAAAAAACGACAATGTAAAACGTGAAAGGAAAAGTGTAAAAATATGTTGTCAAATGAGGCCGGAAGCGGGATATTAAAGATGGTTTAGAAGGGAAGGTTTGAGTTTAATGAAGGCGTGAGTTTACACACTTATAAGAGTATAAGAGGTGGAGGTATGCACCTTCTGCAATGTTCTGAACCCATCAAGAAACTAGAAGAAGAAGAAGAAGAAGACTGCATTACAGAGTAAGCGGTACAGATGATAGATGGATGTGCAACAAAGGGACAAAAATCTCATCTACGTGTGAAATGTCTCTTTATGGCACTTTTCTGTGAAAAACATCCAGTTTTTACAAACATATCTTGAGTATAATGTCCCTGCAGTTACCGTGACAATTTGTCAAAATAAGCGTCATGTTGGTACAACGAGCGTTTTTACATGAAATGTACAACATTTATAAAAGGAAAACTTCCACTGAAACGTCACAGGATCAGCAGACTCATTACAGCATGAGCCTCACTGAACTCTGCACTGTTTTATCTAAAGCAGAAGTTTCTGCTATGACTCCGGACTGATGAGTCTGCAGTTCAGAGGGATCCGCAGGGATCAGTTTCCTTCACTTGTCAAGATTTTGGTAAATGTCCTCATTTCTGTCCTGAGTGTGATGACCTTTTGTCTAAAGGAAAGAGAGAAAACAGACTATATCAAGCAGTTCTGAACAATAAACCTATCAGAAAAATAACCTCTGCCTTTGCATTAAGATGTTCTGTACTAATACAGGCATATTTAGCAGAACTAAGCTTGTGTATTGTCAGAACGGTGTGAAAACCTTTTCTTGAGAAACTTTGGTGTGTGCCTGAATTTTGTCACCAGTTAGGTTCCTCCTGCAAATTTCTTGCACCATTTCAGTGAAAAGCATTTGTCTAGAATGATCCTGCTATAAAAACAAAGACAAAACATTTTTATACTCATCACATTTACACTTGTGAAATAAACACTTCTTGTGGCAGTAACATGTATTGTTGGGATCATTCAAGCTTAATGCAGTATGTGAAGGCAAATGATACCTGACTCTCACTTCTGCTCCTCCTTCCTTTAAAAACAGATCTGATTTGTCCAGTCTATCAATTCAAAAGTTAAAACAATTACATTTTTTAACATTCTCTAAAAGCTTTCTCAAACTTATCAAACACATTCCAGTTGCAGTCACATTAGTAGTCTGTTTTTATGTTATATATCATATATATCAAAAACATTATTAAGTTGTTAGTGGAATGCTTTTAAAAATTTTCCATAACTAAAAATTGTTTGAATAATGTTCTTATAACCAAGCAAAAACATTCATACAATGTCTAAAACACTGGATGTTTTGAACGTTCCTAGAACATTCAAAATAACATTTTTAACATTTTTGTTACTTAATGGAAATTTTAAGGAAATGTTCTTACAACCTAAAATTGTTAGTGGGTTCAAAGTTGAGTCACACAGTATTGTAACATTTTCTTTCATATACGTGTTAATAAAGACATGGCGTTTTAAACATACCTTTATGCATATGATAATCCCCAGCACAAGGAGGCTGTATACACTCAGCAGGATGAGCAGCGTCAACAGCAGAGTCTGACGAGTGTTAAGACCTCTCTCTGAAAACAGACACGGTTTAAAGAAGATCATGCAGGTATCAGTGCTACAGACATCATTCCCAAAGTCCTGATTCTTCTAGTTCTCACCTGTAACCTTCAGAACAGTTCCCTGTCCAATTGCCTGAGCTCCAGTGTGTGCCACATTCATCAGAGCCGCGGCACAGTAATACACCCCACAGTCTTTAACAGACAGAGAGCTGATGACCAGCTGCCAATTTTCCAGCCTGTACTTGAGTGGCTGGTTTCTCACATCAATCTGGTTATGAGTGTCCGTGTGGAACACATACCAGGAGATTTCCGGTACCTGATCCGGACAGCTTGTGTTGAACGAGCAGGGGATTGACACAGACTCATGCTCTTTTATTCTCAGCACCTCCACTGACTGCTGGATATCCACGTTACAGCCACAAACAGAATAAACTGAAAGAACAGACACAATGTTTTGTTAGAATCACTTACATTATCCTGCAATATAGTTTGAGGAACAGTCTCAGAACAGCTCAGTCTCGGCTCACTTGAGGTTAAGAGAAGAAATGTGATGGTGAAGAATCTCATGTTGATGATTTATGGTTGTTCGTAGGTTCTCCGTCCTTCACAGCGTCTCACTGCATTTATCTGGCGTTCTGTTAGAACAGATCAAAGGTCTTGTGCTTAACTGAGAAATAACAACAGAGGCAGCATGTGAAAATGAGAAGTGACATAAACCAATCCTTAGTTCTTCCTTCCCTTTAACCCACAGATTCTGTTACACATGTGTGTACTGCTCATAGTGACATGAGTGTAATGTGATTGCTGAAATATTTATTTATAGGTTCTGTCAATATAGGATGATTGGTCTTATCAATATGGAAACAGCATATAAAGGAAAGCAATGCTTTCACCCCCAAAACCCTTGTGAAAACTGACCATGATCAACACAATTTCCATCAAAATAGCACTATCACATCAGCTATTATTAGCCCAACTTAGTATTGATAAAGTTAATAATACTGTTACAATTAATACAGATTATTAGATTCTGAAGGCATAATAAATAGAGTAGAAAAGAATTACAGAACCACACACAGTTCAATGCAGATCAAACACACATTAACAATGTGCAGGACAATACAGTAGGACAAAACTAATGACAAAACACAAGTACTAATAATTGATCATCATTATTTTACAGTAACCCTAACAGTGTGGCAGAAATACCGAAGTATAAAGATTCAGTAGTAGTAGTCAAAGCTCTCCGCCGCGTAACTACATTTCCCAGCGTCCATTGCGGCTTCGCTGTCGCCACGTCACGTCCAGCGGCCACGTCGCCTTTCTTTCGCCATATTTCGTGGAGGAATGAGCTGGAGCGGAGCCGGTTTACATTTATAACAAACACAAACAGCAGCCAGAGAGGCAAACATCATGAATATCTTCAGACTGACCGGAGATCTGTCTCATTTAGCTGCCATCATTATCCTGCTGCTCAAGATATGGAAGAGCAGGTCGTGCGCAGGTGAGCCACACTGACCTGAAATCTGTATTTCTTAATGTATTCGTATGAATCGTGAGCAGTTTCTGAACGGGAGAGGGACTTTAGTCTGGGTTAAGATGGTGAGTTTATTTTAAGCGTTATACAATAATGCAATGCGATTAGTTTAGCACATCGGCTAGTGGGTTAGCTTGAGCTCCAGTTTTCTTTAATTCATCCACCAGTTGAGTTTAAACATGCAGATCTGTTATTGCAGATCTTGTTAAGCGCTCACATATGTAGGTCTGAAGGCCATCAAGCTGCACAGGTTTGTTGATATCAGTGAAGTTATGAAACAGCTGCAAACTGCAGGCCCAGCGACTAACTGTGCAGTGGACTCAGTTTATCAGCAGTTTGCATAAGCAACAGATTATGTCCTGTAATGTAGAACATGTGTTATCTTTATAAAGCAATACACTGGTGTCCTAACATCAAAACTGTGTCCCAGTGGCTGTCTGATGTGTTACTGCTGCAGAATGCCATGCATCTTATATTCTCGTTTTTATACTGGCCATGCATTACTGAAATGCATTGCATTGCATTGCATGCTTTGACGTGGCAGTGCATGCCGGTTTGCTTGGTCTTTACAATGAGTGGTCCATTCCAGAGACCTGGGCATCACTTTTTGTTCTGCAGAGAGTTGAGTGTCTGTCTATTTATCAAACAAGCCTGCAGATATCTGGCCTCAGATTGCAGTTTAAGGAGTGTGTAAAGAGCTAAGTGTAACTCCTGTTGCCTCCAGGTATCTCGGGGAAGAGTCAGATACTCTTCGCCTTGGTTTTCACCACGCGATACCTTGACCTCCTAACGTCCTTCATCTCTCTTTACAACACATGCATGAAGGTAAGAACGTGGAGTCTCTTAAAGAATCGTAATACAAGCACTTAACATTGAAGGTTAATCTCTTCTGTTCTTTAACAACAGGTCATCTACATTGGATGTGCTTATGCCACAGTCTACATGATCTATGCGAAGTTCAGGGCAACCTATGATGGAAACCATGATACGTTCAGAGTCGAGTTTCTAGTGGTTCCTGTGGGTGGCCTCGCCTTTCTGGTCAACCACGACTTCTCCCCATTGGAGGTGAGATAATTGGAGGAATTCTTCATCACACATGCGGCTTCCTGTCCATCAGAAATGTGTTTAGTTTGTTTCAATAATACATCATACGTGTTGTTCTATGTTTGATCACAGATCCTGTGGACCTTCTCCATCTACCTTGAATCGGTGGCCATCCTGCCTCAGCTCTTCATGATAAGTAAGACCGGTGAGGCTGAGACCATCACCACCCACTATCTGTTCTGTCTGGGGGTCTACCGCGCCCTCTACCTCTTCAACTGGATCTGGAGGTTCTACTTTGAGGGCTTCTTTGACATGATCGCCATCGTGGCTGGTGTGGTCCAGACTATCCTCTATTGTGACTTCTTTTACCTGTACTTCACCAAAGGTGAGTTCATGTGCACTCTCACCTTTGTAAGGATTAAATGACATTCAATGTAGCTCCTCCTGACATTTAATCAAAATAGACCCTGTTTACTTATATTATTTGACTTATTGTGAATGGGTTAATAATTCATTCATGAATGATTCATTTTTTCTTTGTCAGGCATCTTTGTCAGGCTTTTATTAGAATTGTAATAATTGTTCTACCTCTGAAATGGCTTTGTTTTGCATCCGATGTCACTTCCTTTGCATCCGATGTCACTTCCTTTGCATCCGATGTCACTTCCTTTGCATCCGATGTCACTTCCTTTGCATCCGATGTCACTTCCTTTTTGTCTCCTCCCCTCCAAACCTTCTTGTATTTGGTGTATTGTACAGTAATACCACATGCACACAGGTTCCACTCTTAACATTAATACATGACTTGCTGGCAGTTTGTCTTCAGTTTAGAGGGTTTGTCCTGTTGTAGAGGATGATTATAGACCAGGATGACATCTGACATGTTCTCTCTTGTTCACAGTGCTGAAAGGAAAGAAGCTGAGTCTACCAGCGTAAGTGCTAAAGAACAGAGAGCTGCGTCTTTCATCAGACTTACAGAGCGGCACAAGCCAATGACACCACAGCAAGATGCCCAAGACAGAACGCCAGATCGCTGGTTTATTTTCTCTCCACCCGGACACCATCACCCCACCCTACAGAAACCAGGACGTTTTTCAAACTGTTCTTCTGTCTTCAGCATTTTGCAGTACTTTTTTATTGCTATTAAAAAAGAAAAATAAGAAAAAAAACTTTTCTATATGCAAAGTGTATTGAAAGTTTGAGTGCATTCTACACTAACTCCAGTTAAGAGCATTGTTGTAAATTTGTCCACAGTTAGAAATGGTTTCCAGAGCGCCGAGTCAGTCTGCGGTTCGTCCCTGTTTATAATGTATATTTGGCAGAATCACTTCAGCTTTTAGCCTCCAGTGAGTTTCACAATGATAATCCTCTTTCTGAAATTCAGCTTCTCATTCAGTTTTTCATCCAGTCACATAAATGCCTTACGTTTATATGTACAGAACCAGTTTTGTTGATGCCCCCATGAAGAGAAATGAAATGTAAATAAGAAAATGTATCAGATTCCCTCGGCACAGTTTTCTGTCTCATATCATTTGTTTAGGATGTTGACATTTATCAACAATATGACGTGATATTACAGCAAGATTGGTTTAATATTCAGTGAGTACCTGTGAATAGATCAGCTTTTCAGATGCAGTAATTTATGAGAAGACATCACATGTAGTGGCGTGAGCACTGTTAAAGCACGTGAAGTGTGAATGTTGAGTTTTGTAGTTATTTCCCTCTCTGTTTGTTTTGTTGAGTATTTCTTTTCTTTAGGTTCGCCATCTCCCCTCGAGTCATTCCTGTAGGGTTTACAGTTATTTTCTAGTTTTTACATGTTACGGTCTTCAATAAATATTTTAAGGGACACTATTCTGTGTTTTTGTTTGTATATTCAGTTTCTTTTTCTTCATCTTCACGGTGGTCTTTTCTATTATAGTAAAAATGAATAATGAACATGCCTCCAATGAGAAGATCTTTTACTAGAAAAGGCAGAAGAAACAGCAGGATGTCTTGAATGCAAATAACTTTTTACATGAATAAGTACAGTAACGTTATGGATGTACGTGTGTTGTGTGTTGCTGTTGCTCATCACTTTTATTCCTGTTATTCTGGGGCAAACATTGCTCTTTGGGGACTCATTTTCAGGGACCAGAGTAGGTGGTGTATGAATAGACAGAAGAGATCATGCAGGCGAGCATCACTCGTATGTTCTTCTATTGACGAACAATGTTTATCAATAACTCCACGTTAAAAACCGCACTGTTTTAATAACTGTAGTCGTCTTATCCACGCTTTTCTTTCTCGATTGATTGTTTATTTATTATTTGTTGTTGTTTGTTGTTTATTGTTTATTATCCGCGCTTGACTGTACAGCCAGCGACAGAAACCTTTAAAACGCGAGCGCATCCTTCACGTCATACGTCACAGCCGTGACGTCACCGCGCGAGCAGCTCAGCTGAAGTGGGGCGACCGCGGGAAAATATTCCACGTAACGCGTCGCTCCGTTCCAGGGAGGAACCGGAACCGGGACCGGGACCTGCGGGGATCGCTGTGCTCATCACGGGGATAAAGTGGCACACGTCGCCACAGCGCTACGAGAGGCAGGAACATGGAGCTGGATGACGGGGTGGTGTACCAGGACGACCCGGGGACGTCGGCGATCATGTCGGAGAGGGTCTCGGGCCTGGCCAGCTCCATCTACCGCGAGTTCGAGCGACTGATCCGCAAATACGACGAGGACGTGGTGAAGGAGCTCATGCCGCTGGTCGTGGCGGTGCTGGAGAACCTCGACACGGTGTTCGCGGAGAACCAGGAGCACGAAGTGGAGCTGGAGCTGCTGAAGGAGGACAACGAGCAGCTGATCACTCAGTACGAGCGGGAGAAAGCGCTGAGGAAACACGCCGAGGAGGTGAGACGAGGTTGTCGTGTGTCCTCAGAAAACACGTCAGTCTCGGGCCTTCAATACACGCGTGTAAACGGATGCGTCGCCGGTGTGCGTTTGATTGTTGTGACGTCACACGCCGTGCCTCTCGGTTCGGTACAATAGCGTCCGATGTTCGCGCTTTGACGATGTGTTGAACGTCATGTATGGGACAAATATGACGTCACACCATGTTGTCTGCACGATTGAAACCAAACAAGACAAAAGACTGAAAACAGAACAACACCGTCAAACAAAACAACACCGTCAAACAAACAAACAAAACAACACCGTCAAACAAACAAAACAGAACAAAACAACACCGTCAAGCAAACAAACAAAACAAAACAACACCGTCAAACAAAACAGAACAACACCGTCAGGGAAACAAACAAAACAGAACAACACCGTCAAGCAAACAAACAAAACAGAACAACACCGTCAGTCAAACAAAACAGAACAACACCGTCAGTCAAACAAAACAGAACAACACCGTCAAACAAACAAACAAAACAACACCGTCAAACAAACAAAACAACACCGTCAAACAAACAAACAAAACAACATCGTCAAGCAAACAAAACAACACCGTCAAACAAACAAACAAAACAACATCGTCAAGCAAACAAAACAACACCGTCAAGCAAACAAACAAAACGGAACAACACCGTCAAGCAAACAAAACAGAACAACACGCAAGCAAACAAACAAAACGGAACAACACCGTCAAACAAACAAACAAAACAACATCGTCAAGCAAACAAAACAACACCGTCAAGCAAACAAACAAAACGGAACAACACCGTCAAGCAAACAAACAAAACGGAACAACACCGTCAAGCAAACAAACAAAACGGAACAACACCGTCAAGCAAACAAACAAAACGGAACAACACCGTCAAGCAAACAAACAAAACGGAACAACACCGTCAAGCAAACAAACAAAACGGAACAACACCGTCAAGCAAACAAACAAACAGAACAAAACGCAAGCAAACAAAAACGGAACAACACCGTCAAGCAAACAAACAAACAGAACAACACCGTAAAACAAACAAAACCGTCAAACAAACAGAACAAAACCGTCAAACAAAACAGAACAACACCGTCAAGCAAACAAAACAGAACAACACCGTCAAGCAAACAAAACAGAACAACACCGTCAAGCAAACAAAACAGAACAACACCGTCAAGCAAACAAAACAGAACAACACCAACAAACAAAACAGAACAACACCGACAAACAAAACAGAACAACACCGACAAACAAAACAGAACAACACCGTCAAACAAAACAGAACAACAACGTCAAACAAACAAACATCACAACACCAGCGGGTTCCTCCTCCTGCTCTGCCTTGTGTTAGATGTTTGCGACATTCATCAGAATCATATAACACACACACACACACACACACACACACACATGCAGTCTTATTTCAATGTTATGTAAAAGGCATAAATGCATTTATATCTCACTTGTTTCAGAGGAGTTCTGCTTTCAGATCAGTGTTTTATGTAACTGGAGGGAATTAATCTTTAACTTAATTAACATTCTGTAGAAACTGTTAAAACCTACAACAATTAAACGGCAGTGTTAATTCTCATTAGTTGTAAACAATGCCATCTGTTGACTTTAATCTGGATTAGAAATAAGATTACGCTGCAATGTACAGTTGTGAGCGTGTGTGTAAACCCGACTTTGTGTAGATTAAGATGCTCAATGGCTTTGTGTTACTGACACTATGAGAGAGTGAACGGGATTATGTGCAGTGTGTGAGACACCTTCAACAACCAAAACACAAGTGAGCCGTGAGCTGCATTAATCCATGTGTACTGATCTGTGATCTGTGTTATATCCTGTTATTACAAGCTGACTTCACTTTCAATGACAGTGACAGAAGGCTGTGATCAATTTTGAATAGTGAGCATTGATTTTCACTCACATTTCAGCTCACTGATGTACTGGAGAAAACATGGCACATTACATTTTGATATAGCCGCACATTCTGCATATGTTCTTACTGAAAATGAGAAAAGTCGCACAAACTTTTAAAGTAAAACACTTTATTTTCTCACTTATGGGTACGAAGTCAATAACAGACTAAAGGTTAGGCCATCTTCTTCCAGTGTCATCTCTATATGTGCGATTGAGAATGCCAATATTCAGAGAAGGATGGCCAATATAAAATTCAAAACAAAATTAAAAACAGAAATAGTTTTTCCATTGACAAGACTGCTAGCAGGTATTTGAATGAACATGATCAGGAACATTTTGTGTTTGTCAGTCAATCAGACATGGTTATTAATTACTGCTTCTGATAATCTTAAAATAGC
Source organism: Chromobotia macracanthus (assembly GCA_036877525.1). NCBI lineage: Eukaryota > Metazoa > Chordata > Actinopteri > Cypriniformes > Botiidae > Chromobotia > Chromobotia macracanthus. Next base: position 2,368,437 of record JAZGTH010000103.1, read on the forward strand.
AGGCAATTCATTCAAATGCTGCTAATGTGAATTCAGATCCCACACTGCTTTTAGCAGCATTAAATCTGTTATTTACTGCATAAAAAGTGTGTTTGTAAGACTGTGTTACACTGTACATGAATGAGAATTGAGTGGGACATGAGCCTTATGTTTGGTGATCTCTGTGCTCTGAGGGCTGAATGAACGTTTGCATGTCAGTGTGACGGGAAACTGAAGTGACACCAAAACAGCTCCTGTTATTAGCTCCTCACACCACGCCAGGCTCTCCAGGAGGACCCTGTACTCCAGACATGAACCATGAGTTCTGTGTGGAGTGTGAATGAAAGAGCTTCTGATCAGAAAGACTGCATCAGGGTGATATTACTTCCAGGTCATGGGTCCTGTGCTTTGGTAGGACTGACAGATCCTGGCATATGTCTGCTGGAGTCAGGGCAGACTGCTTCTAGTGCTCAATACATGTTTTGGGCATATGAGAGTGCTGTGATGATAAGTAAATATATATATTGCATAAATATTTTAAAAGTAAATATTTAATTTCAGCACTGTTGCAATTGTTTGTGTATGTATTAAATAAAACCTTTAGAAAACATTTCGACTTATCTTAGTTAATATTCCTCAGCCTATTTACAGCTATTTGGATTATTGCTTTTCAATTATAATTTACGTTTACATTTATAATCCAGTTGGAGAGAGAGTGAACTGAAATGTGTCCCTGCAGAAGTAAATGGACAGTCTGTTTAACTGTGTTTGTCATGTTGGGGACGTTGTATTTAATTCTGTCTCATTTGTGCTTTGTGTGATTAGAGGTTCATTGAATTTGAGGACTCTCAGGAACAGGAGAAGAAAGACCTGCAGAACCATCTAGAAAGCCTGGGATCACACTCCCGTCAGCTGGAGCTGAAGATCAAGAATTATGCTGACCAGAGTAAGAAACAGTGTTCTTCACATATGCATCATGATTCATTACTGTCCCAGAATCTGTCGGCTCTGTTAAAGCCCGTTGACCCCACTGAATCAGAGCTGAGAATGTACAGTGAGCCGCTTTCACAGGAGAAATCTGACGTGTTTGCTTCCCTGAGACTCTAACAGCAGAAATGCAGTTAAACTGAGGTTATCTTACACTAATAAACCGTCAATGATTTGAAGGGTTGTTCTGTGTCTGTTGTCTGCAGTGTGCACTAGATTAACTGAGATCACAGTCCATGTTCAAGCAGGTGTCAGTAGAGAGAAAATACAGGAGTGTCACTGTTCGGACATGACACGTGATAAATGTAATGTATAACATATTGAGAATATATGAGAATAACATCTCATGACTGTTACATTTCAATAACAGCCAAAACAACACCAGTAATATCTGTTTTTTTTTTTGACACACAGGTTAGGACAACGGTTAATTTTTTCATTATATATCTGAAATAATTGGTCTGTTACATTCCTATACCAGCATCTGAAAGCAAAAATGATCCAGTTAGTTGTTTATTTAGCATGTTTTCAAAAATAAAGATGAGTTGTGCCAAATGAATCTAATCAAATCGATCTGAACAGATGAAACAATACATCG
>JAZGTH010000103.1:2375000-2455482 GCA_036877525.1 Chromobotia macracanthus
TGAGTTACGTTATTGCATCACTTCTAATAAAAGTCATTAGCTATGTTACATTTAACATACTTACTTTTACTTTTATGGAATGTGTGATGTGGTTTAAATGTATGTACAGTGTAAATGATAAAAGTAACGTGTTATTTACTTGTTACTTCTAATGATGTAATGCAACACTACTTGTAACATTATGACCCCCAACACTTAATTGAACAGTTTTTCATTGCAATTTGTTCATTTTGCATATTTTGCCTTCAGTGTTTCTGTGACTTTTGTCTTCCTAATGAAATTTGCTCTGTTGCTTTCTGTTGTGTTAGTTTGTGTTTGTGGTAGATTGTATGTGGTCTGGTTTGAATCGTTTTGTTTCTCTTGTGTAGTTTCTTTAGTCTGACTCTAGATTTTGCTCAGTATTTCCATCTGTTGGTTTTTGCAGTGGTTTTCTTGTGCGTGTTTGGGTTGACAGTAGTTTGTTTTAAATGTGCAGGGCTGAAGTTATTATCTGTGTGTTTTGATATGTGATCTGACCTTCAGTTGATGATCATCTTGTGATGATTGATTTTAGGATGAGCTGTCTGATCACAGTCAGGGAGGGTCGAAGTCCGTCACACCCATGTCCACCACGGCCTCTGATCTGGCCCTGGACTCTCAGAGGGAGGATGGAGACGGCTGCTGGAAGAACACAGAGGTCCAGGCAGTTCCTGGTACCAGAACCGTCTCTGCAGGTTAGTCTTGCCTTTACCGTGATGGAAAAAGTGTGACAGACCTTTGAATGCTTCCAAACTTCAGCATGTTAAACCAAAATGTTATTTTTTGCAATTGTTTATCATAATTATTGTTAATGCTGTTAACAGCTATCATATATTGTTTTGCTTTTCCCTCACAAACAGAAAAATAGAACAGCAATTAGGAGAGTCAGATTTAACAACACATCAGTGTGTTTTCTGACTGTGTGCGAGTGAAAGTTGTATTGTGAGTAATGGACAGGTCCAGACAGAATCTGCAGAATGATTTACACATGCTAAAATGTGTTACTCAGAGCTGAAAATACCATGAAATTAGCCAGTTTAATAGAAATGTATACCTGTAGATCCTTCCATGTGGGACTGGATACTTACAGTATTGCCTGCTAACAGGGAACGTTCTCAGAACATTGGCTAACATTATCAAAAAACATTCTTGCTGTAACGTTGGTGGAACATTTCTTTAACATGATATATACATCATATATATCAAAAACATTCTTAAACAGGTAGTGGAACTTTTTAAAAACATTACAGAATTAAAAAAATGTTTGAATAATGTTAACGAAGCAATAACATTAATACAACGTTTAATTAAAAAAATGGACATACTGAATGTTCCCAGAACTTTCAACTAAACTTTTTAACGTTTAATGTTACAGAAAAGTTCTTATAACCTAAAAATTGTTAGCTGGGTTATCGTGTGCTTTCATATTTTAGATGACATATATAAATGTTACACAAAAGCTCTTAATCATCACATTTCTAATGACAGTGTAATGTTTTGGTTTATGGTTTATTTTGATTCTGAAGGTCTGCCTGATACTGAAGAGAAATCCGATGTTCAGGATATTATTGAGTCCACTCCAGAACTGGACATGGACCTGACTGGATACAAAGGTGCCAGGTAACCAACAGAGATTTGAGGCTGTGTCTCAAGACCTAGTGAGAGGCCTACTTAGACTGCAACTTTAGCTATCTTAGGCACATTCAAATGTTCGATGGTGATGCTGTCTAGTTAGGTGAGCCACCTAAAATGGATGGTTTCAATGTAAACAATCCAAAGTGTTGACAATGGCTGTATCTCAAAATGTTTTTAAGCCACCCAAGGTGATTGAGTGCTAAGGCATGTGTGACTGATGTTCGGTGTTTGTTTTACGATTTGTTGAAGCACTCCCACCCGCGGCATTGAGAACATGGCATTTGATCGAAACACAGACTCTCTGTTTGAAGAGGTCTCGTCTGCAGGCACAGGTCTGATCGGAGACGTGGATGAAGGAGCAGATCTGTTGGGTGTGTGCAGCTCAGTTCTTAGATTTCTCCCTGCAGTGTATCAATGTACCGTTTCTTAGATGATTGTATTACTAACAGTAAATGTGTGTCATTATTGCGTTGATGGAATGAGATGCTCTGTTCCGCATGTATAACTGACCCATATTTCTCTCTGTCTGGTCCTGCTGTTCTTCTGCTGTAACTGCAGTGGAGTACTCTGGTGTGTATGATGTCTGTCACACCGTCTGTCCTCAAACATCACAGAATCAGCATCTCCGCCTCACTGTCACTCTGTTTCACTGTAGTGGCACATCTTTCAGTCTACACTCATTCTCATACTTGCCCATTTAATTGAAAAAGATTAAACCGATTCCATGCAGGTTTCCTCTAGATTCAATGCAGATTCAGTGCAGATTCCCTCTAGATTTCATACAGATTCTGTGCAGCCTCGGTGCAGCTTGTACTTAATTAGTGTTGCTGATCTTGCTGATGGGTCAGAAGTTTCCAGTCTTCCCAACATTTTTTATTCTTTCTGTGACCTGTTAACTTTCACCTCACAGCTGTCCATTCCTGTCTCACTCTCCATGTGTCTGTCTCTCTGTCGAACACCTGCAGTGCATGCGCTTTCACACCTGAGTCTGTCTGGTAAGACCAATCAGATGGCTTTTCCATTTCTGTCTGTCTAACCTTAAAACACAGGGCGCATAAAATCATCTCAAACATTTGAATGAGTGTGATGGGATCACTGCAGGACACGTTCAACAGGTTGAGTGATGTCATGTTGTTTGTGTGGTGTTGTGTTTTGTAGGCATGAGTCGAGAGGTGGAGAATCTGATACAGGAGAACGTGCAGTTGTTGGAGACGAAGTAAGCCTGGTTTTTATGTGAAAGATCTTCAGTCATTTGTGCTTTTCACTGGTCTTCAGAGAACTCTTGCTGTGTGTGCAGAAATGCTTTAAACGTGGTGAAGAACGATCTGATCGCGCGTGTGGACGAGCTCTCCTGTGAGAAGGAGGTTCTTCAGGGAGAGCTTGACTCACTTCTGCAGACCAAAGCCAAACTAGAGGAGAAGAACAAAGAAATGGAGGAGGAAATGAAAAAGTCAGCCATTGTTTCATCTGAACTTTCTCCTAATTACAACCAGACCAGACTGAAACGATTCAGTAATTCAGATATTCAGAGTCAAACATCAGTTCTTTACAATAAATCTAGTTACAAAAAATGAGGCATGACAAATGAGCGGCTGAAGGCAATGTTTATCTTATAGACTTTATTATTTATGCTGTGTAATTGCTTTGTGATGGAATGGTGATGCTTAGACAAAATTACTGACTGTATTGTTATGACTACATACCTTTGGCTACATTATACTCTTTTACAGATTGAAAGCAGAGACAGAAGAGGCCAAACAGAATAATAATAATAAAGAAGATGATGAGGTGAGTGTTAATATATAAGACAAAAATACACCATAAACCATCATAACAGAAATTGTGCAGTCTCTCCCTCTGATGTAGCTCTCCAAATTCATTAGTGTTTACAGATAAAATATTAACATTACACTATATTAAAATGGATTGCTGTGTTAGGAGTGTGTGTGTGTCTTCTGTGGGCTGTACACAGAATTGTTGAGAGGGATTGTTGTGTTAGGAGTGTGTGATAAGTGTGTGTTCTCCTCTATGGACTCAGAGTGACGTGCCCACAGCTCAGAGGAGGAGGTTCACACGGGTGGAGATGGCTCGGGTTCTGATGGAGAGAAATCAGTACAAGGAAAGACTGATGGAGCTGCAGGAGGCCGTCAGATGGACCGAGATGATCCGGTAAACTTTACACTCAACTTACTTTACAGTACATACAACTTACAAAACATCTCCCAACCCTGTTAAAACAAGTATGTTGACAAACAGAATCAAATAAACTCTTACAGAACAGGTGAGAATTTCTGCTCACATCAAATCAAAGTTAAGGCCGCTGTAAATGATCTTAAATCACAGAAGAATCCTGCAGCTATTAACATCTGGATGTTATTCATCACATCACAGAGAAAGTTCAGTGATGGTGTTTGGTTTGTATCAGCTGTTAAGCCAATTTTTGTTATAAAAGGTTGAATAAGTGTAATATTTATTGTGTTCACTCTAATACAGCAGGCAGATAGAAAACGGATGCCACTGTTTTGGGAATGTAGCTTTTGTTTGTTTGTTTCAGCTGTTGTTGTTTATGCTCGGCTCACTCTCTGTTCTGACACTAATTGTTGCTCAGGAAAGTCAGCCAATTTCTCTGGCTGGAGAACAAGTTCTGGACGCCTCCACATGGAGATCGTCTGATTGCTCACAGATCTCCTACAGTGACGTGTTTTGTTTGTCCACAGAGCTTCAAGAGAAAACTCTGAAGCTGCAGAGAAGAAGAGGTCCAGCATCAGACAGTTGTAAGAGTCTTCTGTCTCACACACGCGTTCATGAGTAATGCTGCAGTCACATCAATCGGTCTGTGAGCTTCTGTCTGTGTGTGTCTGTAGCTTCAGCCGTCTGTTCAGCTCTTCCAGTTCCTCCACATCCAGCAGCGCAGCGAGAGCTCTGCCGTCCAACGTCAAGTACAACCAGCCCAGTGTCATGAAGAAGAGCAACACCTTCTCCCAGTTCCCCCGAGAGAAGTCCAAAACCTTCGACTTTCTCAAAGAAGAGTAAGCTGAGAACATCATGAGTGCTTCCTGTTCTTCTTTTCTAGATTTTCTTGATGTTAAAAATGTCAGTCTCAGACTTACATTCCATAAAACCAAACATACTGTGATTTGTCATGTCACCTGGCAGTCAAGCAGTCACTTCCTGTCTAAGTGGGCGGGTAGAATAAGAATAAGTTGCTGACTGGACCAGATTTATGCAAAGGTCATGTTCACACGCTTCCTCTCTCTCTCTCACTTTCTCTCCCTCTCTGTTCCTCTCTCTCTCTCTTTCCCTCTCTTTCCCTCTCTCTGTCTCTCTCTCTCTGTCTCTCTCTCTGTCTCTCTGTCTCTCTCTGTCTCTGTCTCTCCCTCTCTCTTTCCCTCGCTGTCTCTCTCTCGCTGTCTCAGTGTGGACTCGTCTAGTTCTCTGTCTCGTCGGGAGCAGAAGCGAGCTCAGTATCAGCATGTGAAGGCTCACATGCAGAAGGAAGATGGGAGGGTGACGGCACACGGCTGGAGTCTGCCTGGCAAATGCAAGGCGAGAAACAACGTCCATGTGAATGTTTGTTTTGGTCTGAACTGCTGGTGTTTATTTGCTGAGTTCTTCTGATGTTCTTCACAGGTTGCCAACGGTGGACCTGCAGAGAACAAGATGAACTTGCCAGTTCCTGTGTGTCTGAGGCCACTGGAGCAGAAAGATGCTTCTATGAAGGTGAGGACATCAAAGAGTGTGGAAAGAAACCATAAACGGACTAAAAATGGCAAGGTATCAGAAATATAATCATATCCTGTTGACAGTCTGATGTCTGTTCGTTAATGATCTGTGCAGCTGTTGTGTGCGGCTGGTGTGAACATCTCAGGTGGACAGCCATCTGATAGAGGATCTGGAGCTTCTGTTGAGGAACCTGCAGCTGAGACCGACACCTCCAAACAGAGGAACGGATCTCAGAGCAGCCTGGATCAGCTGGAGCATCAGCAGAAGGTGAGATGTTTGTAGATGAAGCCTAATTCAGAGCTCCTCTCTGTTCACTCAGATCATGTGTGAACATCTAAGAGTGTTCTCCATGCGTGAGAGATGTGTGTGTGTGCTGACAGGAGCAGACGGTTCAGGTGGAGATGTCCAGCCGGGTTTGGATCTGTACCAGTGCGCACTCCTCCACTAAAGTGATGATCATGGATATGACACAGCCCTCCGACCTGCTGGATAGTTTCTACGTCTGTAACTCATGTGTGCTGTGTATCGCCAGTGTACCAGGTCAGTCAGACATCCACCACCCTTTACTGTACTGCTCTGTACTGCACAATGGATAAATGGACAGACAGACAGACAGACAGATGTTTATATAAGTTATATATTGTATTTGTTGTATATATTGTATATTGTTATTTTCTTTCAGGACTTTTGGAGACAGACTATCCCGCAGGAGAGGAGGTTCCTCAGGACCTGGAGGCGGGACCTAATGATTTTCTGGCCAGTAGCAGCTCTCAGGGTAGTGAGGGTGTGTTGAGTGGCGTGTCAGTGATTGGCTGCAGCACTGAGGAGTCCAACGTAGAATCTCAGACGGGAGCCAATCAGCAGTCAGCAGAACAAAGTCCTGTCAAAGGCAGTGGTAAGAACTTTCACCTGAAAAATCAGTAATGCCTCACTGTTTTACACCAGACCTCAGAGTCGTGAAATGATTCTGTCTGAAGGCCAGAGAATATTATTTGTTAACCTTATTTTATTTGTTGAGAAGTTCAGAAGTTAAACGTTCTGCCTGAGATAACAGACTCCACTCCTTTGTACTGTCCTGCTTGCAGCAGATCTCTCCAGAGCTTCCAGTGAAGATGTGGTTCCAGCAGCAGAAGAAGCTATGGAGGCCACTGAGGAAGACCAGGAGAGCCCCGGTCAGGACAACAATCAACAACCTGGAATCTACACTGAGCACGTGTTCACTGACCCGATGGGAACAGAATCTTCTGGAGCTTCCACAGGAACTGAGAACCAGAGGTGAACATCTGCATGTGGTTTGCTTTCAGATCGGCCTCCAGTGTCTGATCATCTTCATATGAATCCAGTTTTGAATGGAAGCTCTGCTCTGAATTTTTTTTCCCAGAGAATCGGAAAAGGACAGCGGTGATATGACTTCTGCAGATGGACAGACAGATCCGGTGGGTGAGGACACCCAGCGCATGAGCAGCGCTCTGCCCACCATGTGGCTGGGAGCTCAGAATGGCTGGTGAGATGTTAAATGTCCACAAACCTTCTAAGAGTCTTACTACACCTGTACATGATACCAGCACCTCATAAAGTTATGTTGTATTATATAACAGCTCTTTAAATAACATTGCTGTTTTTGTGTAGTTTGTACGTGCACTCGTCTGTCGCCCGCTGGAGGAAATGTCTTCACGCTGTTAAACTGAAAGATTCCATCTTAAATATTGTGTAAGTGAAATGTGACGTTCAGAATGACTCGAGGAGTTATATAAAACAAACTCATCAGTTATTCATTCTGCCCTGTTTCTGAACACATTTGCAATGTTTATGTCACACAGTCTGTCAGTAGGATTCCAGCGAACCATTTTAGGTTGTAAGAACATTTCCATGTTTCCATTAAGTAACAGAAACGATAAAAATGTTATTTTGAATGTTGTAGGAACATTCAAAATAACATCCAGTTTTTAGATGTGTTAGCATTATCACTTGGTTATAAGAACGTAATTCAGACCTTTTTTAAATTCTTTTATGTTTTGCTAACAACTTAAGAGTAAAATTTGTGATTTATGTGATATATAACATTAAAAAGGTTCAACTGACGTTACTGCAAGATCGTTTTTGATAATGTTAAAGAACATTAAGAGAACATTAGCTGACATTCTGAGAATTGTTTCCTTTTAGCTGGGATGTCATTGTATGTAGGTAAAATGTAATGCAATTAGTTCACACAGTTTACCATTAGCACGCAGATATACATTAGCACTTTAATTCAGTGTTGATGTAAAATAAAAGACAAACAGTGATTCAGTGTTGCTGTTGTTGTGATATGTTGTTTTCATAGACATGTCAAAGGTCGTGTCTTGGTGGCTCTAGCTGACGGTACACTGGCCATCTTTCACAGAGGTCTCGGTAAGTCTCTGTCAGTTTATTTATATATATTAGAAAAAACTTCCTCTTTCACATTGAGTCATGTGACAGTCTTTCTGCTGTATGACAGACAGCCAGTGGGATTTGAGCAACTATCACCTGCTGGATCTGGGCCGGCCGCATCACTCCATCCGCTGCATGACGGTGGTTCATGATAAAGTCTGGTGCGGATACCGGAACCGGGTCTATGTCATCCAGCCCAAAGCCATGAGAATAGAGGTGTGTGATTCTTACTGTACTCACATCATGAAAGCTACAGGCTGGTGATCATGCTGTATTTGTCATTGTGCTGCAGAAGTCTTTCGACGCTCACCCGCGTAAGGAGAGTCAGGTGCGGCAGTTGGCCTGGGTGGGTGACGGTGTTTGGGTGTCAATCCGTCTGGACTCCACCCTCCGCCTGTTCCACGCTCACACCTTCCAGCATCTGCAGGATGTGGACATAGAGCCATACGTCAGCAAGATGCTGGGTGAGACTGAATCCCGTCTGCCCCGGGTTTAGAGCGACCTGCCTCTTTACACAACACCAGAGTTTCATTATGAGCCATGAGACAAATTAACACATGTTGCAGTATGATATATGATTAATATCAACTGCTGAGGTCAGTTGTCTCTTAGGACCAAGCAATCTTAGAATTTATTCCCAGCTAACAGGGAAGACATTCTCAAAATGTTGGCTAATGTTCTCCAAAGGTACTCTTAGTTATCATAAAACATTCTTGCAGTAATGTTAGTAGAACTTCCTTTAACGTTACATATATCAGTCAAAATAAATCAAAAACATTATTCTTAAGTAGTTAGTGGACTGTGTTGAAAAACAAAAAAGTTTGAATAACGTTCTTATAATCAAACAATCCAGCAAACAAACAAACCTTAATACAACATCTGAAAAGGTTTTGAACGTTCCTAGAACTTTCAAAATAATACTTTTAACATTATTGTTGCTTAATAGCGATGTTAGTGAAACGTTCTTACAACCTATAATTGTTAGCTGTGTTGCTGTATGTTATTTTACATAAAAACAAAAATCGAATTGTCTCATATCTTCATGACCCATTAAAATAATGTATAACTTTTCTGTTTTATCTGTATAACTGAATGACCCTGAGAAGCATTTGATCTCATTTAAAGCATTCAAACAGTGTTTATAAATCAGACGTCTGATGTCTGGAGTCAGATCTCAGCACACATCAGGTTCTCTGACGGATGAATGAATCTCTTGTTTGACAGGTACAGGGAAACTGGGCTTCTCCTTCGTGAGGATCACGGCTCTGATGGTTTCCTGTGAGCGGCTGTGGGTGGGAACAGGAAATGGTGTCATCATCTCCATTCCTCTGTCCGACTGTAAGATGATATAACACACATTCATATGATGTCACTCATATGTGCCGTCTCTTCACCTCTCTCTGTTTCTCTCCTCCTGTCTCTCTTGTTCTTCTCTCTCTCTGTTTATCTCCACCTGTCTCTCTCTCTCTTCACAGCTGTGAGTCAGTGTGGATTTCTAGGTCAGAGGGGTGAGTGGGGGGGAAACAGGAAGTTCCCAGCTAACAGTTTTAGGTTGTGAGAACGTTTCCCTGACATTTCCATTGTTACAAAAACGTTAAAAATGTTATTGTGAAAGTTCTAAGAACAATCAAAATGTCAGTTTTTATGTCTTATATTAACGTTATTGTTTGGATATAAGAACGTTATTCAAACATTTTTTTAATCTGAAACTTTTGTATGTTGCACTAACAACTTAATTTTTAAGTTTTTGATATAAGAAATAAACAGAGTTATAAAGTTCTACTAACGTCACTGCAGGAACATTTTTGATAACATTGAGAGAACTTTTTTTAGAAGGTTAGCCTACGTTCTGAGAACATTCTCTGTTAGCTGGGTTGATAATTTTCTGATGAATTTGTCTCGCTCTGCTTCTTTGTATCGCATTAAGCTTTGTTCTGTATTTCACGTGCAAGTTTCTTCAGTTTCTGTTTTTCTCTTCCTCTCCATCTCTTTATCTTTTGAGATGATTCTGGAGTGATTCTGCAGCTAACCAGAGTTTGTTATAATGTTAGCAGTGATCTCACAACCCTGTTATTCTGCAACCAGACATTCCTGCTTTGAATCTGCTAAAAGCTTTTCTTTGCTGCATAAAATATGCTGCGACTGTTCAGTCTTTTCTTTGTTCAGGATTCCCACAGTCCCAACTAACAATTTCATGTTGTAAGAACATTGTTCTCACGTTTCCATCAAGTAACAAAAAGGTTAAAAACGTTATAGGAGCGTTCAAAATGGCTATTTTTTTTTAGACCGTTTGGTTGTAAGAATGTTATTAACTTTTAATCCTGTAACATTTTTAAAACATTCAATTAACAACTTAAAAATAACGTTTTTTATATGTTATATAACATTACATAACATGAAAAACGTTCTACTGCAAGAATGTTTTTGAAAGCTTTGAGAGAACTTTAAGGGAACGTTAGACAATGTTCTAAGAATGTTCCCTATTAGTTGCAGTCATTGAAATTCATAAAAGTTAGAGAATATTCTGTGATGAATATAATTTTGTTCTAGTTCAACTACAAACTGCTATTTGTGAGTTCAGTTTCTAGTAAAATAAAACTGAATTGTAATATGAAACAGGAATCTTGTCAGCTGGTAGAAATGTCAGCGTTTGTTTGAAGCACTCGTGTTTCAACACACTTTGATGTCCTGCAGCTCATAAGACTGTGGGGGCGATCGCCTGTCGTCCAGGCGGGGCGGTTCGGGTGTACGGGGATGAAACGGTGGACGCCGTGGCGACGGGCTCATACGTCCCGTACTGCTCCATGGCACACGCTCAGCTCTGTTTCCACGGCCACAGAGATGCTGTGAAATTCTTCGTTGCAGTTCCAGGTACGACATGTTCATGGTTAATGTGATGAACTACACCTGTGTGAACCTGATGAGAACTGACTTCATACAGTAAAAATCACCTTGATAACAGGTAGTTACAATGGCACAGAATATTATGTAATGATAATGACACTCTACATCAGAAGATAGAGAAGATTACTGCTGCAGAGAAGAACATCTTCAGCGGTGTTGATTTCTGTTTATTTCTGCTGTGTGTTATAATGACTGAATGAAACTCTGGTATCTTCTGTATGTTCTGCTTCAGGTCAGGTTATTGTACCGGGAGCTGAAGGTTTATCTGAGAACTCCACAGAAACTCCAGCTTCAGATGGCAGGAACATGCTGGTCACGAGCGGAGGAGAGGGATACATTGACTTCAGAATGGGTGAGATCTGTGATAGAAGAGATCTGATCATAAGCAGCATGTGGTCTTTTGATTTTTAAAGCTGAGAGCAAAGCAATGTTAGTTAATTTTTCCTGACGACATGAAGTCCAATTGAACTTCTGCTTTTCACAATCCTTCATCAGATCTCTGAAAGCACTTTTCATTTCTGCTGATGTTATTGAATTCATGTGAGCATTGAAACAATAACTGATAATATTGCACTGCTCTATATATTCTCAGAATATACAGAAGATAAATAAATAGAATAGAATACAAACTAGTTGTCACAAATATATATTTATCATTTTTAGCTTAAAACTCTCAGACAAATGTTATAAATGTGGGTTAAACTTACACTGAGAAATGTTTACTGACACCAGAAGCCTCAGTCTCCTCAATCCAGCGAACAATTTTCAGTTGTAAGAATGTTTCAATAACATCAAAATCTAGGAACATTCGAAATGTCCAGTCCGTAGCTATTTTAATGTAGATGTATTAAAACATTTTTTGTTTGTTATGAATGTTATTCAAACTTTTTAATACTTTAACGTTTGATATTTGTCTCACTCTTTCTCTCTCTGTCTCTCGGTCAGGTGATGAGGATGGTGGTGCAGGGCGAGATGATGATGAGGACTCAGTTGAAGGCACTCTGAAGCTGCAGTCAGCTCCTGTCAGACCTGAGCGCAGTTATCTCATCGTCTGGCAGGTGTCTGTGGGCAGCGAGTGACTGACCAATCACAGCTGTGGCTTTAACTGAGGACTCCGCTCCTGGATCCATGTCACATTTCCATTTTCTCTCTATTACAGATATTAATAACAGTATTATTTCTAACAGATACATCACAATGAGTTCTTTAATATTTGTGGTTCAATGTTTATTTAATTGTTTTGTTTTAGACGACTCTGCATTTATACATGATAAGGTTTAGTGAACAGAAATCAGTGCTGAAATGAAGGAACAAAACGAAACTCCGCCCACAGCTGTATCACGAACGTTTACCGTTTCAGAACGAACGTGTACAGTCAAGAAGTGTTTACAACTGAAGTGTGTCATTTTATGAACATGTTTTATCTTTTTTACGGTAGCTGCTTTAGATATGTTTTGTATTTTGTTGTTTCTCAGCTGAAGGTGGAGAGATGAAGCCGTGTTTTGAGCACTATAGCAGTTGGTAGCATTGTGTAGTTCATACATAAAGAAACTCAGAGAGCTGTTTTTACTCTGTACGGCGTAGATCTTGTTCGTTTCTCGCATGCACCTGTAACGTTCCTACACAGATCTGGAGCTCCAGAAAGATCTTCACTAATGCTAGAGCTCGCTGGCACTTTACAGACAGTGACAGACACTTTAAAAATGAACTAACATCTAGAAGGAGCAACATATGATTTTTTTTTTAAGCTGAGAATTCCTTCCCTTTTACCAAAGGATGAAAAAGTCAAACAAATAGACCTAACAGATATTAAACAGCCTAGTAATATAACATTTCACACGGCTGAGGCTTTTAATGTTATGTGATTATCTTAAGATGACAAATGAAGGACAAAATAACATGAAATTAAAATGACAGGGATTGTATAATAAAGTATTTGTATTTCTTGTGTTTAATATTTTGTTTGTTTTGTTTTGCATTCCAGATGACAGTGTTGGTTTTGTCTGTATTGTATGTTTAACTGCTCCAGGATCTGGCTTCCAGCGTGTATGTGATTTTTAATTCATTTTAGTTTGTTAACTCTAGTCGGAGTTTTGCGCTTCTTTTTGCATCTCGTCTGTGCGACACTTTAATCTGTATCTTGATGTCTGTCGAAACAAATGCAACATTATATTTGAATTTCATGTGTAAAGGCAGGAATTTTTTGTCCTTTTCTCTTCTTTGGAATTCTGACACATAAAGGGAATTTTATATCAGTGTTGTTGCCATTCCATCCAGTATTTATGTTTTTAAAAGGAACTTTGTAGTTCAGAATGTAAGTTTTTACACATCTGTTAACAAGACCAATATTGTTTCTAATGAATCTGGCACCTTTAAATCACGATTATCTGTTTTCGTCCTGAAGGAACAGACTAATATTGTTGGCAGTATTTTACAGTATATAAACTCTGGATCATTTGAGATCAACACATTCATTATCTTAAGCTATGCATGTTTTTTTAAAGTACACTGCAGTTTGTTCAGATGTCTGTGTTTATCGCCCTGTTATGGGTGCTTGTGTGTGCATATGTGAGTGTGTGCCTGAGTGTTGTAGAAATGTTACTGCACTTGTGTGTGTAAATGAGTGTGTGTGTGTGTGTTTCAGTCTCTGTATCTCTTAATTCTTACAGGACTGGCTGTGCGTGTCACAGCTTGTCATAACTGTGTTTTTGTCAAAGGTTTTGCTAAACTGCATCATAGCCTTATTTTTAAACTATTAAACTCAGTTTCATGGGGAATTGACTTTCGTTGTTGTTGTTTTTTCTCAGATACGCTTCAGATATTCACATGTACTCTGACAGGGTTTTTGAAACTTGTTTTTACAGTAATCACAAAGTGGAAGAAGTTTGTCTTGGGTTTTTTAGGTTCACAGCAATGGGCTTGGTTTGTTTCCCTGATCATCATCCAGAAATGAATTTACAGATGTTTGTTAAAACTGCAGACTGGCAGTTCATTTGTTAACAGTGCTCTACATACTTTGTAACTTGTAGAAATAAAAAGGGTGGTTTCATGAGACTAAAGGAACGGTTCACATAAAATATCAATTCTGTCTTGATTTACGGGCTTGTGTTTTATATTCAAGCCCTCAGAAGTCAAACAACAGTGTGCAGAACGGACAGAAATGTGTTCACACACAATCTTATTCTCCACATCTCAAATCTGGCATCAGATTGTGTGTTTGTGTGAAATCTGACATCTGTGTCTGCTGCGACACACGGCAGGTCTGAATATGCTGAAGAAGAATGAGACAAATAATCAGCTGAACATTATTATTATACTGAAATGTATATGAACGCTTTCAGCAACAGAAATCAATGTGCCAGCGTATTTAATGTGGGTACTGACATTTTTGGGGATTGAGGGGACACGACAACAATCTCCATGATGAAAATTCAATTCAAGTGTATTTCTAAAGGCCTTTCTCAGCACTTTTCACAGTTTGTCATTGTTGCAAAGCAGGTTTACAGAAAATTAAATCATAACAATAAATAATAATGAATTTTATCACGCACAGCAGAGATAATAAGATAATAAGACAACAGTATAGGGATAACAAATAATACATAATACAGAAAAACTATAAATACGGTACACAATGTTATTATAAATATTATTGTTCGCACCAGCAGGTGGCAGCACTGTGCTGTTTCTCACACAGTGACGTCAGACGTGCAGCTGCTCTCACTGTGACGTGTGCGCGTTTACGTCATCACGTCACGTAAGTCCATAAATCATGTTATTGCCTTCCACTTACAAATCAATTATAATATTTGTTATGCTTTTAAAGGGATATTTATATGTATATCATAAATATAACATTCATATAAGTATGAATGTATTAGACATAATGTTGCATATGTATTAGAATGATGTTTTTTATTATGTATTATGTATTATGTTTGTTTACAGTTTTGATCTCTGAATATTTTCAGCTTGTTTCTCTTCCTGCTGTACATGCACAGTTACTAGATCATTTCACACTTTCTCACGCTCAGGGAGGAATTGCATTGAAGTTTGTATGTGGGATTTATAATCTTTTAATGTGTTAGACTTCAGTCTCTTGCAGTGTGGACTCAGGAGCTTGTAAAGTCTGAAACAGGATCAGGGGGACATCCTTCATCTCGGTCCCTTCATCTTCTAAACATTCATCTCTTCTGCTGACCTCGTGTTGTGATGTATATTTAGGTGAGGGTTTGTGCACGTGTGTGAAGCGTGAAGGTCTCGCAGTGCGTCATTATCTGTTTATTTATACACACACAACAGCTCGAGTGAGGGACCCTCAGTGTGTGTTTATCATCAGATGTGCGGCGGTTACATCTGTTCTCACTCTAGAAATGTGCAAGTATAAGAAAGAAAAATCACAAACGTCAGTGTTTTTAATATCTTGGTGGTTTCTTCATACAATGACATTAAAAGACTATGCTGGAGTTGTTTTATGATACGAGTCTGAAATTGTCTTACTCTCCACATTATTTTGAAAGCTGTTACACTCTTACTGTATGCTGATCGATTAGTTTGCCGACTCATTTGTGTCTGTTTTATTTCTCCTCAGGAGAAACATCTGAGATGATAAAGCTGAATTCATCCAGACGCAAAGTCTTATGAGGTTTTCTGTTCTCTCAGTGTTTGTAAATGAAGTGAATGTAAATTCTCAGTCAGTTGGTTTGTCTGTTCTGCTTCTCATTACCGTCCCTCCGTTGACCTTTCTGCCCGTCTGTTTGTCTGTAATTTATCAGGCCTCTGAAAGCTGGAGTGATTCAGGATTTTTAATATCCCTGCACTGCACTCCAGTCCTGCAGCTACAGGCAGAAAGTGTGTGTGTGTGTACTCAGCATGTTTTTTTTGCTCGGCTCACAAAAGCGCCCCTAAATTTATCCTGACAGTCTCTGGGGAAAAGCTTAGAGAACAGAGCTCATAACCACAGAGGGGCCCACAAAGCACAAAACTAGAACAAGAGAGGCCCAGACAGTCTCTGAAACAAAACCTGACACGGACTCCCAGCAGATGCGGTCCATGTTAACAGGTCAGAAATACAAGTTCTAGCCTAACAATGAAGTCACAGATATAGAAAGTTTGTTTGATGAAACCATATTTTGGCTTTTTTTAAGAAAATGTGAGACGTTTGTGTCACTGCTAGGGTGCTAGATAAAAAACTACAGTGTTGAGGGTGGTTGCCAGGGTGTTGCTATGTAGTTGCTATGTACCCCTCCCGATAATATTCTGTTCTCCAGATATGGCGTATTCTCTGCATTAGTGTATGTGTATGTTATTTTGTCTGTTTTATGAGCAAGCTACAATCATTTAGAAAAGTTCACTTTTCTCAACAGAGTTGAGGTATCATGTATGTCTGTAGTGCAAATGACTGAAGTTTTATGTTTACAGTTGAATTGTGTTTCTTTAAATCTACACAGCACTCTAAATATACACAATATTAACATTAATGAGAATTTTTGGAGGTAGAGAATATGCTGTGTGAATATGTCCCAGAACATAAACCTGTGATTGTAAATGTCCTCAAAAACCACAACTCTCAAACTCTCAAAGACACGTAACAACAAAACTCACGGCATGATTTCATCCCCCACTAGAGCTTCATTGAAGATCTGTTCTGAGAACAGGGGACTCCATGAGCTGGAAATGACAGCTGAGGTCAGTCTGTGAGTACACACACACACAACAAACACACACACACACACACACACAACACACACACACAAGTGAAACACAGTCTGTGTTATACATGACAGAGCTGTCAGGACAGACCAGTCACAGAGCTGAGGACACACAGACAGCTCACTGCTTTACTAAACAATGCTGCTTTTGGCAGAAACAGTGTTAGGAGGAGATGCAGGACTCATAGAGAAATGTAAGACACTGTAATGGTCCAAAGAGGCAAAGTAAGTTTTTTACAGTAAGTAAACAGAAGCTGGACTTACACGACTGCAGCCTGTAGCTGTGACCTAATGCCTTAAAATCAACACGAACAGGCGTTCAATCATCAGATCAGAAGGGAGAATTCTGATCTGATGTTTGGTTTAGTTTGGGTTTATGTGTTAAGGCAGTGATCAGGGAGAATCGGGTCTGATGTTTGGTTTAGTTTGGGTTTATGTGTTAAGGCAGTGATCAGGGAGAATTCTGATCTGATGTTTGGTTTAGTTTGGGTTTATGTGTTAAGGCAGTGATCAGGGAGAATCGGGTCTGATGTTTGGTTTAGTTTGGGTTTATGTGTTAAGGCAGTGATCAGGGAGAATTCGGATCTGATGTTTGGTTTAGTTTGGGTTTTTGTTTTTAAAGGGGTTATCAGGAGAATCGTATTGGAGTTTGGGTTTATGTTTCTAGGCAATTTTTAAGGAGAATCAGGTCTGATGTTTGGTTTAGTTTGGGTTTATGTGTTAAGGCAGTGATCAGGGAGAATCAGGTCTGATGTTTGGTTTAGTTTGGGTTTATGTGTTAAGGCAGTGATCAGGGAGAATCAGGTCTGATGTTTGGTTTAGTTTGGGTTTATGTGTTAAGGCAGTGATCTGATGTTTGGTGTTGTTTATGAGGGGCAGGTGTACACACTGCTTTGTGTGTAATCGATCACTTTAAATGACCTCCTGTGCTCTGTCTCCTGTTTCATGGCTTTAACAGTGTCTCTCTATTTCCATTCGTCTCCTCCTCCTGTCACCAGCAGTGTCCTGCTCTCTCTCTCTCTTTCTCTCGCCCACTCAATCGCTCTCTCTCTCTGATGTGCGTCACATGCTGGGTGAATACGTTTAGTGTGGGGTCTGCTGCTCACCTGCTTTGAATTTTACACAGTGAGCAGCCTGGAGGCAGAGAGAGTGTGTTTGTATGTGTATATGTGTGTGTTCATGTGTATGTATATGTGTGAGTGTTTGTGTGTATGTTGTGTATGTGAGTGTGTGTGTTGTGTGTGTGAATATGTTTGTGTGAGTGAGTGTGTGTTGTATACAGCTCTGCTCTGGTCTCCTCTCATTAGTATGCAGACACGTTGTGTGTGTTGTGTGTGTGAGTGAGTGAGTGTGTTGTGTGTGTGAATATGTGTGTGTGTGTGTGTGTTGTGAGTAAGTGTGTGTTTTGTGTGTGTGTTGTTGTGTGAGTATGTGTGTGTGTGTGTTGTGTGTGAGTGAGTGTGTGTGTTGTGTTGTGTGTGTGAATATGTGTGTGTGTGTTGTGAGTAAGTGTGTGTTTTGTGTGTGTGTTGTTGTGTGAGTATGTGTGTGTGTGTGTTGTGTGTGTGTTGTGAGTGAGTGTGTGTTGTATACAGCTCTGCTCTGGTCTCCTCTCATTAGTATGCAGACACATGTTGTGTGTGTTGTGTGTGTGAGTGAGTATTTGTGTGTGTGTGTTGTTGTGTGAGTATGTGTGTGTGTTGTATGTGTGTTGTGTGTGTGAATATGTGTGTGTGAGTGAGTGTGTGTGTGTTGTGTGTGTGTGTTGTATGGAGCTCTGCTCTGGTCTCCTTTCATTAGTATGCAGACACATGTTGTGTGTGTTGTGTGAGTATGTGTGTGTGTGTGTGTTGTGTGTGTGTTGTGTGTGTGTGTTGTATGGAGCTCTGCTCTGGTCTCCTCTCATTAGTATGCAGACACATGGTTCATTAGTGAAGGGTCAGATGTAGTCCTTCAGAAGTGATACAGTGATCAGTATCACTGATCAACACCATCACCAGCTGTTTACACACTGTCATACACAACATGATCATGAGAGCAGTGAGAAGTGTTACGTTGAACCCTCACTGACAGAGATTAAATAGGAAAATAAGGTTTTCTAGTTCTGTTGAACCCTTTAGGCAGGGTTATATTTCAGTTAACAGTGTGTGTGAGGCAGGAAATCTTTCGTGTGAACGTCATTATGTGATTTCAGCACCCTGGACAGCAGCCAAACACAAGCAGTAAGTGTGAGAGATTCTCCCGCTGCTCTGCTCTGATTGGTCAGAGATTAAACAACTCTGTGACTTACACATTCTGCCAGAAAACAGTGACAAACACTGAACTGGGTCTCTGTGTACCTCTGTGTCCATGTGACTGAATCCCACACAGACAGACTGAACACTGGACTGGCCAGCACAGAATTACCTCTGTGACATGCTGTTCATAACCATAAAAAATCAGTCTGACTTTGCCAAAACACACAAAAATCACACTTACAGTAATGCGCTTACAATGAGACAAGGGACTGTACATGTTTTTATTTTAAATACACAAATACAAACATTAAAACACACAAAATAGCCACAAAACATAACATGTTTATTAACATCCAGCTACTTCCTGTCACGACCAGATAAAACTGATAACACCTGCCAATAAAAATTTAAATAGACAAGCTTACGGCTCAGATAACACATTTTATTACTGAGGAGTTATTATAAATGACAACAAAACACAAATAACAAAAACATTTTTTAATTGTTGCCTGTGAAAAGCGTCATGATTCTGCAGTTAAACCCTTAAAATGTCCGTTGACACTGTATTATGATTTGTATTTGTTTTCACTGTGAGATGAGCTGAAATTATTTTCTGTTTTAATACCCAGAATGTTCTTTTAGAAAACGGTTCTCGTGGGCAACATTAATGAGTTGTTTGTCCTAATTTCCTCACTTCATATCCAACACATTTACATAATGAAGCTTTAGAATTAGCCCAGAATTCAGTTCAGAGAGATTCATTTCTTAATTACGCACATAATCATCAGCTGTCCTCTTGTTAGTTCTTATTAACAGTTCTTATAGTTTGTGCTTGTTTCATAATTGACTGCAGTGACTAAAATAAAAAATGTAATTGTGCATTTACAAAGCAGCTTGTAATGACTCACACAGCAGCGTCCAGAATATGAGTGTGGATTTGAGTTTTGGTTTCACTGCTGACAGATCTGTTGTCTTGCTCAAGGCTGCACATTAAAAGAAAGAAAAGTAAATGTAATATATGAGCATAAAAGCATTTTTGACACTGCGGTGTGATTGCACGACACTCGACTCTCTCTCGTGTCTCATCTCTTTTGTCCTCCAGACATCTTTGGAGTGGTTTTAAATGCTTGCTGTTCCATAATCAGACGACAAAAAACAGAACACTGACATCTGACTTCTGGAAGGAAATCAGACCCATTGAGACACAGAGGAAAAGAGAGTTTTGAATTTAGGATGTGTTTAAAAGTGGGTGCATGTGTGCTGGTGTAAGAAGATGGCTTATGTTAGTTAGCAGCAGACAGTGCTGCTGGAAGAAAGTTCTGAATTAAATATGAGGAGAAACTTCATGTGGAGAAGTTTCTGCTGGACGTGCAGCTGTCTGGAAGACTCTCGACTGTCCCACTTTTAATGTACTGTTACCTGTTTTAGATTGAATTGATTCTGTTTGTGACAGATGCAGGAAAGTTGTAGATTTGTGCAAGAGCACAGGTTAGAGGTTAACAGTAAAATGCGTGAAATTATTTCAGCATTATTTGCTCATATTCTATGTAGCTGTTACAAAACAACTTGGCAGCTTCACTTTTACTAACTTGTAAATCGCACATGCTAACGTGCTAAAGGTTGCACAACAGTGACTGGTGGGATCAATGGACGTGTGTTGCATTGTAGTTACATGAGCGCAATACATGCAGGATTAATCAGTTATTCTGACCAATGCAGTCATGCAGGTGTTAAATGTTCATAAAGAAATAGTGATTACTGTTTAATGTACACTATATACTGCCATACTGATAAGATTAGTATAGTATAATGCTAAAAATATCTAACAGTGTCTCCAGTAACTCTTTTTCTTACATAATACACAGTTTTTGTAAGAGCACTATCGGCCTCTAGTGGTTTGGAGTACAACACTGTATACCTGCTGAGTGTAGTTGCTTGAATTTGTTTTCAAAAATTATTCTTATGACTGATTTTGCCATTTTGTAACTTTAATCGTACTCAATTTAACTTAACTGACCTCTGCATGTGTATTTTAAGAGAAAGGTTTTTGTAAGTATGAATGAGAGTTGCCTGGTAAAGGTAACAGGTACACAGAGTAAACTTTATTATCGCCTCTTGTGTTGAAGATTTAATAAAGTCATCGGGGACTCCTGCAGCTCAGCTCTGCACAATGAGCGAGCGAGACTCCCTCTCTCTCTCTCTCTTCTTCTTCTTTTGTGGTCTGTGCTGAGAGCAGATATTGGCTTTCAGCTTCCCTGTGGTGTGTGGCGCTCCTGAAGGCTCTGTCGCTCTGGATCTCCTCATGTTCTCCAGCCTGTGCTCTCACGCTCTGCTAATGAACTCCCATGACATACAAATACACAACAAAATAACAGCTGAGGGAGGAAGATCGTTGCCCCTCTTAAAGCAGAGAGCTTAGAGACTCTGGCCTGACCGTTAAGCTCTGTGTGTTTTTAGAACAGCAGATCTACAGTTCAACCTGACTGTAGTTTTACGTAATGAAAAATCAGAACGGGAGAATCTATGATGAATAATATTTGGATAGTTGGCTGAGCCTGATGCTTAGCCCCTCTGGATGGGTTAACCTGAGTTTGTGTAACTTCAGCTTTCATAACTTAGTATTTAACTTAGTATTAAACCCTCATTATGAGCGATAATATTAATCTTGTTGTGGTGATGTGCAAGACTTTAATCACATAAAAAAAACACCATAGCAAAATACCTTGACAACCACCCTCAACACCCTAACATTATAGAAATGATGTTTGACCTGCAAGCAAAGCGCTTTTCTTAAAAAATGTATAACGTAGTTGTTTTTTGGCAATCGCTGGTGTCCTACTCAATAAATACTAACAGTAAAGACATTTTAAGCATTCTGGTGGACAGGATGAACAGAGCTGGATTTGTGTACAGGTGGGCGGAGCCTAAGGATTTGCTGATATATGAATAGTAATGCTAATCAAGGGAAAGCCGAGAGCTCAGAACAGGTAAAGAGAAGCCAGCTGAAAAGGAGATTGTCCATTTTGACCCACAGACATAGTATAGTAAGAGATTAGGGTCAGCTTTCTTCACCACACAGTCTATATATGTAACTGCTGCTCATGAGGTCTGTGTTTAGCTTAGCAAGTTTAGATTAAGCCTTAGACAAAACTATCATCTTAGTGCTGATTTATGCTTCAAATGAAGGTCAGGTTATTTATCCAGTTTATGAGACAACCGGTTTATATGACAGAGCGACTCTTCCCTTTATTCACTCATGAGGATGATCACAAACAGAGAAAGAGGACTCATGACACACATAATGTGTCACGCTCTTTATTTGTTGCATTAGTGATAAAAAGTTCTTGTCTTTAATATTTCCTAGACAAAACTATCATCTGTCAGTGTCTCATCAGAATAGCTCTTTCTGGTTAAAAGACCCGCCGCAGTTCCTCGAACTCTGGTAAGAGTGATGGGTTACCAATATAATCTGCTGGTTAACCTTGTTCCACTCGCACTGTACTCCACTCGAGTATTTTTAACTGGTGTTTGCAGTGTGCATGAGGAAATAACACCAAGTCATTATAGCCAAAGTAAACTCCTAATTCATCCAATTATCTAATGAAGTATAAATAATGACACGACCTGGTTTGAATCGAAATAGCCTGAAGACTGTTTAACTGGGTACATTAATTTAAACACGGCCACTAGGGGTGCTGTGACCTCTTTGTGTCACTATAAGAGCTGTTACTAGAACAGTTAACAAGACCAAACATACAGCAGATCTACACCTCTGATGTGCAGTCACTGAGGCCAGTGTAGACTACAGTTAAATAAAGTGAACTACATTAACACAGCCGTGTACACTGTTACATGTAGTATATTAATATTAAAAGAGGGCATCACGTTTAACTATGTATGAAATAAAACCTTTTGAATTGTGTGCGTGAAGCAACCTGCATGCGTTTGTGATGTTCTGCTATTAAGTGCTGAGAACTCATTTTAACAAAGGTTTGTGTTTTGAAAGGTAGTGCACATGCAAGTTAATTTTCAAAGATCTACTTGTAGACATTATAACATTTCCACTGACGCATTGTGAGCAAATGCACGCAAATGTTTTCACTTAACTTTCACAGGAACAAGTGTGGATCTTGATTGTGGGATTGAAGCGGCACTCTAGTGTTGTGAATCAGGTGGATTTCTGTAAGACTCACTCCATTTTTCAGAACCAATCTCAGCAAAATATAAACTGCTGACAGTACTGCTGGCCCCAGTTTCTTCTGTTAGCAAAAGATGAGGTGGAAATATGATGTTTCTGTAAGTTTGAACAACTAATTATCCCTCAGATAGTGAACGTCATGGAGCTGTTTCCACAGTGTGTGTGTTTAATGTCATTAAACACACAGAACTGTCATCAGAGCACGCTCCCATCTCAAGCCAAGCAAATGACCACAATCCTGTTTGTCAAAACCAGGGTGTAATTTGAGGACTTCTCCTGGGGGGTGGAAGTAAAACACTGACATTTCTGAATCACATGACAATAAAATCACAGACTAGCATCTTAAATGAATCTCCTCTCCTCCCCACAGACAATAATTATCATTCCTGTGGGTCTATAGATGTGTGTGTGTGTTTGATTCAGCGCTGCAGCCGTCTGCTGGCTGTGGAAGCTGAACCGATCAATTCACTGTGAGGTGAGATGAACATACGGCTCATTACTGCTGAACTGAACGAGACAATCTTTTATTTATCCTGATTATAACTTTATAAATGTATTTAAAAAAAATAAATCTGCTGAATGTTTAGTTTGTAAGAATTTCCATGAAGAAACAAAATGTTTAAAAAATGGTAATTCGAAAGGTTTAGGAAAGTTCAAAATGTTTAATTTTTTGGCACATTGTGTATTAACAAAATTAACATTGCATTAACGTTATGGCTTGGTTATGAGAACTTTATTCAAATGTTTTGAACTTTTAAAATGTTCTAAGAATTACTTAAGAATAGTGTTTTTGTTATAGATATATGATATAAATATATAAATATATATATGATATACACATATATATATGTATAATATGATGTATATAATGTTAAATAAGCGCTCTGCTACCGTTTCTGTAATAATGTTTTTGGATATCTTTGAGAGAGCTTTAAGAGAACATTAGCCAATGTTCTGAGAATGTTCCCTGTTAGCTGGGTTGTGATGTATACTGTACGCATGACATGCAGCTGGCATGCTGACTGCAGGCTAAATGCTCTTTAGATACGAGAGCTCGAGTTCTTTGTGACCTGAATCCCGAGAGGTCAGAACCGCACCACACCTAAAGCTGTTTGCATTGCAGATATCTGATAGCTCTAATCCAGCTCTGTTGATTTTTCCCTCTTCATAATTCTGCATGTACGCCTGTGAATAGAAACAGATGGATGGATTTGCACAGAGAGATGAAGGAAGAGACACATGCTTTACACAGACAGTAAATGACTCTCTGTGGAACAGCTCTGTGTTTTCTTGCTGTGATAGGATAGTGGCAACCCTTCATATTATCCACTCCATGTTCTTTGACCTTCAGCTGCTTAGAGAATGACTTTCACTGCCTTATTCCTGCTTAACTCTCATTTCTCCTGTTAGTGATGTTAATCGTGACACGAGTGGTTTAAAATCTCAGCATGAGCAGGTGTTCATATAATCTCACGGGTGAGGCTGTACCTTCTGGTTTTATGTCTGGCTGGTTAAAAAGAGTCGAGAGGATGCATTTATTTTTCAGCAGCATTAACAAACAGAATATTTAAAATGACAAACAGGTTATCTGAACACTCAGACAGTCCCGCTCTTGTACATCACTGCTTGAGCTCATGTGATTATGTACAGTGTGTTTACAGAATGTTTATATAATGTTTTTCAGCCGTTATTGTCTTATGTACTATAGGGTAGGAGTAAACCTGTGTTCAACTGCGTCCACCAATAGAGAGAGAGAGAGAAAGAGAGAGAGAGAGAGAGAGAGAGAGAGAGATATGTGTTGTACTGCTGAATGGACTTTTACCTCTGAAGATATTTTGGACTTGTGTGTCTGTGTGTGTGTTTAAGCACATTTAAACCTTTGCAATACAATATAGTTTATTTCATACTTAATCTGTTGAATTAGTTTTTCTGTCTTTTTTAATGTATCTAATCTGTTTTTTAATACTCTGAATATTTTAAACCCTCTGTATCAGCATGAATTGGTATTACATAATCTTTCAGTGATTCTGAAAACCTTTAATGCTAAAAGTCTGATGTGCTGCCAGATTTTACTCATCTCATTACATACTGACCATCTCTCTCTCTCTCTCTCTCTCATTCTCTCTCTCTCTCTCTCTCTCTCTCTCCTCTCTCTCTCTCTCTCTCTCTCTCTCCCTCTCTCTCTCTCTCTCTCTCTCTCTCTCTCAGTTGTGCACCTGTCCTTACATTGGAACCTTTTGGTTACTTAATGGAATTTTTTCTTTTGTTACTCAATAGAAACGTTAGGGAAACGTTCTCACAACCCAACATTGTTAGCTGGCTCATGTAATATAATAACTCTGATGCATCATGTTGTCTTTGCTGCAGATAACGTCTGTCTGTTTAACAGCACTGATAACCTCACCACTGAATGCAGCTTCTTGTGTAATCATGTTTTTCTGACATTATGAGACGTGACTGCTCGCACTGTCCTGCAGTGGCTGTAAATTCTCATTCATTGCTTATCTAGATATAGTGGCACCAGTAAAGCTGCTCTATCAAACAGGACAGTTTACATTGTGTTAACAGTGAACGTTACGAGTGCTGCTCACCCATCCAGAACTGAGTGCTTTCTGATGTGTTACAATATGAGTTTGTGACAACATTTCCCTAACATTTCCATTAAGTAAAAACTTTTAATGTTCTAGGAATGTTCAAAAATCCAGTTGATGTTGCATTAGCGTTATTGCTTGGTTGTAGAACGTTATTCAAATTTTCAGATGTTCCCATTATTCAAATTTTTTACATTTTTAACATTTAAAAATTTTCCACTTACTAGTTAAGAATAACGTTTTGATATATATGATATAAAACATTAAAGAACATTCTTCAAACGTTACTGCAAGAATTTTTAATAACTGTGAGAGAACTTTTACAGAGTTTTAGCCAATGTTCTGAGAACGTTCCCTGTTAGCCGTAGCAAACAGCAGTAATCACTGAGTCTTCCTGTGTGCTGTGGGTCAGTAATTCAGACGCATGCGATGAATTGTCACTACACAGAACTGCACAGTGATTTTAGTGACGTAATGAAACACAAGAAGGAGGAAAGATAAAGAAAACAAGAAACAAACGTAAATTTTGTTAATTGTTTCCACCTGCGACTGTTGCACCTCTCAGCAGCTGTTGCATTGCAGCAGGATGCAGCAGTTGCTCCTGACAGTATAAAGATATTGTGATCATAATATCACATAACACTGACTATAAAGTTCCTGCTCAGATCATCAGCCTGTCTCACTGTGTCCTGACTCAAGAGGTCTGTGAGGGGTGGAGTTTCAAGCATAGTGACAGCCAATCAGAAAAAGGGGTGGAGATATCTTACCCAGCAACAGCAAATTGTCCTTTCCCATTGCTCAGCTCTCAGGGGGCAACGTCCAGCCCGCAGGCTACAGCACACTGTGTGGTGTTTTGCATGACTTACAATAGCTTCAACAGACTGAGCAGAGTTAACACTGAGGCCTGCAGGTTCTGCAGTTGCCAAGATAAGGTTGCTGGTTTTGCCCCAGGTTGGGGTGAATCATAAATTGGAAAGTTTTGAAATCATAATCTTGCTCTGTCAACAGTAAACCCTTGAGTGAGACACGTTACCCCAGACTTTTCCAAAGGGACCGTTCATCCAATTGTGTTGTGTGTCAGTTTAGTTGAAAATAGTGAGATGAGTGGAAGATTCCTCATAAGACCTGATGCAAGTTTCAGATGTTCATTCTGTCTGTCTGTCTGTCTGTCTGTCTGTATAACTGTCTTTCTTTCTGTCTGTCTGTCTTGCTTTCTTTCTGTCTGTATGACTGTCTTTCATTAGCTGGGTATACAGTCAGTTGGTCATTATCACCAAAAAACAAAACAACACCCAAATAAAACCATTAAGCTGAAAAGACCCCTCGTGACGGCACATTATCCCTTCAAAAACACGTGAGGTATATAAGGCCGCTGTCTTCAGTGGCTGTCATGTTTACAGTGTAAACAGTAAGTCCGTTTTTAAGGAGTCAGTGGAATGAATAGATGTTAAACAGACTCTATTGGCTGAGGGTGTGTGTGCTGGTCCCTCCCTCGAACCCAAACAGAAACATGCTTTAGATATTAATAGACTCGCTAAGCATTTCACTCAACAGGAAGTGGTTGCCGATGCTGAAATTAGACAAAGACTACGAGTGTACGAGTGCAGGTGCTGGATTAAGCAGCACAGATGAGATCTTTCTGTTTGGCTTGTGATAACAAGTGGCAGAGCAGAACATCAGATTGGTGCCTTGCAGACATATGTGTGTGTGTGTGTTAGTCTGGCAGCTGGAGGCAAGAAAAGGAGATGTGAGATATCTGTGTGTGTGTGTGTGGTTACATTTTGTGGTAAAGTTTAACAGTTGTGAAACGGGAAGTGAAAACTCTTTAGATTGTGTCATGGTTAAGTTAACCGTGACAGTGACCCTCTTTGAAAGTTCAACATGAGGTTCAGATAACCTGATCTGTAAACACACACAGGAGTTACATTCATGCATTTGACTGATTCGGCTATCCAAAGTAACTTGCATTTGAGGTACATGTAAGAATTCATTATTTTGCCCTGGAAAATAAACCCGTGACCTGAGGATTCGAACCTGCAATATTTTGAATCAGACCGTGATGATACTAAACAACCACGTAGGCCAATGTTTGTTAGGTGAAATGAAATGGCTTCATTGCCATGTTGACATTTCCTGTTCAAACAGGAAGTTTTTGCCATAAACTGTGATTTGTAACTTGGTATCCAGGTGCAGGTGGAATTGGGGTATGGGCTTTCTCACGCTAGAGAGGATTTGATTGGACAAAACAGAAAGACAGACAGACACAAAGACATACAAACATCCTGCAGCATAATCAGTAAATTTCCATGGCAACAGTGGAAGATGACCTCAGGTGACCCTGCACATTGTCCTGAAGATGTTGATACCATCACTGGCTGGTGTCTCATCTCCATCTGCTTTCATCTCCTCACCATCAGAGCTTTTAAAATAAACAGTGTGTCTTGTTTTTGAGGAGCGTGACATCTTGGCCGAGCAGCTCTCAGTTCCTCTGTGTTTGTGTTTGTGCAGCTGTGGTGGACACATCTGACGTCACTCGGCTGTGTGAGGGAGGCAGACGAGCATTCAGAGGAGAAACGCTGCTGAATATGAGCAGTGGATTAAACGCTGGCTGACATACTGAGAGACGAGCTGCCAGATGAGGGGGTGAGACTCGCTTCATTGTATTTGTAGCAGCCCCTTGACGTCAGGAAGCGAGGAGCGGAGAGTTTCTGACAAGTACATTAAATGTATTCACACAATCTTGAGGTAAAAACAACAGCTGAAAATCAAAAATGGAAAATCTGTCATTGTTTATTCTGTTTACGTTGTGTCTTTACAACAGTAAGATCCATAAGAGTAAGCCAATGACAGTCACACCTCCTTCAAAAGTGCATGGAAATATGCAAATACATTTTATAGGCAAATCGGACATCCTATCATTGCATTCGGACCAAATGCACTGATTGGACAAACACTTTATGGTCCCCAGAAGATACTTACATAAATAAATATATTTACAGCACTTTACTCAGTGATTGCTATCAGGATGAGAAGAGACATTCAGCCAGCATAACAAGAAATGTTTCCTGAAAAAGATTTAATCGAAAATGGAAAATCAGTCATTGTTTATTCTGTTTACATTGTCTTTACAACAGTAAGATCCATAAAGGTAAACCAATGACAGTCAGAGGGATTAGTTACATTATCCAGGAAACAGGAAAATCTATACAATCATCCCTCTTCCAGATGGTACATTGTTTGTGAATGTGCGTATGTGAGTATTTGCTTTTTTGTTGAATAATTAGGTCGAATTATGTCGATAAGTGTCCTTCTACATTGTGTTGTGGCTGCATGTGGTGCATTGTGGGTAGTGGAGCAGCATCGTGTGCCAAAGGGATTCAAAGCACACTGATGGAAACAGGAAGTGAATTATCTCTCTTCTCACACAGACAGATGTCTCTCCTCTTCATCAGCCCGTCTCTGGAAGTTTCATGTCCGGTACGTAACGATTGTCCATCTCTGATTCTCTCCTCTTTATTCTGACTCTTATTTTGGACAAACCGCAAGGTCTGTCAGCATTGTCTGCTTCTGCTCTGTTATCTGCCCACAGCCGTAATGAGAGCCAGAGGAATTTCTAATGCACAAAGACTCACTTCAGGGTCGTGGATGTTAACAAGAGACAAAGTTTTAATCAGTTCTGATCATAGACAAAAGCAGCCCTGCACTCTGTCCTCAAACCCAAATGAGCAAAACTTTTAATGATGGGCTGGATTTGACAGGGTTTGTGGTTCTAATGATGGGCTGGATTTGACAGGGTTTGTGGATTTATGGGTGGCATAAGTTTCACTTGCCCTGAATCTCATTTATGAAGTTTAGAAAGATTTCAATAGAGTAAAATAATAACATTAAAACTTCATGTTAACATGCACTACATGCACTAATTAAAGTATTATATGAGGCATCTGCCTGGTTACACAGATGCAGAAATAAACACTAATGACAATTCAGCGTGCAGTATGGTTAAATGTGTTTAAATCAGTCAG
The DNA here is from genome assembly GCA_036877525.1 of Chromobotia macracanthus. Lineage (NCBI taxonomy): Eukaryota > Metazoa > Chordata > Actinopteri > Cypriniformes > Botiidae > Chromobotia > Chromobotia macracanthus. The sequence continues at coordinate 2,404,452 of JAZGTH010000103.1, forward strand.
ACATTATGAATTTTGAAATAATTTAAAGGCAGGGTAGGCCATTTCAGAGAGACTAGCATAAGATCCCGCCCTCCCTTCAGAGAGCTCTCCAATGCCACACCTCCTTCAATAGTGCACAGAGGTGTGCAAATGCATAGTTTCACAGGCAAGTCGGATATCCTATTATGCATTCGGACCAAATGCAATGATTGGATGAACATTTTACAGTCCACAGAAGATAAATATTTATATAAATATATTTAGATCACTCACAGGTGACAACCATGTATCACATTTGTAGTTGTAGATTTAACATTATCAGCAGACTCTGACTCTGTCCTGCCAGTGTGTGAAGAACAGATGTGGACTTCAGAGGAAATATTTACTGATCTGAGGATGAAACAAGAGATTTGATGACATGCTTTATTGGATTATTATCCTTCTGTCATGACTCAAGCATTAAATGATGCAGCAGCCCCAGCAGCATCACGGAGATGATTATCCGGAGATGTGTGGGTGCTGTTATTCCTCAGGGAGGAATAACAGCTATAAATAGCTGCAGGATTACATAACATTCCTGTCTGTGGTGAATCAATGGAGGATCTCCTGACAGTAAACCAGGTCCCAGCTTACAGGGAACGTTCTCAGAATGTTGGCTAATGTTCTGTAAAAGTCCTCTCAAAGTTATCCAAAACCTTCGTGCAGTAACGTTAGTAGAGTGTTTTTTAACATTATATATCAAAATGTTATTTTTAAGTTGTTAGTGGAACGTTTTAAAAACATTACAGAATTTAAAAAATGTTTGACTATATCTTATAACCAAGCCATAATGCATAATGCATAAGGCTTCTAAAATTTTTTTGAATGTCTTATAACTTTCAAAATAAATTTTTTAGTGTTTTTGTAACTTAATGGAAACATTAGGGAAATGTTCTTACAACCCAAAATTGTTGCCTGGGGTTGCGTGTGAAACACAAAGGCTGGTATTGACTGTGTATTGAGGGTGACAGTGCATTTGACATAAGAAGCAGTGTAATATGAAAATACCTCTGAGTTCTGTTTCATTGATTTGATAAAGAAAGTGATGAAATGCACTTAATGAACCCATAAACTCAGTTCTGAAAATAAAAACAACACAAGTTTGAGTCAGATGTTGTTTTGACAGCTTATCTCACATCTGGGTATCAGAGCACACAACATCCCATCCACAGTTCCACTTTATCTGTGTAAACATTGTTTTCAACTGATCTTACTCTGTTTAATAGACAAGACTTCAGTATAAATACACTCAGATGTGTGACCCATATGACTGATGTTCTGAAGGGAAGCAGACTGTAGTCTTCAATTCTCTGATGTTGTACTGTGGAAAGTCTATGATAATCTTATATTTATTTCATATGAGTTGCTCACACTCTTTGAGCTATTGTTTATCACCATGGTAATCTCATGAATCCACCATCATTCTTTCCCTGTTCATGTATTTCCATTAATTAGTCAGACTAAGTGTCTGTGTTTAAAAGAATAGTTCATCCAAAAACTTTAAACTCTCATTATTTACTCACTGTGACATGAGCTGTTTCCTCTTAGTGAATAATGTTCTGCAGTGCTCACTGATTGAATCGGTTTGAACAGATTAAACTTTAATGGTGCTTTTTTATATTTTTGGATCTTACATTAGCATAATCTGTCTAACATTTCCTTGTGTGTCCACTCGAACCCCAGAAACCCCCGTCCTGACCCCACCTGCTGCAAACAGTGGAGTGACACTCCTTCTGTGTGCTCGGCACTGCAGCACTGACGAGAAGATACTGCTCTTGAATGTCACATAGACAAAAGCAGAGAGGAAGACTGAACCAAGAGACATCATTTGTAAGAGCCGTTGCCATGGTGACTCTGACATCACTGATGCTAAACAGGGTTTGAGTTTTCTGGCTTGTGGTTGTGCTGATGATAGCGTCTCTTTAGGCAAACAGGAAATAGTCGTGTGCAATAACCGACTTGCAGGAAACGACTTAGTGATGGTATTAGACCGTAAACAAACAAGCAGAGCATTGAGAGTGTATTGACTCTCTGCTTTCAGCTGAGTGATGGTGCTCTCCACAGTAACAATAATGAGGAACTTTGGACCTGTATGAAATACGTGGGGAACAGCAGCTGGGGTGACTGTAATCTTTCAAACCTGTTTAGACTGGTCGGGTCTAGATTAATGGTTCTCAACAGGTTGGTTTGATTGGATAAGGTCGTGGACAGCAGAGAAAAAGCAAACAATGCAAAAAGCAAATAACAACATGCAACTGACCACAGTTAGGAAAGCAAGGATGTGTGTCCAACCAAACCAGAAGTGTAGTAGACAAATTATGCAGATGAATAACATGTTGGTCTGCTGTGCCCTCGTCTTTTAAAAACCAGGAACAAAACTATGCTGAGTTAAAGAATGTATAACCCAGACTCTGTTTAAAGAGTTACTTGCTAAAAGGATAAATATGGTTTGTGGATTTAATGTCTGATAAAAAAGTCAGGGGCAGTTGAGAGCCACTGGTCTGTCACCAGGGTTAATAAACACAACGTGATGGTCAAATACAAATTTCTCTTAACATTTCAGAGAACAAAGCTTATCTGATGTGACCATTTTTAAAGGATTACAAAAATGTTTTGCATTCGTGTTATGTGAAACTGTATCCTAAAGTAAACAACCGAACTTATCAAATCACGCGTCAGTGTCACCTTTGTAAATTTTTGCTTTGTCTTCTGCATCGTCTTCATAAGAAACATGTTTTGTCATTATTTCCAGGCGGGCTGAGCTGTGCTGATTTGCATAAACTGATGCAAATCAGAAGCAGGAAAAAGAAGAAACCTCGGAACGCTTCGGATTACAGGAGAACTTCTCCTGAAACGAGATCCTCCCTGTTTAGGGAAGCACTCTTACAGTGGTGTGTTGTTTAACATGTTTTCTTTGTGCCAGCGTGCAGGTTACATGCATGTAATGGATGGAGATCTGGGAAGATCACGTGCTTGACAATGACCTTCTCACATGAATGGCAGGAGAGCTGAAGAGGCATGTAGATTCATCTGTCATACAGCATACAGCCTTTTGACTACATACAGGACTAGTATTCACAACAACACCTCTCATCTCAGAGTATATCAGTCAGGCCCTAAAACAAGCACCACTGTAGTATCCTAAATCAACTTCTCACCACTCAGTTTCAGCTGAACTTCAGCTGTTAGAAGTCATGAGATGTTTTGTGAGACATTTGCATGTCTTATTTAAATTGGTCACATCACAAATCAGAAAATCAGTCTTTCAATTTAATGAAAATTATACTAATAAACTCATAACTTACATCTTTTTTGTCATCAGTGCCAATTTGAATGTTTGCTTTCCAATTGTAGGTTGTAGGAACATTTCCCTAACGTTCTATTTAAGTAACATTAAAACATTTAAAATGTTATTGCTAGGAACGTTCTAGTCATCCAGTGTTTTAGACATTGTACTAACATCACTGATTGGTTTTATGAACGCTAGTTTTATGTTTATTAATAAACATATTTTAAATATGTAATGTTTTTAATACTTTCCACTAACAACGTAATAAGAACATTTTTTGATATATATGATATATAACATTCAAAAAACATTCTACTACTGTTACTGCAAGAACGTTTATTGATCATTTTGAGAGAACTATGAGAGAATGTTTCCTGCTGGGTTGGCGAGTGTTCAATTATGTTTTTATCTGACTTTATGTCTTTTCACACAGATTCAAAAACTTGCAGCATGTTACAGTTTTGCAGTTTACTCTGAATTATAATAAAAACAATCTCTGAGTCGGAAGATTCTCCTCTGAGTGGAGTTCTGTAAAGCTTGAGATTAGTGAACTAAATGTAGTTACGGTGCTTTTAGATAACAGCATTAACTGTGTGTATGGATTACATGACTCAGGATTACTCCAGGATGAGCTGAGATTGTTCATCTGCAGTTTTACCTCATAAATGTCTGTAATGATTTCACAGTCGTCCAGAGACTGACGAGAGTCTGTTCCTAAGATTACAATATTTAAATGGCAAAAAGAATAAAAAAAAATGAGGGTACATACAAAAGCACATGTGTATTCTCACAGTGGTCAATCTGGAAACATCTACGCAGGACGTCCCATATAGCTGATACTCTGGGAAAGCGTCTGTTTACTTAATGCTGCAATTTTTCCAAAAGACAGCCTGTGTTTACTTTAATTCCTGTGTTGGTTTGTAGGTCAATGTTAAGCAGATAATGTAAGACACTGAGAAATGATTCTGGGTGTTAACAGCATGATAAAGCAGGAAAGGTCACTGCTTTGTAGGAGACGGAGGATTTTGTGCCTTAAACCTGGAATAATGAGAACCAAAAGGGGTCAGAGAGACTCGTGACATTTTTCATGTTAATCTGACCTCAGAACAGCGGGGAAATTTGTCAGAATGCCAGGTATGCTCGTTATGACTTGTAAATGTCTTGCGACCCGTGTGCTCCAACACAGTAAATGTCAGGGCCTTGTTTGGTCCTTCCATGGCTACAACAAAACTTGTCTGTGTATGAAAACAGTTTGTTTTCTCACCCTAAAAGAAAACTGAGTCAGAGTGGTTGCTATCATGTTAAAGTTAATGACATGCTCAATCACCCACATCTTTTCTAATGTCATTAAACGTAAAATCATTTGGGATAAATACATGCTACAATCTTTGAGATAATACCACAGACCATTGTTTCACAGCTTCTCTGGTCTGCAAGACGAGACCCAGTTAACAATTTTAAGTTGTAAAGACATCTTTAATGTTTCCATTAAGTAACACTGAAAATTAAAATATCCAGTTTTTAATGTTAACGTTACTGCTTGATTATAGAATGTTATTCAGAGATTTGTCATTTTTTAATGTTTTTAATGTAATGTTTTTTAAATGTTCCACTAACTACTTAAGAATAATGTTTTTGACATATGGTATATTAATGTTAAAAAAAGTTCTACTAATATTACTGCAAGAATGTTTTTTGATAACATAAGCCAACATTCTGAGAACGTTCCCTGTTAGCTGGGGAGATATTCGTTCAGTAATGCCACACATTTAACACCATAACTTATGTAAGAAGAACTTACGTAACAACTAGCCATAAATGTGAGATGTAAAAATTGGACTGTTGGAGTAAACAGTCTTTGAACTCTTCTCTCAGATATTTCTCACATCTCACCACCTTTTTATGATGCCAAGAACCAGCAGGCCGGCGATTCATCTCAAGCCAAACTCGCACACATGCAGACTGACTCCAGCCACAGACTCTGTAGCAGGAAATCACAGATGCATTTTAAATGAAGCAGATATGTGAAGGTTTAGGCGCATCTGGTTTTCTTCTGCCATGAATACTGAGGAGGTCTCGTTTCAGCCCTGATGTTTCTTCCCTGTCTGATCACATTCTGTTCATGTATCTCTCCACGACTGTTGTCTTCAGTTTCAGCTTTTGTTTTGCTTTTCTCATCTGCCAGCTTCTCTAAAACGCAGCTAAACACAGTTGGGTTTAAATGTCTTATTTTTCTATGTCAGATTTCTATTAATGACCTCATTAACATCGTATAAAGAGTTTTCCAGCTTTGCTTTCATTGAAGCACAGCAGATAAAACATTTGGAATTCACGTATTAAATCACGCTGGGTTAGGAAGGATCATCCGTTTTTCCTTCATCTTGTGAAGGCCATGCCAACACTCCTCCATGTTCTTACAAAGCAAATATATATTTCATAACTATATATTTTCATAAATATATTTCATAAAGAACAGCTTTTCACTTAAATTGTCATGCTAACAATCTAGTTCTCAAGTGGAGTTCTGAACTCTGCTGTATATTAAACCTTCAGCTGGAGTCCAGGGCTGATCTGAGACATGTCTGTTGATGGAATGAAAATAATGATATGTATGTGCTTTTCTCTCTAAACCAGCAGAGCAGGTCCAGAAAACCTAAAGCCATATGACTGTGTCTGACCTCTGATCTGAAGTCAGCTGTCTCCTCTTGATCTCACACCTCTCCTCGATTTCCCTCATTCCCTCTTCACACTCTCTGTTCCAGTTCAGTCCTCAAATTGAGATGCTGTCTTGACACCTCTGAGTTCTTCTGACTGGACTGATGTCTCAGCACGTCTTTGTTTTTCTGATGACTGTTTGATCTTCAGAGGTCCTGATCTTACAGCACGTTCTGAACTTCAGTGACGCGTGGCATCAGAGCACCTGCAGTAAAACCACACGCTGGATTGAAACCACAGACGTGTCAGCAGAGAGACGCTTCTGTTGCATCTCCTGCATCGAGCAGCACGTGGAGCTAAATTCAGATACTTCTAGAAAAGGAACTGAAATATAGAGTCATAACTGAAAGTGGAGTCATCTGAGAACACTGAGTGTACCTGCCTGGTCACTGAAGAGGACACATTTGCCCAAAAATGTCATTCACTCACCCTTACATTGTTCCAATGATATGTTTTATGTCTTCTGATATTGTATGGAAGCTTTGTATGTAAATCAGACCAAATAAAGCCCTTATTTACTAGGCCTATAATAAACTGTTTTATGGTGCTTTTATACTGTAAAAAATACACTATTCTTGTACATAGGAGCTGTGTAAACATTCAGGCTAACATCTCTGTTTGTGTTCCTCAGAAGAGAGAAGCTCATATGGGTTTGGAGAAACAGGATGAGTGAGTTAATCATCTTCTCCAAACATGTCCATTTCTGGCTGAAGTAACCCTGTAAGGTCAGAGAGTTACCCGTGACGATTACTCTTTCTTGTTATCAACACCAGATACTAAACAATACTCTGACCTAGTCCTTGTAAAGTTGACAAGTCTTCACATGTCACACCCTCAGCATGTGTTGTTTATTATCTGGGTGTGAGTGTGTGAGATTGTGTTGAAGGTGTATGTGAGTGAGTTTATTGTGTGTTATTACAAATCCTCCAACTGACCAGTTAAAGTTACATTGTCAAAGTTATAATGTATAAAGGCTAAAATGTCAGCACAACCTTTGGATTGCTGATGGAGGCCTGAATAAACTGTAACTGATGTTGAAACTGGTCTTCTGTTGAGACTTCTGTTAGTATTGGAAACAAGCCTGAATAAGGCAGACATTACATAGCATTCATCTTTTCCCTAAACAACAAGAAACAGGATTTTAAACTTTTCCTAATTATAGGTGGTTCATAAAGTACATTTTCCCTCAACTATAATGAAATCTGTTTAAATTGGGGATGTTTATTTCTGGTTCTTCAATTTAAAACATTAATTTTTTTAGTGAAAAGTAGTTTATAGTTTCAACAATGCATTAAAATAATTCAGCGTATCAACATTTGTTGAGAATATTTCTAGTGGTGTTACAAACATGGAGGACAATAACAATATTTCTTCATTAAATGTGCTTTACATGAAGAATCTGGACTGTATTTTGCACTGGTGAGGTGGGTGGTTTAATATATAACTAAATCACAGTTCTTATGGAGTGGAGAAGCTACTATTTAGTTTATGTAATAGATCTACTTGCTGTAATTGAGAAAGCATTTCTGAAATGTCATAACAGATGACGTGAAAGCAAATGGCAGGGCCGTCTTCCTGCCGTTGGGCTCTTTTACATAATTTATCATTTGCCTGAATTGACTTGTGCATTCACTTGGTTGACAGCCTGTGTAATTCAGTTCCACCCAATGCTGTTGGATCAGTGAGCCGTTTGTAACTGCAGCTCAAAGCCTATTTAAAGAGAAGATAAGGTCAGTGTATCAGTGTCAGCTTTATAATGCTAAATAAAAAATATCGAGGCAGTACAAAGCTCAAAATTCAAACAATTTCAAAGACATCAGATGAGTTTTATGTTCTATAGCGGGAAAGCTTATGGTAAATACACTGCAGTTTATTTTCCAGGAGATACAATAGATGTTTTTCTCTCTAAGCTCTGCATAGCGATTAGACTTCTGACACCTTCCTCCTACGTCTTTGTAGCATCCCGGTTTCTCGCCACCCCCTCACTGCAGCTGACATCAAAGAACATCTGTTTGTTGTGCAAACCCGCCTCTGAGCTCCACGTTAAGTAACAGCAATCAGCCATGTCAGAAGTTCTGCATCTGAGAGAGAGAGAGCATAAAGTCAGCTGAGGTTGCATGGGCAGACTCTGTTCTTCCTCTGTGTATGTGTGTGTGTAACCCTCATGGTAAAGCAGCAGTGCATGCGATCAGGGGACAGATTTGCGATTTGCTTTTCACAGGAAATTAGGCTGCTTTCTCTTAGCTGCAGCGGTGCAGAAAAACCACAGGCCATAAGGCATGAGAACACATGAGCTCTGTTCCTATATGCCACAGTTCCTCATCAGAGCCACAATGATTTATTGTGTTTAAAGGTGCATGCAGGAGACTGAAACTGTAAGATTCCCTGCCATAAACAAGACACGCAAAACAGGTGTAGCAGCCTGGTGCTTTCAGAAGAACATGCTGGTCTCTAGATACCAATTAATACAGTCTGTCTTTGTGTGTGAACACGGCCTGTATTCTAGAGAGCATTAGATTGTATACAGCAGACAGACAGGTAAACAGACAGACAGATAGATACCATATTGAATTAATCCCTGATGCAAGACAGCAGCAACAATGTTTACAAAATATAACACAATATACGACATGTTACACTTGATAAAGCCGAGGGAAGCCCTCTGAGAACTCATTTAGGCCCACAGCATGACAGAAACTGGATTTCCTATAAGATAATATACCTGTCTTCATTTGCCTACAAGCAATACTGCTGGTTACAAGATTACACGTTCTTATAATTCAAAATGATTCATTTTAAGTGCAGTTGAATGTGCATCACATGTTTACAGGTTAATCGCATGAATATATATAGAAAAGGCAGGAGAATATGTGTGTGAACAGAAGCTCTGAAGCTGACAGTACAAGAGAAAGACAAAGAGACGGCTGTGAGCTCATTTACATTTCATTTCAAGTCTGCAGCCATTTGCTGTGGCAGGAGGAAGTTTTAACACCAAAGTCCAATAAAACAGTGACAAGCACGTGAGATTTCTGCTCTCGGTGGCCTTTCATGCTGCAGGTCCCCGCCAGGCAAACACACGACGGTCTTTGAGATGTTTTCTGTATAAATAACAGGGAGTGAGCAGTCAGAGCTGTCTGTCTGAGTCCCACACACATACAGGTCCTGTCATGTCCTATAATACACCCTTCATTACGACCGGCTGCCTGGGGCAGATAATAATGTGATGTAATGTGATGTGTGCTGCTAATTTAACATGCATTTATGAGCCAACAGTGACGTCAGATAAATGAGTTACACTATATTACACAGCCCACGGATATCATCACAATGAAAATGAAAATGTGTGTGTGTGTGTATATACATATATATATAGAGAGAGAGAGAGAGAAAGAGAGAGAGAGAGAGAGAGAGAGAGAGAGAGAGAGAGAGAGAGAGATAGATAGATAGATAGATAGATAGATAGATAGATAGAGAGATAGATAGATTTAGACTTATACTAAAATACTATAACAAAACACTTAAAAATAAATACAATAAAATACTTATAAAATAAAAGTCTTCGCTGTCTCTTTAAATCCACCGTTCGCCTGGCTTATGACGTAAATGACGACATCAGCGCCTTAGATACGCATACGTCATTCAGGGGAGCTCCCGCTCTGCAGCCAATCAGGAGCGAGGATTCATTCTGTCGGTTCATCCGCCCGCAGACGCGCTCGAGTTTCTCTTGTAGTTTGTGCGGGTCGATCGTGTGGGATCGTGTGGGATCGTGTTGAATCTCGAGCGATAATCCAGCGATCGGTTTGTGTTCTTTAATAAAAATAAACACAAACGCAAAGTGAACGCGGCTGTATTTCTCTTCGGGGCGGCTCTTCTGTACTGGATACGGTGAAAAGTGTCCGTCAGTGCTGCTTTATGACATTAAAACACTAAATATAAATATTTCATGTAAACATAAAAACTGGACATGTCCACCGCCGTGTTTAATACGGAAGCGCGTCGTGTTGACAGCAGCGGCCTCTCCGCGTTTAACGCGTGTAAAATAATGATAAACAAACGCTGTGGTCAACTCGCCGCTTACTCTTTATATTTATTATATATTTATCAGTAATGTTTGCGAAATATGAGCACGGAAACGACACGCGATCCCTCCACGAATAGCTCGTCTTTTTGCGGCACTAGGTAACGCGTGACGTCAGAGACGCTTTACGACGGATGCGTATTAAAGCCGCGTTTGTTCGACGGCGCCGGGAGCCAATGGGCTCGGCGGGTCCCGCCTCTCGCTCGCTTCCGACCAATCGCGTGCGAGCGTTCCGCGTCCGTATGGTGTTGACCTTTGGAAGCGCGTCACCGCCCACCGCGAGCAAAACTATAAATAAGGGCGGATGACAGCGGCGGGGGACGAAATTAAAGCAGAGAGCGGGGTCGGAGGAGCTCACGGAGATCTCACGGAGATCGTTTGAGAGGCACCGAGCGGACTATCTTCACTCACTGCGGCTGTTTATACGCGCGTTTTTCTATTGCACTCGTTAAATGTACCGCGGCCGCTGAAAAGCTTCATTTTGCACGACGCAAGTGAGTATCGACGCGCTGCTGGGCTTCTGCTTCGTGGTTTTGATTGCTGGTTGTGTGTGTAAGTGTGTGTAAGTGTGTGTAAGTGTGTGTAAGTGTGTGTTTTAGGGGACATTAAATGGCAGGGCAGGTTAAAGGGCTCTTGCTGCGTCACTCGTCACAGAGCCGCGGCGGGTTGCCAGATATCAGCAGACTCACACGAATGGCGTTCATGTATCAGACAGACGCAAATATTGAATGCAAAGACTGAGATGCTGCAGAAAATCGTTTGCATTCGCAGTCGGTTTGTGTTTTCAGATCTAACGGAGGATATTGTATTATAATCTGCTGGGTGGGCGCGTCGATGCGATCTCCGACGCGTCACGCGCGCGTCCAACGCGCCCGTTTCTGCCTTTTACGCGTTTGCGCTCGACGATTAACGGGAACCTTGAAGAAACGTTGAAGAAATCGAGTTACTAAACGAGTGATTAAAGCTGCCCGGTCGTGCGTTTCATTTTCTCACCACGTCGTGCATTTTTCACGGAGAAAACCGAGCTGACGCGGTAGTGGGGTTGTGACGTCAGCAGTGCGTGGTCTAGTCAGGGCGAGTGAGTTATTACGTAACAGCCGCGTCACTGACGCGAGTGCATCCCGGTGCACGGTCGGTGTCTCATTTCCATATGAAAATGACCAGCCGGGGTTGTTCACGGTTCTTGTTTCTCTGCTTCTCTCCAGGAACTGGATCGGTCATTCGTGGACTGAGACGTTCTGCAACCAGCACTTTGTTCTCCAGGTTTCTGTGTCGGGCTCCAGCCTCCTCTCGCCTCCGGTGGCTTACAATACAACAGGAGAATTCGCACAGTTTTACTCCAGGACGGTGCCGCAGCTATGCAGCTTGAAATCCAAGTAGCTCTCAACTTCATCATTTCCTACCTGTACAACAAGCTGCCCCGACGACGCGTCAACATTTTCGGCGAGGAGCTGGAACGACAGCTGAAACAGAAATACGAGGGACACTGGTACCCAGACAAGCCATACAAAGGATCTGGATTCAGGTGTATTCATGTTGGGGAGAAAGTGGACCCAGTTGTTGAGCAAGCAGCCAAAGAAAGTGGGTTGGGCATCGAGGATGTCCGCAACAACCTGCCTCAGGACCTCAGCGTCTGGATCGATCCCTTCGAGGTGTCGTATCAGATCGGCGATAAGGGACCGGTCAAGGTGCTCTATGTGGACGACTGTAACGAGAACGGCCAGGAGTTGGACAAGGAGATCAAGAACAGCTTTAACCCAGAGGCGCAGGTCTTCATGCCGATTCGAGAACCCGTGGGTATGTCCCCCGACCTCCAGTTCACCGTCCCCTCCGTTTGGCCAGTCTGCGGCGGTTAGCCCCACCTTCATGCGCCGTTCCACGCAACCTTTGACCTTCACCACTGCCACCTTCGCTGCCACCAAGTTTGGCTCCACGAAAATGAAAAGCAATGGGCGTAACGCCAACAAGGTGGCCCGGAGCTCCCCAACCAACCTGGGCTTGAATGTAAACAACCTCCTGAAGCAGAAAGCCATGTCCACATCCATGCATTCTCTCTACGGCGTCGGCTTGGGCAGTCAGCAGCAGCAATCAGCCCTCTCTCCAAACGCCAAGGAGTTTGTGTTCCCCAGCCTCCAGGGCCAGGGCAGTCCAAGCGCAATGTTTCCCGGGGAGTCGTCCCTCAGTCTCAGCCCTCTCCCGTACAGTAATGCCTTTGACGTGTTTGCGTCCACGGGGCCTTCATGAGAAATCCCTCATGGACAGTCTGAGCTTCAGCTTGAGCAACATGCAGTATTCTAACCAACAATTCCAGCCAGTGATGGCCAACTAGAAAACAAGAGTACTGCCCCGAGCAGAGGCGTGCGACGGGGAACACGCATTCACATTTCAAAAATGAAAAGGAGGATTGAAAAGCAACACTGCGACGGTAAAATCCCAGTGAAGTCAAAAGATTATGAGCCTAAGGGTGAACCGCTTTGTTCCCTTGAGTATTTTTGTCATTCTTCTTCTGAGGAAGCTTGTGGTGCAATCAAGCTTCGTTACCTAAACTCATATTGTTTTTTTTTAAAGTTGTTTTCTTTTGTCAACCAAGCACAAAATTATTTTTACTGACTGTTTTCAGATCTTTATGAAGAAAACTATGAATCAAGGCCTCTCATAGTATTCAAGATTAAGCTACACGGCCAGCTTTCCAAGGGGCTGGCCTGAATGCTGAACGAGGGGTTTTTTGGTCATTTTTCTAACTGTGTAATTAATTTAGTGGAGAGTTTGTAAAATATCAGAGTATATATTGTTTCTACGACATATTGCATTTGTATCTTTTTAATACTCCAGTGATCTGTGACGACTGCAGAAGATTTTGTTATATTTGTTTTTATTGAAATTGTAAAATGAATTCATCTTTGAGAACATCTGCTCTTCTAAAGATTGTGTACAGAATATTCCATTGTGTTGGGATTTCAATATATTTGCTTTTTTGGGGAAAAAGAAAAACAAGAGTTGTATTTTCTGTTAAAGAGTTCAAAGAATTTTTGCTATATGGATGAAATGTAATCGTATATTAATTTTGTACCAACATTGTGCAATACTTGACACAAACGAATAGTATAACAGAGTATTTGGAGTCGGTGTCTTACATGTAAAGAGCGACTGATAGTTTATTAAGTTTGTATTAAAATGCTTGAAATGACATTCTGGCCTTTTATTTACATTTATTTATGTTCCAAATATTTTTCTGCTGTTTTACTTCTGGGATAAAATTATTCAAATCAATTATGATCTAGACTAATATATGCTGAGCGGTTCAGAGGCTCTTTGTGCACTAACGGTTTAAATTCTAGTCTAGATTTTCTCTTAAAAACTTATTTTAAATGTGTCCTCATTGCTTTACGGCTTAAGAAAATGTTTCCACCTGCCGTTTACAGATGCAAGTGTAATTGTCTATAAATAATACAAGTGGCCGTGACTCACAGCTGTCACTTCTGCATGTGTTCTTACAGTCATCAGCTGTTAGCTGCACTTACCGTTCATGTTTTCATTTGATAAGTGCTTTAATTCAAAGTGACACTGTTATTGGTACACATTTATCCACATGTGCCCCATTAGAATTAAACATGATCTCTGGTTTGACAGCAAACAGAGAAGTTTAATAAAATGATTTTCAACAGAAACCTGTTTCTGGTGGCAGAAATTTCCCATAATACTTTTGGTCTCCAAACCAGAAGCACTAATTCTAGATGAAGAGAAAACCAGCTCTGATTTCAGCAGATCTGTTATGAGTAAATGAGTTTATACAGTGACCACTAAGTACTGAAGATTTAAACCAAACTTAAAATATATGAACGTTACTTCATTACATAATATCAAACTAAGTGGCATCTGCAACAAATGATGCTGGAGATGTTGCTGGAGGTCTCAATGTAATTTTTAGTGGCTATATTCAGTCATTTCCCAGCAGGTGATCTAGCAAAGTAACCGCAGGTGTAGTTCATCATATTAACTAACTAGTTAACATTTCACTAATTTGTGTTTGCTTGAGAAGTTAACTTTAAAATAAAACACAGCCTGTTTAGATCTAAGTGACATTAATTTTAAGTGTGATTTAAATGCTAATAATGAGGTTGTCATGAAGTTTGGTCAGATACACATGAAGGATGTGAAGAGTTTATCAGGATCATTGTTGTTGTTCATCTCTGATGTTTATCAAAGTCCAAACCAGCTGCTGCCGAGCTGGAGATGAACTGAATAAATGTCAGCCAGCTCGGATAAGCACTTAACAGCTCTCTGGTTCCTGTAAGCAACATGGATCTATATTTAGCGCTGTAATTAAGTAAGTTGATTGAGTGAAGTGAATTGTGGAGGCCATTCGCAGATGAGTTTACCCACAACCTCACGTTCTCTCATGTTTTGTCTCCCTCCATGTCCAACAGAGCGAGATTCCTGCTTCTTACAGCTAAATGAACTAACACTCGTGTGATGCTTGCATGAAAATGGAAAAAGGAGAAGACAGAATGTGGTACTGTACTTTTCATTTACCTGTGAATATTGTTTTCGCTCAGAATGCACCACTGACTGTAGGGTTAAGAGTCTCTTTCTGTGTATGCCTGTTTTAGCCAATGGAAGTTCTTCGATCTTGAGCTGTCCTTTGTATGAAATCTTATTACATTATAAATTAGAGTATAAGATAAACTTAATGTACTAATATAAAAACCTTGATTCTGTGTTGGGATAGTTTCAAGGAGGTCAGGAAAATAAAGGCCTCAGTCAGTTCTCTGCTGTCAGGACGTCTTTTATCTCTGTCCTTGTGTAGGTGTAAAGCCTGACAGCTTTCTTCAGTGAAGCTCTGAACTTCAGCAGCTGTGATGAGTCATACAGTGAGTGTGTGTATGAGACAGGTGGAGGCTTCAGGGTGGCAGTAGAAGATACGATTACACTGTTTATCAGCGAGCTAGAGGAACAGCATGATTTACAGATTGGGAGAACTTCAGCTCTTTGTCCCTGTAGGAGGAGGGATGATATGGAGTGGGTGATGAAACCAATGGAGGATGATGGGAATATGAGCGCTTGTCACCGAGGGGTTGATTATAGACATTCCTAAATAAGAGAAGGTCCTCCGAGAAGTTCAGGAGAGAAGCATTTTGTGTGTTGTAGCCACACACATCTGATTTCCTTTCTGAAAGAGACGCTGGAAATTTACAGTGGCCACAGATTGTGAAGTATAATATTTCAAGCCCCAGACCTAAGTGATCACAAGCTCACTCCACACACTGTAAAGCTTATTCTGGCCAGGAGCTGCCTTACTGCCAAACAAGAAAGGGCTCAGACTGCAGCACAAAAAGTGAGGATAAAAAGATAAGTTGGTTTTATGAAATGCACACAAGAACAACAGATCAGTGTGTGGAAAATCGTTAATAATGGCTTTAACAAAGGCGTGGTACCAATGGTTTTACAGAAAAACATACAATTTTTTTGTTTAATTATAAAGTCTTTCTGTTTCACAGACTAACTCACTAAAACGTGTAATATTCTGTACAGTTCTGCTTGTGTAGTATTTTCAAAGATCTTACAAACCCGGCTAGCATCAGAAATCTAGCCCAACTAGTTCTTCCCCTGAAGCCTCCTTGTCTTAACCTCATTTCTTGTGTAGATATATCTTGCTTCCAGCACTGATTAAAAACTCCTTTATAAACATCTCTGGATGTTGTGTAAAACCAGACAGTTACATCAGAGCTTATCAGAGCAAGACACTCCAGTTTACAATGTGGAATATCAGACAGTCAGAACAGACTTTGGGCAGTTGTGGGTGTATGTTTGATGCTGTGACTGACTGTACTCGGGTCTGACTGCTGTAACAATCTGAACCCCAAACAGTTTCGATTTTGAATGTTGAGTTATTAAGGACAGCGCATTGAAATCTATCCAAATCACCCGCCTGGTTTACATGATATAAATTTTTAATACGTGCCCCCCTGAAGGCAGCACATCCTGTACATACATTGTCCAGCAGAAGCATCCCCCCCAACCAGTGGAATAATCTCTGAACACTGTCTTTGTGATCATGTGTAGCTCCTGATATAAACAAATTAAACATTAAACTACAACTACACAAGCACCATGTAATCAGTAATCATCACTGACAAATATTGTTTGTTTACTTTAATAGTTAACCAGAACTTGAATAGATAGAGATATTACAGGGAAGGAATGTTTTGAGATACCATGTTAAACACACGCACTAAACCAACACATCACATCATAAATTGTATTGTGGTCATGCTCTCTCAGTCTCTGTGAATGACTGTGGGAGGATCTGATCTGCTCTGCTCTGTAGCGTGTTGCAGAACTGTGTGGATGCCACTGTCTTCACTAACTTCATGCTACAGGAGGAAAGATGGCACACTACCAAACACCATGACAGGCAGATTCCACCAAACGGCCTGTTTGCTTCAGGAATTACGTCAGTCTGAGGCAGACTTTTGAAAGACTGAAAAGATGTTTATACTGTAAGATAGTTAGACAGACTGAAGGACTCTGAATGATTGCCCTGACGCATACTGTATGAATGCACGTGCATGCACAGAAAGTATTACTCGCTATGAAACGCCTCGAAAATGAAGATGTGGGTGAACAAGCGGATTCATACAGGAGCTGTATTACAGTGTCATAATTTAGGATATGATCTTTAGGCTGATCTGGAGTCAGTGCAGATTGTGGTTAAGCTGATCTGGGAGTCAGTACAGATTGTGGTTTAGGCTGATCTGGAGTGAGGCAGATTGTGGTTTAAACTGGTCTGAGGTCAATTCTAAATCATTGGTGTGATCTTGAATTCAGAGAACCTTTTTGAATTTTTTTTTACATTTAAATATCAGTTTGAGATTTTTTTTTCAGTGTTTTGTTTAGTTTGTTAAAATCATGTTTTTGTGTGAGCGAATGAGAGTCATTAGAGTTCATAAACCCAGTAGTGCAGTTTCCTCTCGAATGGTTAATGATGACCTAGTGAGAAAATGAGTGAGAGAGAAACACACACACACACACACAATGTGTCTGCATACTAATGAGAGGACAAACAGAGAGCTGTGTACAACACACACACACACACACACACACACACACACACAAAGGATGTGAAGGTGTCTGAGTGTCACTTCGCCTCATTATCGTGTGTTAGAGTGTGTGTGACAGGATGTGTAAGTTTCAGTGTATGTTCTTTGTTTGTGGGTGGCATGTGTGCAACTCTGTTGCAGTTAGTCCTGTGGAAACCCAGCTAACAATTTTAGGTTGTAAGAAAGTTTCCAAACATTTCCATTAGATAATATAACATTAAAAATATCTTAAGTTATAGAAACATTGTATTAATATTGCTGCTTAATTATAAGAACATTATTCAAACTATTTGCTTCTGTTTTAAAACATTCAATACCAACTTCAGAATAACGTTTGATTACCCCAGAGAACGTCAGCCAACGTTCTGAGAACATTCCCTGTTAGCTGTAAAACTGGAAGACAAATGGTGTACAGTAACTGCTTACATGCCACTAATTCAAGTAATCTGGTTAGATATGGATCCATCTTCTATGCAGGTAAAAATGTGTTTCTGTAGCTTAACTGTTAGCATGACACTAATAATGCCAAAGTCTTGAGTTTTGATTACCCCAAATGAACTGTTAATCACTTTGGATAAAAACAAATTAAAATGTAAATGTCTTTACCCGTCTTTAACTGTGTGTTTGAGGCTATAATTTGCACGTTTGTGAGCTTTTCCTGTCAGTACGGTTTCATCTCTGGTTGAAGGCTATGTTGGATGTTTTGATTAGAGCTGGTGAGATGTAATGGCTGGAGTCCATCATCTTCTGCAGATGTCAGCACAGCACTGCTAGTTTGAGCAATAGAAGTTGTAAACATGAGCTGCTCTCAGGAGAACGAATCAACACTGAACTTGCATTTAAACATCCCATCACTCTCAACTCCTCAAAGAGATCTGCCGTACGTTTCAATATGTTTGCTGCCAAAACCTGCTCGCCACACATGGGTGATGGGTATTTTAATACGTTCGGTTATGCAAAAGAGACTTGAGCTAAAGTAACTTGAGAAATAAGAGGAAGTTGGACTGGAGGAACGCTGGAACACATGCAACTTTATTGTTGTGATGTGGTGCTGTGATACAAATATTCTCCTTATGATGATTCACTGGAAACTCCTTTACAGAAAAACATAACAAGATCCATTCCAGGCAGTCGGCCACTCCACCTCAGGTTTCTGTTTTACCCGCAAACACAAATGACCTCTTTCTTAATAAGGTCAGCTGTAACCTCCACTGCCCGTGTCCATCTCGGGCTTTGACCCAGCCAGACAGTCAATTCCTAAAGATAGAACACACAAATCATACGTCTGTCAGCCGTCAAATATAGACTGAGAGTCAACAACTATGGATCGGACTCTCACTTCTCTTTACTGTAGCCATGGGCACATCCAGAGAACCGCAAATCACAGTCATGTTGTGTCCACCTCTTTCTGGCTCTCTCTCCATCCCTGTATGTGCACTAGCTCATATACTTGATCACAATCTGCAGGCAAATTTATCATTTGTATAAAAACCACTTGAAGTGGGAACATTCTCAAAACGTTCTCTAACGATCTCTAAAGTTCTCTCAAAAGTTATCAAAAATGTTTTTGCGGTGACGTTAGTAGGACTTTTTAAACGTCATATATCGAAACATTAAACTAATATTTGTTAGCGGAACGTTTTACAAAGGTACAGAATTAAATGTTTGAATAACGTTCGTAACTGAGCAATAATGTTTTTGTTAGTTAATTGAAACATTGGGTCACATTTGAATACACTGCAGCTGTGAGGACATTAGCAGTACAGAGCAGGTCATGGGGAAAGTCAAAGGTCAGTGTGTGTCCATATGCTGGTCAGAAGGACAACACTGGAAGTTCAATGGATTCAGTCTTCAGTTCAGAAGTGAATACTGCTTATATAAATCTCTCCCCAGTCTGCTAATACAAAACAAAAAGTACACAAGGACGTCTTCTAAATGTAGTTTTAAACGTTCTTCTATGTGTGTGTTTGTTTTGTGGCTGACAGTGGTTATGTGGCCATTTGTTTTCAACACTTTCCCACAGACACAACAGAGAACGATTCAGTATAATGTGATGGTGTCCTTGCTGATGCAGGCCTCTTTATGTGGCATGTAATCTGAGCTTTCAGTACCAGGACTGACCTCACCCACCCTGAATGGGCCCTGAGGGCCAGGCCCTGTTTCCGGTGCTTTCACTCTGCTTAGCTCGGCACTATGATTATAGTAAAGCCAGGGCTGGGACGGACACATTTGTGCTGAGGAGACAAACACACGCACAGAGTCTGTGGAAGTGAATGATGGTAGCTATCACACAGAGTTTGAGATGAGAACTCTCAAGGGCTTCTGGATGGAGTAAATAAGTCATGTTTAACGCACTGTAACATCTAACAGTACAGGAAGCTGCCGCTTTTTAAAAACTGTGGCTTGCCAAGCTACAGTCAAAGCTACTCATAATTTAACCCAGTTAAAGTGCAGCTACTCGAGCTGCTCTTGTGATAAAACAGCATTTACACTCAAAACTAAAGGACTACAACACTATGAGCTCAATACTATTATGAGCTCTTTTGACATAAACCACCCAAGCAACACTGTTGCATTTTCTTCTGGTCAACTTTTTGGTTTATCAACCACCAACTTACTCCTAATCAAAGTTTTATAATGAACAAAAAAACTCTGGTGTTCATGAAACAAGACCTGATTTTACCCCCACCTGATTTCTTTTCAAGCAGAAATCAGACGTGTTGAAATAGAGGACACAGTCTGTGGGTTCATTGGCCTCTTTTTCTAGTTAATAAACAGACTTTCATTTGGAAATTTCACAGGAAATCGCGAAACACACAGTGGAGAAGAAATGATATATAACAGTCAGTGTTTCTCACTTTGATGTATAGACTCTCTGGTTTTATATTTATTGTGTTATGCTCTCTGCTTTCGGTTTTATTTCTAAATTGGGAAACAGTGTTATATAATAGGTACACTGTAAAAAAAACATTTTGTTTAATCAATAGAGTCATTTCAAATTTTTGTAATCTTGATCTGGTCTTGAGTTGCTGTAACTTTTAAGAAATGGTTGGAAAATTGCTTGTTATACCAGTCAGGATTTAAAATTTTATGTTGAAATGACTTGTATAGCCAAGTTGATTAAACTTAAAAATTTAAGGCAGCAACGTTTTTATAGTGGATGTATATAACGTTATGATTATGAGAAATAATATCCATTTTTAGATCTAATACCAATAGCTTCTAATATCTGCCTTATATGTAGCTTCAAAAATGAATACAGTTAAACTTCTTTGACTTCTTTTGACTCCAATGAGCAACCGATTAGTTAACACCCATAGCAACCACCTAGCGATTGTAGCACCCCGTGGAACAACCGCATAGCAACACCCTGGCAATCACTCCACAACACCTTAGCATTGTGACGGGCGTGTGACATAGGCAACCACCACTTACAGTCTTCCAGACAGAAGGCTGAAAGAAAAGAAAAGACACAGAAAAGAAAGGATTTTAGACGCACGGCCCACATACTGCTAAATGGGGCATAATGGTTTTATTCTATACACAAAGACAAAAGCCGCTCAAACAAGACCAGTTCTGGAGCTGTGTGGACAAGACGGCCCTTCCTCTCTGTGTGTGTGTGAAGGGTGAGGTCAGAAGCAGAAGTCCTGCAGGCAACTGCCCAACACTCAGAGTAAACAAGCAGGCATTGTGAAGACAATCTGTGTTTCTCTGCATCACATTTCAGTGGATCTGAAAGACACAGACAGAGCGTTTTAGATGAGGGTTCACTGATGTGTGCTGTATGCAAAACAACAAGCTCTGGCATTGCTTATTCAAACCAACTGAAATAATCTGTCAAATAATATGCAGTGTAAATGGTCATCTGTACAGTACACAGAGGAGTTAAAGTACCCAAAACGTATACTTTAAAGTCTGGGGAACTTTGTATGGTACTGATTTAAATTGTACATATACAAAAGTTAAATCTAGCCAGAAGCATTCTACAGTAAAATAAACATTTCACATTTTCCCATCACATTTAATCATACCTCAGCACTGAGAAACAGAAAATAAAAATATTTGCTTTAGTCTGTTGAACTAATGAAATCAAGCGAAACAACAGCGGTCTGTCATGCAACCTGTTTAATCCCAATTTACAAAGAAAAATAAACTTGATTTTAAATAAACATTCTGAAAACATGTTATTTAACACAATTTGCTTTAAGTAAATTAAAATCCTTGTTTTAGGGATGTTAAGATATTAAGACAACAACACTGATTAATTAAAAATGATTTTTGCCATTTGGCGGAACTGAGAATGCTGTACTAGAAACAGGTCATATATCAGATGCTTCACATCTGAAGGATCGTACAGTCCACTCAATACGAGACATCCCTGAGCGTCCTGAGGTTGAGGGTCTTACTCAAGAGTACAATAATGATCGAACCAGCAGCCCTGATCTTTAACCACTACACCACCCCACCCCCACCCGAGGCCATATTACAGGAATCAATAAATATGATTTATTCTGCAGCAGTCAGCAGCCGAAAAGAGAAAAATGACGCGTCATGCAGCGTGTGGGACGTGTTTAATGTGGGTGTGTGATATTTATAACCCAGCAGCTGCTCTCTGCTTCACCTCTCCACTTTACACACACGGCTAATGAGCTTTCTCTCAGAGTCTTGCTAAGTGCTAACCTGAGCTGAGTTTACACTGGAGCAGTAATGAAATCAAACGTTAGCCCTCGCACGCGCTGTAGCATGCTGGCCAGTTGTCATGGTGATGTGCTGGGTGAATGTGTCCTGTATTCTTGTATTATTGTGTGCCGGCTGTGGAAACTTGTCTTGTAATTGATGCTTCTCAGTCCTCATGGCTCTGGCTCCAGTCTAAGACAAGCTCTTTGAATAAATGTGACGCTGTTTTAGAGCTGAGTTTGGTGCACTGCCAGTCGCAGGACGTGTTTGGCTCCAGAGTTTGGTAGCTTTGGTAAGTTGTTGAAGCTGAAGTGAATTAATAACAGGCATAGGAACAATTGGAGCGTGGAATTTTAGCCCTGGATTATTGTCTTTTTAACCCCTGGTGAAGAGTACTTTTAACCCTGGGTTAAGTAACGTTTCACATTTTTGAATTTGTATTTTTGAAAAGGGATTAGGGCTGTTTTAACCCTGGGTTAAAAACTCAACTCCAGTGCCAAAATGCACAGTGTGAATTTTTATAAAGAATGCCAAACCATAATGAGGATAACCCAGGATTACATTAACCCAGGGTTAAAAAATGACCCTGGGATAAAATTTCACAATTGTCTTTGTGTGAGTAACAAACATAGACTTTGGTATCTCCTTAAATTAGAAGATATGTTATCACTAAACCAAAAGCTTTAACCACTTTAACCAGTTCTTTACTGGAGTGATGTGGGGAGTAAAGAGTCAAGATCTGGACTGAAGGTTGAAAGGTTAAATGCTGAAAGCAGTTTCCATTGTGCCCTCAGCCAGCTGACTCAAAGTCAACATGAGAAGTCCATTAACAACCGACTTTAATTCCATAACGTGACGCATTTCAGAGTGAAACAGGAAATCCAGTGAGAGAAAAATGAGGGACGGGACTTGATTTCATCCAGCAGGAATTAATTGAGTTGTGAGACATCTGTGTCACATACCAGAGTGAAGAGCTGGGAGGAGCTGAGAAACGAGAGAGAGGTCACGTTTAGTTATTTCACAGGCTGTGATGTAATTCTATTCTGATGAAAGATTACAAAGACATTTTTATGAAGAGATTTTTTTGAAAACAATGTGTTGTACTGCAGTGCACAATAAGACCAGAAACATATTAAAGAAAAAACTGGGAGAAATTTTGATTTCAATAGTTACTGATAAAACGTGCTACTACTGTACTCACAAACAGCCAACAATGCTGCAAACAATTGTATAAATAAAATGTTTAATATATTTGTTTGCTTTGAATTGCTCTGTTTACCCTTAACATGGAGAAAGTCCACATGTGAGACCTGTAATCTGTGCATATGGGGGTACTGCTCTGTGTGGTATCTTTAATTCCCGTCCCGGGAACAGCTTGTGCTTTCTGGACGGGCTCTTCACGTCCTGCAGGCAGCTCTGGAGTGAAACAGAGAGAATGTGAGATGTGAGTGCTGATGTGAGGTGCTCCTCATGACAGATGGTCAGTAGGTTGCGTGTGATTCTGTGTGATACTCATGTTTTCAGCTTCATTTGGAGAGGATATTGCCCTGGGATTCTCTCAGCAGCTCCAACCTCCAGTTCCTCTTTAATCCCTTTCCCTTAACAGTGAGATTAATGCATGAAGCAATCACACACACACACACACACTTCAGTGGAATGAGAAATGCAAGGAAATTGGTGAATACAGGATCTCCTGATATCAGGGAGGCAGTCAGGGCTGTAAAATCATATTTTACGCTCATAACACCAAAACGCCCGTTTTCAAGACGTTTGTAAAACTGAATCAATGTTTTAGTAGCAGTAAAATGGTGAAGAAGTCAAAGATCTAACCTAATGTTAGACAACAAATCTTTTTAGTTACTGTGGTTTATTTGTGTTGCTATAGCATACAACCATATTTACTGCAGTATATAGAATGTACACTGTGTATAAACGTTTATATTTCCTGTATGAAATACCCAGACCTGTTACACTGGCCTTGGTTTGGGTATTTCATACATACAGAAAAGTTCAACAGTTAAACAAAATGTAAACAAACTACAAACAAACAAAAAGTATCTTCATTCATGTTTTGCTGCCTCATTGATCTTCATTAACAACCTGAAAGACGTGTGTGGCTGATGTGATCTCAACATGGCCGTCACCTTTCATGGGCGACCTGCATTATGTAGAATGAAACCGTTTTCTAGATCACTGATAGAACCAGAATCTTCATTAAATGTTTTTTAATGAGTTTTTAATGACTCAAATGAGTTTTCAGAATTTTAAGCATTCATCAAAAATGCCTTTCTTCACATTTGGTGTAAAACTGTTCGGAAACGCTTGATCATTTGAGTGTTAAAGCTAGTTTGGTGTTTAAATGCAGAAAACTTGATTTTTTCCGGTTGGAGTTTGTCTTGGTATGATAATGAATCCTTCAGTTTCTAATGTCTGATGGTCTGAGGATGGTTTAGTTTAGATGCAAGTGTTGGATATGTATATCATTGAGGGTTCTGTTTGTGTTCTCAGAAAGTAACTGGAACAGAAGTGAAACGTGTGTTCATTTTGTGCCTGTCTGGATGGGTAGATTGATCATTTGTGTCTCTTATGAAAGGAATTATGGGAAAAGTCACATGTAATGAGAGTTGTTTCACCCCTGTGTCTGCAGTTCTCACCAAATACTTGCTTATGTCTAATGTGTTCATTCTGAAGCAGAGAATGTTAAGATCACATGAAGCACTTCATCGCAGAAGCAGCTGCTGTCTGAAATATAATGTGTTTTCTTCAGAGTAATGTTGAGGCTCTGCAGTTATGTGAACAGAACGATGTGGAGGTCAGGTGCTGATGGCAGGATGAACATTGAGTGTTGTGGGGAAAAACGTTAGCATTGGGTTTATCACAGCAAACAGAATTGGAGGACATGAATGTACCCAGGTAACAATTTAAGGTTGTAAGAACTTTTCATTAAATTTCCAACATTTCCATTAAATAACAAAATTATTAAAAGTGTTGTTTTGAATGTTCTAGAAACGTTCAAAGCATCCAGTTTTTTAGCCGTTGTATTAACATTATTATTTGATTATAAAAACATTCAAATATAAAATAAATCCTGTGACTATTTTCAAATAGTTCCACTAACAACTTAAGAGTAACATTTTTGAGAGACATAACATTTAAAAATGTTTTACTAATGTTACCCAAGAACATTTCTGAACTTTCAGTGAACATCCTGGCCAATGTTCTGAGAATGTTCTGAGAAAGTTCTCTGTTTGAGCTCTCGGGTAACCAGAGCTCTGGTGAGATAGGAGCACTGCTAAACTCACACACATTAAAAGTGAGCTCATATTATGCAGTGATGGGGATATACTGCGGCTTTAATGGTGAAACATTATGAATGGTAATCCAGAGGCTTGTTTTCACTGGAGTTTGGCACTGATCCTGTCTCAGTGACTCTGCTTCTCTTCATATCCTCACTTTCTGTCTGTAGGTGAGGAGCTCTTGAGTAAGACACCTCAGGTTTCTCTTTGTAGTAGAAATATATGCTGGAGTCACTTCAGATGAGAAAGCATCTGTTAATTAGAGAATAATGTATATTTATATATATGCCTATAACAGACCATAACATGACCATAACAGCACAACAGTAGGTGTGATAGTTAAACAGACAACAGAGGGTATGAAAAAGCATGTATAAAACATATATGGAATTACTTCTCCCAGAGTTTTGTTAAAAACGATTTTATGTCATGTATGTCCTCACCTCGTGGCTGAAAGAGAAACCGGGACACTGTTCAGTGACAGGGCCTTCCAACAGAGCTTGTGGCACCAAACATGGGCAGCATCAGATTTACTCCAGAGCTAATAATATCAGCAGCTGCACAGCTCAGAATGTACGGCTGCTGCCAGAAGACAGTCTGTACACACGCTCCACACATTTCACTGCTGTGACGACACAGTGAGCGCTCCTGCCCGGCCATAATGACACTTACCCCCGGCCACAGCACGTATACAGCACACCTTAGCATGTGTGTGGATATTAAACACACGACCGCATTATGAAACACTCCCTCTATAATTCAATTCGAAAACAATTTAGCCTCACTGAACCAGTTTCATGATGTCATGCTGAGATGATCTTTAAACTCTGTTGCAAAAGTTCTCGTGTGCTGGAGAGACCTTCACCATCTGACCCAACAGATCTGAGAATGATTTTAAATGTCACTTTACTATACAAAGTCAGATGCACTCTGTGAAAAACCTTTAATATCCACAAAGCAAATTTACATCTAAGCATGTCTATGTTTGAAAATATAAACAGTTTCATATATATGTGTGTGTGTGCGTGTGTGTGTCTGTTATAAATATTCATTTTATAAATGTATAGTTTCTTCAGTTCAAAAGATTTTTAAAATCATATATTATCTTTTGATCTGATGGATCTTTATACATTTTGAATAATAATCTCTCTCTCATGCACATACACACATACATTGTCTTATCTAATACTCAGCTGTGCCACATAAAAACAGTAACGCTGCATGAATATGTAGCTGCAGTTTCTCCCGGTGGGCAGACGCGGTCTGAATGAGATAACTGTATTTTCTGGAGATGTCTGAGTGTGCCGTGATAAATATACACTTCAGCTTCCTGAACAGAGTAAAAATAAATCTCCACTGCATGTTACAGCTCTGTTCTTCATCTCAATACTGCTGGATTCTCACTGTGTTCATTATGGCCTCACCGGCAGGACACAGTCACTAAACATCAGTAATTCAGCATGAGACATTCAAGAAAACTCATTTAAATGCATTGTTTGATTCTTCTCTCCTGCCTCATACAACTATTCTGTACCATTACAGAATTAGAAAATCTTCTGTAGAAACTGCTTCAAAGGGAATATAATAATTCAGGCTAAGCGCTCCTGTATCTTTCTGTCTTTGCTGGGAGTTTATATATGCAGGCTGGGCTAGAAGTGAATTTTTATACTTTCAGAAGCTTCACCATGTTGTTTTGTAGCAGACTGTAAAATTCCTGTTTTTTTTATACAGTATGTGAACATACTGCAGAATGTTGTGTTTTTTTTTCTCTTTTCAATTTGTCAGTTCATAAAGCCTTTCCCACCTCGCCCTGTTTAATTGGACGTAATAAATTCACAGTATTTATGACGTTGTGTTGTCGGCTGGCAGTACAGGACAGAGGATATAGCTGCTGTAATTCACATGAGGGTGTAAAGCTCACACAGATCCAAACAGCTGCCTTTTGTTCAGTGTCTGGGTGGTGGGTCTGAAAACTCTCGAGTGATCCTCAGCTCCACACACAATTATTCTTCTTTACTTTTGTCTGCCAATAAGTCTGGATGGTGACCCTGATTTTGCTGAGTTCTGAATGTTCCTGGTTCAACAGGAACAGTTGATGGGCTTTGTACTGAGTTAAGGGCTTGTACACCATTCTTATCAACCTGTTATTTCTCTCTAGTAGATTATAATTAGGGGTAATGATAAGTTCAGAACCACCCAGGAACATGCCTTACTCAGAAAATTCAGGACGTGCAAGCAAAGCTTGTCACCAGTGTGTTGTGGGTGGTTGCCAGGGCGTTGTTAGGGTGGCTATAAGGTATTTGTAGTGCATTGCTATGTAGTTGCTAGGGTGGTTGCTATGTGGTCGCTTACTTGCCTGATTTAAAAGTGTCCACCCACTATTCTTTGATATTCTGGGTTTCTGGATACAGTTTGGGTCCCACCCACATCATTTAGAGTCTTACCTGAATAGTCATGGTGTCTTTTAATCTTCCGGGAATATTCTCACACTGAAAGGGACACCTCTCTTCTCCTGCCTGGAGCTTCACCCTGAAGGAAAACCCTGAAGCCTTTACACTCCCAATAAATAACAGCTCACCGTGAAACTGACAGTCAGATCATTTTGCACAGCCAACCATGTCTTCAGGGGAATGGAGTCCATGTCATACAGTGAAAAATGCGAATAATACTGCATGTGTAAACAGAGCTGCGTTATTAATGACGCTGACCGCTGCTGGGGTCAGACAAATCAGAGTTATGTGTTAAACAGTAAGGCCAGAGTTTCATATGGAGCTCACAGCCTAACAATACCAGACCAAGCAAACACAACATCTGCCATCTGAAACAGGGAAGCAGCTGATGTGTGTAGTGGATTTATTTGGGGTTATTACAGTGTGTGTCTGTTTTCTCCCACATGCCACTGGCTGAAAGTAATTATAGGACAGAGAAGTGATGACGGACTCAGAGCATCATCAAAGGCTGCTGGTCATCTGGTCATATGTGCATCTGAGAGAGACAGAGAGAGAGTTCATCATATAAAACAGGCAGGGTCAGGGAATTTTGGCATTGTGAAAAACAAAACAAACGCACAGAAAAACATTTGGTGTCGTTTCCTAAACATAATGTACAAATTTAAAAAAAACGTGATCTTATTATAACATGATAATCATAACAAAATATGTCTGATCACATTCACCACATCACCATAAGAAGGTTTTTGCAGTATGTTACTGAAAATGCCATTTGTTTACATTGCAGTTATGATCACTTGGGCAAAAAATGTTTAAATATAAAGAAAATATCTTTATAAACTTAATAGCTCTAACAAAGGCTTGTTTTTTGTATGCATAACAGACTTTCTCATCTTTATCTGATGACTTTGGGGACTCAGACATGTTCCTTTGACACGTCCTTACATGAGATTCGTGAGGGTCATGTTTGAAACTGATTCTCATTACACGTGTTTAAGACACGAGGTTATAACTCTTCTTTTGTAATTAGATTTGATGAATCAGGTGTATCGTGTTCTCTCTGTCTCACATCACTTCCAGCAGCTTCTGAATGAATTATCCACGAGCGGCTGCCCCTTCACAGCAGCCCAGAAACGATTCCTCACTGATGAATCAAGCAGGGATGTCTTGTTTGGGAAAAGACTGCAGCACAATAATATCCTGCCCTCTCTGCACTCAGCCATCATGTCTGCACATTGCCTATAAAATCCTTCTGAAAGCTGGTATTACAGATTATGGTTGTATGAGTCACATCATCTCAATAATAAATGTTTCATTATCGATGAAATGAAAACATTCATGCAGCAATTTGAACTCGATATAATTTGCATTGCAGCTCAATAAGAAATAATTAGAAGCCAACTGGACATTTAGCTGGAGAAACAAACAGGCCCCATTATATAAAATACACCAGCACTGATGCAATAGCGCCCTCCAGTGGAGAGTCACTGGTCAAAATGGCACTGAGAGTTTATTAAACTAAACCTCATCTCAACCTCAACACCTACAGCACAGACCCTGAAACTGGTCTCTGATCACTTCTAATGAGCATTTTAACCAACATTGCCACTGTGATAAACTGAACACAGTATTGTAATGTTTATTCCAGCAGATGGGGTATTTTGCCAGGTAACATATTCAGGTGTCTTGAATAATCATCAGACATGAAACCTGAATCAGATAAAGAGCATCTGATGATAAACTCTGTTAACTGAACTGATTGTAGCCGATAGGGAGTTTACAGAGAGTTTGTTCATAACAGTAAGTGTATTGTACGAACTAAGCAAAACTGACTCTTTACTTGGTTTGACTTTATTTTGGTAAAAAAGTTAATTTTAAATTTTGTGATGGGCCCCAAAAGACTAACTTCAGCTTCTCTAAAGCACATTTGCGAGGACTTGGTGTTGATGATCAGATATCTGATGCTGTACATTAGTCGTCTGATTGTGGGGCCTCACACACACACACAGAGGACGTGAGTGGACTTCTGATCGCTGTGGGAATCTCATCACGCTGTGAAAGGATTGAAAACACGCCCACTCCTGCATACAGAATTATACATTTCATTTGCATAATTCACGTTGAATAAACAGACGCCCTTGTCAGAGCTTCAAATCAATGGAGGCTAGAGAAAAGTGGCTGAGGGTGACTACTGAGGGGACAGGAACAAGCAGGCAGGACAAATCTCAAGCAGGAGTACTTGAACACTATCCAGGTCAGGTCAAGATGTTTCCGCTGGGTTAAAAAACCACCATCAGCATCAGAAATTACTTTTGGGTAACTGGACTAATAAGTTGCCTCTGCCAAACAATCAATCAAGTACAAACAGTTACCATGACAACAATTTACATTGTTAAAACTCCATCATTACTACGGCTACTGTTTTAATAATAAAACTGTGAAAACTTGATATCGTATACCAAAAAAAATTAGAAGAATAAAATGTAAACAAATTAAAACTGAATAGGTAAACTGTAGCAAGTGATATTTTGACAAACTCTGGTTGCCTTGGTTATTCTCTGCAGTTGAAGTTATTTAGAAAGTTATTTAGAAAATACACTGAACTGTTGGCAGACGTTCGTAATGTAATTAAAAGGTCATATTAAACTTGTATTATGATTGAGATGCTTGTCAACAGGGCCGTAATCCCATTAGACATCGGGGGCCTCATTGCCCTCAGATATTCAGATTAGCAGTCGAATGCTGTTAAAAAAACACATTTCGGGCCCTCAGACTCTAAAGATGCAGTTACAGTCTTATCACACAGCCCGTCTCACCAGCATCAATCACTAGCGAGTAGAAACTTCAAAAACCCTGTATTCCTGATATTCCTGACTGAACTTGACACTCGTCAACGGTTCCTACTCCACATTCCCAGCATCCCCTTCCTCCCAGCCAATCCGGTCTCGGATTCACGCCCCCTCTCTTTTGATTCTTTTCATTAGCCTCTTACGGGGTCATGCATGAGGCCCTGTCCGCCAGCCTGAGGTAGCCGCCATCGGAGGCCCACCCCAGGGAAGGAGCATGTGCTCTAGTCAAAAGTTTGAAGCCGTGCCTTTAAAACAGAGAGTGGTGTGTGTGTGTTGGCTCCCCTCCCATGCAGGGTCATAGCTTGGCTGGAGATGGAACCGGGGAGATGAGAGGCCGGGCGGTTGGGGGGGAGGCTGAGCTTCTCACATGAAAGGAGGAGAGAGTCTTAGACCCAGACACAACACAAGGGATCAGACCGGCCCCCCATCCCCCTCAGTCACAACATTTCCCACCAGAGAACAGCTGGAATGTGACCCGATCCAAAATCAAGGCCAGTCCTGACTGACAATAGACTGCAGTGGGGTGAGGGGTGGGATCAGAGTTTTATCATTAAGTATGACCCCTCCCCCTTATCAAAGCTCGTTCAAAACACCCAAAGCTAAACTCGCTCGCTCGCTCATAAACAAAGCTGCAATCCGTAACGTTTTTAATTCAAAATGGACAAAAATTAGTTTGTGAGAGAGTACATGACGGATCAGTGTTCAAAACTCCCCTTACCCGATTCCCAACAGTAAGTTTCTAATAATGGTTCATACATTGAGTAATTTTGCAGGAAATGTCCGTCTGTAATCAGAAAGACGGTCCGGCTGCTATATCACGTCCGGGTGCTGTAGATGATGCAGCGTCTGTAACTTGTTCTTACTTAGTTGTTAAGAATATAAATTTATCATCCACATTAAGAAAATAACTCCAAGTAACCTGTAACGTTATGTTTCAAACAGAGATGGCGGTAGAGAGGCAAAAGTTACAGATTGCAGCTTTAAGAACAAGATATTCAGTCTCTGGAGATGTTCTATAAATGTTTAATTCATTTTCAACTGCTCAAACAAATCACAGTTATAATCTCATTATATGTTTGCCATTGTATGGTTGGACAAAAAACACGTAACATACTTTGTAAAGCACGTACAAAACTACCTGTTTCAACTCAGAGTAGTGATCTAAAAATACAGCGTTACAAATAAATAGACGGAACAAAAACGTTAAATGACAGACTGTGAATTAAAATAAGGTGCAATAGTATTTAACATGTCATTTTGTTTAGTTTAGGAATGACATGACTTTCAAACCGAACGTAATCTTCATGAAGCATAAATAGTTTTAGGTTAGTAAAGTTTAACCACCTGTTTCAGCTGAAGTTCAGTGACAGGTACAGACAGTCTGGTTTAACACGACGTTTGTGGCTTTTTAGTCAAACTAAAACAACTGAACAAACACTACAACATGATGTAGATGTAAATATAATATTTTCATATGAAATCATCTAGTGTATACTGCACATACGTCTGTTTATCATACACACTGTAACGTTGACATTTCGTCTCTCCGTGGATAACTCAAACAGCGCCATGCTGCAGAAGAAGATGCAATAAGACGTGATTGTAGAATCTACAGGTTGTGTCTTTCAAAACATCAGTACAGAAGTTTGATGTAGAAAAGCAGGCAGATTGGTTTCTGACATCCAGGGTTGGATTTGCACCGTAAGGCCTCTAGTACTTTGTGCTGATAAACTCCATCAAAATGTCACAAGGCTGTTTGTTGACAATCTCACGGAGTTTACGAACCCGCCGTGCGCTTGAAGCCACCACAAAACTGTCGGGCTGCAGCACAGCCATGCCGTTGTGAACGTCCCCCATGATGATCATCTGACCCTCTGCTCTGGTGATGTTCAGACAGGGACACTTCCAGTCCATGTTGAGCAGCGTCACTTCCAGAGGTTCTTGCCTGAAGAACCGCAGCCCCATCTTCTCATCCTTCAAGATCTCCTCGACCGTGATGAGGGCGTGGCCGGAGTCTTGGTCTTCTGTCAGCTGTGAAATGCGTCCCAGGACCACAAAGTCGCTCCTGCAGAAGCTCTGGACCATCTTTTGCCGGGGTTTGCACTGCTTACACTTGTTGGTCTTGGGGAAGGGGCACATCTCCTCGCAGGCTTCCTGGCTCTCAAAGTTGTTCTGGTTTCCACCGCAGCCTCCATACACAAACAGTTGGCATTTCTTGAGGGCGTGGCTGTAGGCCCAGCGTGGTTTGTATGACTTGCAGGGCCCCTGAATGTTCGGTAGGGAGCAGGGCTCCGCGAGATCTGCTCCACACGATGCCATGCATGACTCGTAGGTTTCAAAATGGTTTTTGTTTTTGCTGCACTGGCTGTACGTGAAGGTAAAGCAGTTGTTGTGTTTGGCTTCATAGTACCAGTTAATGCTCTCCTCTCCGCAGCTGTCCATATCGGGTTCCTTCAAACACTCGTCGATGGGTAGGCGCGTGGAATTCATCACCGGTTTAGGTTTGGTCTCTTCTCTGGGAACTACCGAAAGAGGGAAATGAGCTTGTACAGAGCCGCCCAGATTTTTGGCAGTGCAGGTGTAGATGCCAGCATCCTGGATTTGGGCGTTGTATATGACCAGCTGGGCGATGTTGGTCACCACTATGTTCCCAAGCACATGGTTGGGTCCCATCACTGTGCTCTCTTTACCCTTGATTTGTTTCTCCCAGGTAATGGCCGGTTTCGGCTTGCCCGTCACCTCGCACAGGAAACTGGCTGTTTCGCCCACAAACACAAAGTAGTTCACTGGATTGCTGACCATGACCGGTGCTTGAATGTCCATTGGGGTGGTGTCAAGGCGGGCTGTGGTGGGCTGAATGGTGGTTTCCTCTGGGAGAGGGCTGGTGTTGGACAAGCTAAGGTGGAACTTGCAGGTGACTTCGGTGAGCGTGACACCTCTCGTGCAGGCCTCCGCATCCAAGTAGCACTTGTTGTAGTAGGTCATGCCGTCCGAGGCGCAGATGAATCGGGGTTCCTGTCCACAACGGTCCCGGCACTTGCACACCGGCTGCCCATCCCAGATGTCACACTCTGAACCCTGTTGCGTGCACATGAACTTGTCACAGGTGATTCCTTTGGGCATTCCCACGGGCCCCTTCCTGCCCCTGATGTCCATGTAGCGGGCCGCCACGCAGCTCTTACTTCCACAAACGTTTAAACAGCATTTCTCGAACGGCTCACAGTCCTGGAAGAACAAAAGAGGAAGTTCATCTGGAGTGTTTTCAAAGTTTGGAGAAGTTGTTAGCCAGTCTGACTCCAAGCGGTTTTTTCAATGTTTGGTATCACAAGCTGCTGAATGTTTTCACTATTATAAAAAAATGAGACGAACGACACGCATGAAAGAGCTTCAGCTGATTTCTTTAAATCTAATTTAATAAGACATGCTCATTCAGTGCCATAAGGACTTTAATGATGTTAATAACTGTATATACATTTAACAACAAATGGATTCATTTCAAGGTCACGTCCTACTTCATCACAACATCACAATCCAACATTTCTGAAAACAAACCCAAACCATTCCCAAAACCAGCACGTCCCAAATCTGCCCTTACACGTTACCATGGTAACCATAGTTCGGTACCAAAACCATAATACGGACATTATATTAAAATGCCAAAACTTGTACCCTCACACAAAACACGAAGACGGATGCGAGATGCGCACTGAACGCACGAACCTTTTTGGCGATGCCGCTTTGGGTTGGATCGGACCGCCGCGGCTCGACTCACCTGATCGGACTCGCACTCCCGCGCGCAGGTGCTCATGGCATCGACCCACAGGTTCGGGTTCATCTGGTTCGGACACAGTCCGGCGTGGGAATAAACCACTTTGGACACGGACGCGGGCATCGCTCCCAGACGCAAGACGCAGAGCTGCCCGAGCACAAACCAGATCCGTGCGGGAGAGAGCATCCAGCACATATCCGGACCAGAGAGAAACTTTCCGGGGGCTGGAGAACCGGCGGCGTCCGGCACAAACGCGCGTGAAGCGGCGCACGAACAAGCGCGGACGCGGATGAAGTTCGAGTGTTGCGCGGAGAGGCGTGAACGCTGCCAGATTAAAGGTCGCGGGTTCGAGTCTGGTGCTGGTACTCAACATTTCACGTGGTGGATCGCAACGCCCGTTTCTGCCCGTGAAGTGAAGTGAACACGAACTTCTCGAAGCACTTTAAGGAAACGCGCTTTGCGCACTTTGTAACCAATCACTAACAAGTGAGTGAAGACGGCTGCGTGCGGTACGAGGGGCTGGTGTACTGTGTACTGCATGTGTGCACTGCGTACTGCATACTGCATGTGTGGCACCGTAGTGTGCACTGCATGTGTGCATTGTGCACTGCATACTGCATTCCGTGTGCATGCATGCTGCGTATGTGCATGCATACTGTAGTGTGCAGCGAGTGTGCATGCATGTGCGTACTGTAGTGTGCATTGTGCACTGCATAGTGTGCATGCATGCTGCGTAGTGTGCATGCATGCTGCGTAGTGTGCATGCATGCTGCGTAGTGTGCATGCATGCTGCGTAGTGTGCACTGCATACTGCATGTGTGCATTGTGTACTGCGTAGTGTGCATGCCTGCTGCGTAGTGTGTATTGCATACTGTATGTGTGCATTGTGTACTGCGTAGTGTGCATGCATGCTGCGTAATGTGTATTGCATACTGTATGTGTGCATTGTGTACTGCGTAGTGTGCATGCATGCTGCGTAGTGTGCATGCATGCTGCGTAGTGTGCACTGCATACTGCATGTGTGCATTGTGTACTGCGTAGTGTGCATGCATGCTGCATAGTGTGCACTGCATGCTGCAGATGATTGGAAAGTAGTAAGAGTTGTCTGCTGTATTCTGAGGCATGATAATACAATGATACAATGCATGCCGTGTATGCTGTATATGCTATTGTGTATCACAGGATCAGTTTAAAATGTTTTATTAAGTTTCAAATGAAGTTCAATACATTATACCAAACAAAAGAAAAGCCAAAAATATATCTTTATAAAACTCTTCATATAACTTTTCTTTATGACTTTACAGGACATGGGAAAGTCCAGCTGTAGGGGCAGCACAAGGGAATCGTGTAGCTGAAAGTCACAACATATACTGCTAGCAACAAAAAACTAAAAGCCTCTTTCTGCAAAACAGCAAGTTTTTCACGCCAGAAATACCAAAGTGCGTCTCTAATATTTAATCCACTAGATGAAAACGGTGTATTGGGCTCTTACTGAACACCCTGGAAAACAAAATTTCCAAAACTGTAAACACAGAAGGTTGCTCAGACCTAAGAGCGTTCAAAACACGTTCATTATTCAGTAATTCAATGTTCAATGAAGGGAGGCGTGTATTTGTTTGGGTGTTGATTTCAAATATCAACACAATATCAGTTTTCAGGAACTGTGTACAGCACCTTTAAAAGATCATGGAGAAATGTGTGTGGAACCCACTAAAGAACCTTTTGGGCACTTTTAAAATAGTCTCATATATCTTGTTTATGTATTCACAGGTCTTCAAAATGCATTTCGAATGTCTCAAAGCCCTTATGAGTTACTTGAGAACATTACTGGAGGATATCTGAGATCCTTTTGAAGGTGCTTTGAGGTTCTTTAGAGGGTCCTGCTAGCGTGACACCTGAGGAACCCAAAACAAAGCCTCAAGAATCTTTAAATTCTTTAGTATGTAACCATTAAACAAACACACTAATATAAAACAAGATACACAACTCTGTGCACCACCTGCACAAATCTGTGCACAGCAGTAGCAGAACAATTTAACTGCGCTTTCACAACTCAAATCTTTTGTGTAAACTCGTGCTTGGAGGAGCTTTTGGAAGGTGTTAACAATCTCTGGAAGGTCAGAATGAAGAATGAACACGTGATTAGCTCTCATAAGCTCCTTATATCATCTAACCCTCAGACAAAAGAAGAAAAACAACGAGTTAAGCGTCGTAACGTGATGCGATGCAACATCTGAAAGTCACATGGGGTCTGTTTTGCTTTTAAAAAATGTGATCCATACACACATTTTCTCATACATACTGTGTTTTAGAAAAAATATCCACAATATTAAAATAATATAGGTTGTTACCGCGTTTAGTTTTTAAAAGGCCATTTAAAGGAAGCTTTCCTGATCTGTTGATGTTTGAAGAGTTTTGTGTTTATCAAGATGGATATTGGGTGGTTAATGTGGGACAGCTGTTCCCAGATCAGCAGAGCCGCAATAATTTGACAGGTGCAGCTGGATGTGCTGTTAGGAAGGGCCCGCTGAGAAGGCAGGTGCTTACTGAGGATCGACAGAGCTTCACCATACGGGGTACGAGATGAGATCTGACCTGAGAAAAGAGAAGATGGCTCAAACTGTTCTAAAGTTCAAATGAGAGTCAGAAACACTAGATCATCAAAGCTCATTGACTGTTGTGTGGATATGACTTCAGTGTCATGAGAACAGTGAGAAGTTTGCATTCGATCATTCACACATTTTTTGAGCAAACACAAGTGATAGCTTCAGGATGTGAAGAGAGCGATCGTGGGTAATTTCCTGTGCATTGTTCCCTCTTGTCTCTTGTAAGAGGCCTGCAGGCTCATGTGATCTATAGTGCTGAACCAGGCGGGGCTTCAGTCCCTCAAAACATGCAAATGAACGAGAGGTCAAAGGGCAGCTGCTGATTCTTGAAACAGGCTTTGGCAAAAAGTTTGCAATTGTAATAATCCACAAGTGGTAATAAAACTGTTGTGAGAATTTGTATGTTTTGACACAAACTTTACAGTTTCTTTATAATTGTGTTTTTAGACAATTCACTGTGAGAGGACTCTTCACCCTTAACTGCTAAAAATGTTTTAACTTTAATATTAATCTTAAAGATATATGGAAGTTACTGGACTTTCATTATTTATACTTCCATTCTTAGAAACCAACCACAAGCACAACCCTCTGGTGATTCTTTATAGATAACAAAAACAACATAAATGATTAACTTACCAGTCTGTGTGAGAAGCGGATGTCTTCATTACATCAAATACAGATAAACCAACTGGGTGTTCAATTTGTCATTTACAAGAGCAATTTAATAAAACTTTAAACGCAACAGTTTTATTTTTAATTGCCTCTTTTCTACTATATAATATCATATTATTGTTACAGCTTGTCTATTACTGTCTCACCTCTGCACAATTAATATTATTAGTTATTAATGCAATCCATGTTACATTATTTCCATAAAATCTGAATAAAACAAACCATTTTTCAGAACCACAGAATGAGATCTTATTGGTTGGCCCAAACCAACCAATCAGAAGTGGCAGGGAATTCACACTAAATACAACTGCTGTTGAGTCACTCTTCTAAACCCAGATCAGATATATGAAACATCTCTGAGACTTTCATACAAGCTCCAGTTCTTCACAGGATATTGTCACTTCCTCTCCTTCCTCTCTGCCTTACACACAACATCAGTTCTGTCTGCACACTCGTGTCTTACTGAATCTAGTTTAAGTCTGTCCTCTGTTGGTGATGGTCAGCAATGGCAGGGTGGACCTGCTTTCTGTAGAAACATCTTTCATGTGCTTTTTAGTTCAGGAAGAACAGATCTGGAGTTCTTTTGCCTCATGCTTTATCAAAGAAGTTATACAAGGTTTTCAGTAAAGACAAAGCAATGCTGTATCAAAGTACATCTGAAATATCAGCATTATAAATGCATAGACTTAGTCAAATTCTGTTTGACTTCTAGAATGAGTAAATATATCAATAGATAGTTTCTCTAACATACCAACCCTGGAAC
Organism: Chromobotia macracanthus; assembly: GCA_036877525.1. Classification (NCBI taxonomy): domain Eukaryota; kingdom Metazoa; phylum Chordata; class Actinopteri; order Cypriniformes; family Botiidae; genus Chromobotia; species Chromobotia macracanthus. The sequence continues at coordinate 2,442,734 of JAZGTH010000103.1, forward strand.
TTTTAAACTAACCAGCTTAAATGATCAAAACAGCCACAGGAACAAAACTGAAGCAACATTAACTCCCAGAAATGGTCAATTAAATTAAAAAATACAGAAAGAGATTGTAATTTCAGCTGAAGTGTATACTTCTTTTAATCCTCAGATTCTAGTGTCATACTAAAAAACTGCACATTAAGAAAATTAAATAATTTAGCAGTATGTCTTTTAAAGTTAACAAAGGTGTTAACTTTAAACAACAGTAGCTTAAACGTTAGTTATAGTATGCCTGGTTATACAGCCAAACCCAACAAAAAAAAAAAAAACGAACAACTTTGTAACTGGTAAGACAAATCTTTAGAAATGATAATGACACAATCTCCAAAATAAGAACAAAGCAACAAGAGTGTTTGTGCATCTCTTCAAAATCTAATCTCAGACATTTGCCATTATGTATTTATCTGTACTCCAATCCAAACATATGTTCATAATCAAGAATACAGCAAAGTGTTTTGCAAAATGGCATTAATATAACAGCTATATCTCGAATACACATCCTGCTTCTCAAATATGTGAGAATTAAACCTCTCCAGAGTCTAAATCAAGGGAAGTCAAAATCAGAAGCACTGGAAGCTCTCTGTGGTTAAATATTCTGTTACTTTCTCTCTAATTTAGCTCTTCTTTGGGGGGTAAAAAGCAGAAATCATTTGCTACATTATTTAGTAAAAGAAACGAGAGAGATTTGCCTTCATACAAGATCATGAGGCCGGTCTATTCCAACAGTCTGTGCTGGCTGACGGAGCAGCTTGTCAGTTTTTTTGGCTTACACTGAGTGACTGAACAGTATGTCAGATACAGCACTGAAATAATTATCAAAATAATGGCAAAATGTTGTTAAAGTGCACGGAAACTTGACTGGCAACAAAAACGTTTAATTTCAAAGCATTTCCGCATTTAAATGAAATTACTAAGGCGTCCCCTCATCACGTTTGACTGTTGCCCAGTTGTACATCCACTGTTGGATGTACGATCGACCAATCAGGGTTGAGGAAATGCACTCACACCACGACCCAATATGAAGGCATGGCCGTGAGACAGATTTAAACCCGTCCCAGTGACGAAAGGTATGTAAAGTGGTGGATTTTAATATTTTCTAAGTCCAGTCAGGAACTAAACAGATTTAAATATTCAAATAGAGGCTTGGGTCACTGGGAGGTGATTTTAGCCGATGGGAAACCTCTCCCACTCCAGAGCAGAGTTAGACGTGCCGACACCTGTTTAGAGCGCATAACAAGCTATTTGTGGTTATACTGAAGGAGGCACTAAGGATCCATCTGTTAAGAAACGATGAGAACATGTAAACTAGGAGGTGGGGAGGGTTAAGGCTAAAATCTTACTAGCTAATGGTATTTAAACAGGTTAGTGGTGAAATGGTGACAGGAGCAGAGTTTGGGAACCGAAGCATTTGGGACTGAAGACAGCAGGTCCCGGATGAACAGTGAGTCAGTTTGTTCTAGAGTACTGCTGATCTGAATCTAGTAGGTGAGACGAGAGGCCTTCATGTTGTAGCAGGGCCTGTCGGTCAGACCTCCAGAGAACAGAGACAAGCCCTCAGTCTTCTCCAGCACCACCTCCAGCTCCTGGAAGTCCTGCAGCCGCGCCACATCTTTATCCTGCCGGAGGAACAGAGAGACAGATGTTTAACAGTGCGCCGTCTCTTTAAATGCTTGAACACCAGCTGATGTATAGACTCTACAAAAACACAGCAGCACTTATCTGCCACACAAACAAGATCTCAAACTTAAAATTACACTGAATATAACTAATAAAACCAGAAAACACTCAATGACAAACTGCAGAATTTACCTTAATAACTCTCTATAAAATGACACGGTGACTCAGATGAATTAAAAATACTTTCTAATATCAACTGTACAAAACAACAGCTCTACAATGAAAGCAGAGTTTCTAATGTAACACAAAAGAAAACGGCTTAACAGAGAGTTTGAGTATTCAGTTTGCTCAGCTGCAAACACACATTTTAGCATTTTAACACACTTTACTGACATTTGTTGGAGAAAGCAGTTTGCTTATGTTTAACTGCTTTAAAAATAGCTGATCTTCTAGCATGCTTCTGAAAATGTACTTAACAACTTCAATATGTGTCTGATAATGCAGCAGGGCAGCTCATGTCAGTGTACTGCAGGAGCTAAACTCCTGCCTGAGGTTTTAAACTCATCTTTGTCTTTTATAAACACTAACCACAAAACCTTGTCAGTGGATGCAGTAGGATATATTTTGGGCATGTAATGCATTTTATTCTTTCAAAATTTTAGTCGTTTGTGCAGCTAGACTTGACTCAACGTTAGAACAGCACTTTTTGAACTTAAAACAAACCCTGTGTGTGAAGATGCATCAACATGTAAATAGGAAAGAGTCTTACAGAGTTAAAAATACAGACAGATGTTTCTTTAGGGGAATCAAGAGCAGAAACATATTTAAGTACACAAACACGTTAAGTACTTAACATTCATTCTTGTGTTATTGTGGTGCTAACAAGCCTCAGTATTTCTGGAGGCTATAAAGTTATCATGAAATGTCTGAGCCACTGAAGCAGATGTGTCAGTGTTTTGGTAGCTAGTTATAAACATACTGACGGTTTAACTAACTTATAACCAGCAAGTATCAGCTGATTCACCATGGAAGCAGTAAACCTGAGAGAAACCACACAGAAACCACCCTTCCAGCATTATTTCTCCTGTACTTTACAGATGACCCTGTATTTGACAAGAAAGTGTCACTGTTTATATGCACTTGAATGTAGATTTGATTCAACTAGAGCTACTAACCGGACTGCAGCAGAACAAGTTCACTAAGCTGATGATGAGATCAGCTCTCACCTTTCTGAGCATGGTGTTGGGCAGCTTGCGGATCTTCTCCACGTGTTCGGCGCTGATGTCCAGCTCGCGACAGCACACGCGCAAGAGAGCGCGGTACGTCAGCTCGCGTCTGTCCAGCTCCACCTCGATAAAGTCGTTCTCTCTAACGCTTGTGTTCTGGATTCGCACCTTCAGGACTAACTCTGAGGAGAGACGGCAGGACTGATACTGTGTTTGAGGTCTTACTGTACAGTCCCAACTGTAATTAAACATTGTAATTAACTGTAATTAAACCAAACTGGAGGGTCAGTGTCCTGCAGAGATTTGCTCCAACTTGCCACACCTGCCGGAAGTTTCTACTAGTCTTTCTACTAAGACCTTGATTAACTGGTTCAGATGTGTTTGATTGGAGTTGGAGCTAAACTCAGGACGCTGGCCCTCCAGGAGCAGAACTGGACGTGTCTGCTTTTAAGGAACCTGTCGAGAAGGCAGATGTTCGGTATGGTGGCTTCAAGATCTACCTTCACGCAGTTGGAAATGTCTGCTAAATGCTTTAAATCAAGTACTGAGCTCGACTGATTTACAGTCTTGGAAGCACAAGCAAATATTTGAAACATTTCATTGTCTTTCCAACATTTAAAGCTCTTGAGGCATCAGGCTCCAGAGAGAGAGTCATTAGACACCACACCAGAAACTCATAGCATACTGACAAAAAAGGTTTGACTGTACCTTGCACATTAACGGGGAAAGTGCTGGTGAAGAAGAAGGGCTGGAAGGCAGGCATGGAGCCCCCAAGCTGAGAGCAGCTGATCTGCTGTGGGACAGACTGCTGTCGGCTGATGCTGCTGTTGGGAACCTGGGGCTGGCCGGTGCTGCCACTGGGGGAAGGAATCGTGGGGCACATGGGGCCGTTCTGTGCTATAGTATGAGGGTGAGAAAACTCGCAGTGGCTGGTGTGATGAGTCTCTGGTGAAAACTCTCTGGGCAGGCCTCCGTTGACCGCAGCGCTCGGTAGTACTCCGTTCTGCTCCACTATGGGCATGTAGGGTAAGTCTGGCTGGCTCTGGTTGTCTGTGTAAAGACTCTTAGACTGTTGGTGTTGCTCTTGTGTTGGCGACAAGGTCGCTGGTTCAGACTCTACAGGCTCCGAGTGATTACTGGAGCCATTCTGTGAGACGTGCTGTGTTATACTCAGATTATCTTTATCCATTTTGCTGTACAGGAAGGGCGGGTTGGAAAGATAGTTAGGGATGATCGGCAGCTCGGGTTCCTTCACCTCAGGCACGTCGTCTTCCTCCACTAAAGAAAGATGATGAACGTGACAGCAGAAAGATTACGTGTTGTATCAGGAGAACCAAGAGAATTTTGATGATCTGAGAACTTACCTCCCAGTAGTCTTCTGATTTCAGGTTTGGAAGTGAGCTGAACGGCTAATTCCTCTTTCGCGGTCAGAACGTCTTTGTCGGCTCCAGCATTCAGAAGATACGCCACCACCTGCTTGTGGTTTCTTTTACAGGCCCAATGCAAACATGTCCTAGATCAACACAGAACATCAGAACAACTTCAACACGCACCGGTTTCCACTGCAGTGAAAGCTGTGGACAGTTAACCTCAATATTAACAAACTCTTCTCTGCTTTTTGTTTTACAAGATGTGGAATAACATGCTTTTCAAAGCCGTGGATATCAAATGTTACCTCTGCTACTAGTATCAAGTTAATCGATTAAGGTACAACGTATGAAATTATTTGTTAGCTGCAGCGAAACGACAGAACAAATCACCACAAAACTCAGTAAGACGACAGAGAGTCTGTTCATGGTTTCAAAAGACAAGCGCTCTCATCAGGACCCTCAGAAATGCTGCCCAGCTAGATTTTAAATGACCACAAACTGCGTCCGTGTCCTCCTCACGCCTCCGGTCATGTTGCACAGAGCAGTGAAAGCGCCACAGCGTTTATAATGTTTGTCACAGCACAAAGTTAGTGTCATCTCTACATATCAAACAGGATGAGTGAATGCATTTGCATGTTGAGAATATCATTTCCACTGCCATTAACGCTGAAACAAGCCGTGTGGGCGGGGCTTAACGGAGTGACGCTCGTTCTATTTGACGGGCAGTGCAGGGTGACGTCATCGAAACCTGTCGCTCCGTTTCGGCGGAAGTCGTATCGTTTAAATGCGAATCGTGCGAGCGCACTGGTTTACACACGGACGCATTTCGTCGCACAGAGAAGGTTGAAATCATCCGCACGAACAAAATATACATGCAAACCCAAACCGATACGCACCACCCGTTGATCTCATTCCGCGAGTTGACGTTCACGCCGCTCTCCACCAGCGCCTTCACCTCGTCCATGTCCCCGAGGGCGCTGGCCTCCCTCAGCCGCTCCTGGAGCTCCTTATCCAGCGACGTCGTCGACATTGCTCCGCTCTTCACGGAGGTGACCGCCTCATACGAACCGGAAATGTCGTGCTTTATAGCCGGGCGCGTATTTAAAGTCTTAATGTTCGAGTCCTGCCCATGAGATACGGTGAGATCTGTCGGGAGGTGCTCAGATGATCTGTCGCCGACTGCTACGCCTCACTCGCCGCGGCCGCACCTCCCATATTGGGGGCGGTTTTCGGTGTAGCGCCCTCAGATCGAGATCTTTGGTTCCGACCAAACGTTGTTGAAACATTTGTAAGATTAACAAGTTCAAGCGTGCATTTACATGCAGTTGACATTAGGGTTTCATTAATGCTCAGAAGAAAGTTTATTATTGTTAGTTGTTGTTTTTAGTGTGATATTAAAGTAGGATAATAAAGCAGGAACAGGAGAGTTTCTTAAGATCACAGTTCATCTCCTGTTACTCCACTTTATTATGTCCTGTTAATAAATGACATCTTTAGGTCAGTCAATCATACTTAACATGTCATTAAGATTATCTGAAAAGAAACAAAACGAAATAATTTTATACAGTAGAGTATTTATTTATTGTAATTAATCAGTGAATCTACAACCGTACACACTTGCTTAATGAGCTGATACTCTCATTTTTCTTATGATTACATCTGTAAACATGATGATAAAGAGTTCACTCCTCACAGAGAACGATGGTGAATTCTCCATACTGTTATTTATTATCACTCAACACTGGAAACTGTTCGATGCAGAATCTTAATACAAATACAGCGAGATACAGTAGAAACGGGTACTGTATCAAACCACACTGTCCTTGCGAAACAGCAGGCACTTGTTGTTGGCAGGCATATCAACCTACAAAATCAGAAACAAACATGCATTTACAAGTGTGCAATGCCCTCATCATCATCAGATCCATTTAGTATAGTTCACAGCAAAGAAAATTTTAATTCACACAAATAGGGAAACCTAAAAAATTTTATTACCCAGCATGCATTGCACTACAGTACATTTTGCTGTTCATTTTGGTAACACAACTCGTACCATTTCCTCGAGTCGCAATCCATTGTCTTGGCCTAGCACTGTCAGCAAAGCAATATCTCTCAAACCCCATTCTGGATTTCTGTAAGATAAAAATGATCAACAACAACAAATCAGTAAGTTATCATTGTGAATAACCCTGTACTCATTTATTTTCTGTCTTCTTTTGTTCATTTACACACAGACAGACTTTGTATGAGTAACACTATGGTCAGTGTTGACTGAACACCAGCACAGATGAAGCTGTACATTCACCCAGAAACTGTTCATTAACACTCAGTGTCTCCAGCATGATTCTGCTGTGTGTAAGGGTGCTGTGTGCAGTCAAGATAATATCAGAGACGTCTAACCTTTAACCAGCTTTAACTAACCTTGATCTTAAGCTGTGGTCAAAGTCAACATTGCTCTGAGGAGTAATGCTTCCGTTGATTGCATACGGCTGCAAAGCAAACATCAGAAACAGGGCACATAACAGATTAACACGAAGAATCAAATATATAACTTACAATATATAAAGTCAATATGACGTACAACAATATGACGATTAGGCTTAACATGTTACAAATACCCCGTAAGTCAGAAGCAATCCTTGCGGCTTCAGGATCTTTCCAACCCCATTAAACAGACCCTGAAATAAAACGCGAGATTATTTCACACGCAGACCTCCAACGAACAGACAAAAGAGGGTAAACGAGCGTGTTACCGTAGTGCAGGCCAGAGGAGAAATGTGCATCATGTTAATATTCACAACCAGGTCGCATGACTCCAGCGAAATCCCACCCCAGTTTTCCCAGCTCTGGGATGCATCAATACAGATGGGTGGCATCACATTCATCAGCCCGTGATGCTGCCTGTACGCCTCTATACTACAACAACACAAACATGACATCACAATATCATCACAATATCATACATCTGACAGTAATAACCAACATTTAGCTTTCAGCAGCAGGCATCAGTGTATGATCCGCTGTGAAAAGTGAAACTAGGAGAACAATCAGGCATGAACTTCTTCTGCTGCTGTTTCATATTTCTACCTCAATCGTATCTTTATATCAGCACACTTCCTGTAAATATTGCACATTTTCTTCCATGCACTTATCAGTATATATAAATCACTATATTCCTGCACTTCCGGTTAGATTCTACCTGCACGTCATTAGCTCTGTACTTGCACCCTGCACAATGCCAATAAAGCTGACTGTAATTGCATTTATTTATGGACAGTAGCCCATGTTTGGTGGCCATGATTTGGTGTCCCATCCAGGCAGCTCAAATGAAAGCCTTCACAAACTTTCAGCACATCACATTGAGGTTTGAGGACGTACCTCGACATGCACCGTGGGTCCACTTCAGACGGCTGCCAGGTAACATGGGGCAAGGCTTTGGCGAAGTGGACGACGTGCTGCCCGGTGCCGGATGATATTTCCAGAGCCTTCACACGTCTGCCCGCCGTCACCCTGCCCCGTAACACGGAGAGGATCGCGGCTTTGTTTCTGTCTGCGGCCGCCGCACGCAACATGATGGGCATCCGGGGGTCGGATCCCGGACGAGAGGAGAGATGGAGCCGGAGGAGACGACGGTACCGCGGCTGGAGATCCAGCGACATCCATGATGGAAACCGTGTGGACTTTATTCAACTGTTTCCTACGCGCTGCGTTCAGCGGTTATTAAAACAACGCTGGCTCCCGCATCCCACAATGCATCTGTGCGGCGTCCTCTTCCTCGTTTGTGTGGGGAAGCGAAGCCGTCACTCATCGCCCAGGTAACAGGAAACGTTCTCCTAAAGTTGTCTCAACGTTATGCATTATATCTCAAAACCGGACAGAGTTACAGAATTAAAGATGTTTGAACAACGGTCTTGTAACCAAACGTTAATACAACGTCTAAAAAACGTTTGGGACGTTTTCTTTACTCAATGGAAACGTTCTTACAACCTACGTCGTCACATATGTAGTAAATTCGTGTGATTATTGTGTTATCACTACACACAGTTACATGTTTGTAAAGGTCGCTCTGATGTTTTCAGATATAAGTTTAGTTTTATTCTTCATCACAACTGCAGTAGCTCAGTTTATATCAACTAAATGCTGTGTTATCAGACTTCAGATGATCAGATTCAGATAATCAGATACATGATCTCAGATACTGTAGCCTCAGTTTCTCTGGACGTGTGGTTTCTCATGTTTTCTGCAGCTCGGCTGTGACTGGGTTGCAGGTCATTTCTCACAGATCTCACAAGCTCAACACCTCGCTGCTTTCATCTGCTTTCATCTGTCCATATTCATTTCTTGGGTTTCTCGTAACGGGCTGCAGTCCCTCACATCTCTTAACTGTTGCAGATAAACCTGGTGACGGGTGTGAACTGTTTATAACGGTGTCATTTAGACTAGGCTGTTCATGAAAGATTCATATTTGTTTCTCATAAGATGGTTCATTCAGCCCCATTAATCTAGAGGTTTCTGTTCTGTTTCAGTTCTGTGGTTTTAACCAACGTGTGAAACCGCAGTTACTTCTTCATTCTTTCTTTCTCACATTCAGCTTGTTTGTTCCATAAAATTCCACCATTACAGGAATGAAGCCACATCCAGACATGTTAAACGCTATATACAAATCAGAAGCTGGTCCTATTATACAGTCACATGGCTTCTCATAATACTTCTGTGTCGATGACACCCGCATCTTCTCTTTCCACCCTGATGATCACACAGCAGTGGCACACATATCAGCCTGTCTGGAGGACATCTCGGTTTGGATGACAAAAACCAACTACAACTCAAGCTAGCTAAGACTGAACTTCTTGTCTTTCCAGGTTACCTTACTGCCCTGCACAACTACGCTCTACAACATTAACACCAACAAGAACAGCCAGAAACCGCGGCAAAGTCTTTCTAGACTGGACCAATGCAATGCTCTGTTGGCTGGACTTCCAGCACGGGCACTCAAACCACTACAGCTGATTCAGAACACAGCAGCTCGACTGGTCTTCAAACAGCCTAAAAGAGCCCATGTCACACCTCTTCTCATTTCCCTTCACTGGCTACCAGTTGCTGCATGCATCAAGTTCAAATCTTTACTCCTCGCATACAAAACCACTACTGGCTCTGCACCAACTTACCTTCACAAAAAAATTCACATCTACACCTCTTCCAGATCCCCACAGTCAGCGAATGAACGTCACCTTGTAATACCTTCTTCAAAGGGCACACAATCACTTGCTCCTAGGTTCATCCTTCACAATCCCTCACTAGTGGAATGATCTTCTGAACTCTGCTGCATCCCTCACTATATTTAAGAAACAACTAAAAACCTGCCTCTTCTATGAATTTATCGCTTGATTTATCACTTCATTGTTTTCCTCACCTTTCGCTTTGGATTAAAGCGTCTGCTAAATGCCATTTGCTAAATGCAAATGTAGAATATGATGTGTGACATCAAACATTCTGGTGCTGTTTGTTTAAGTCGCACAACAGAACATTTCTACAACGTTGCTGCATTATTAGACATATAGGGAAGGTAAATGTCTTCTGCCACTGTGTTTCTCAGGGTCTGCCAGAGACTTTATTTATCACAATGTAATACAGGAAGTGCTGAGTCTTTATCACAGACTGTTTCTTTAACTGCTGCTCATCAGTAGATCAGTATGGAGCTCAGTTCACTTCCTCTAGTGCTCTGTGAGTATTATCTTCTCTCTATGTATCTGACTGCAGATCAGTTACTGTCACATTGTGTTCAGGATCAAGTGATTCACTGTTTCTCTATTTTTACTAAATCTTTTCATGCTGCTGTCTAAGTTTTAAACCTTTAGTTCATGATAGTCATGGACAACACATTTTGTGTTAATTTGAACTAAACCGATTTGTTGTTTTTACCCAGAGAGTATGTTAATACTTTCTGTAAAAATACAAATAAGACAACTTGTGTGTAGTCAAGTTAGAGTGAATTTATTACAACTTCACTGAAAATTTGTTTTAAAGAGTTTTTTAATTACTGTCAGTTATTTCTGCAGTACGTTTGAGATGATGGGGATTAATAATGACTCACAGGAGAAAACACTTTAAATTGAGTTTCTACCAAAATGGGAAGAAAATCTACTTCAAATGTTTTTTGTGTGTATAATAAACATCTGCAGAAGAGAACAATAAACCTGCTTGTGAGAGCAACTAAGCGTCTTATGATGCAGGCAGCATTGTAAAACCATGAACACATTGTGTTGGACAAATTACTTGTTGTAACATTACTGCCATAACACACAACTCACCTTTTTGCAGATTCAGCATAGAGGAAGAAAAGTTTGTGACAGTTATTGTTAATATTTTTTCTTGCTTTATATATATATATATATATATATATATATTTAATTATATTTAAATGTATTCTTACAATATTACATTTTTAGTAATTTTATACTTTACTGCAAGTGTTCAGAGCTTTAGCTGGTGATCATATTATGTCAGCCTCTGCTGGTAGAGTCTGGGTGCTTCTCAATGCTTCCTCATTTCCTCGTTCCTCCATCCTCCAGCCCTTGACCCAGAAACCAAAGTCAGCCATCTTGAAGAACATCTCATTGTCTATCTGCACGTGAGGAAGCGGGAACGAGGAATGAGGAGATTGATGTATCCTATGTGAAGTGTGTTTTGTGTCCTGTCTACCGCCCTTCCCTCATGTCCTGAGGCGGTGGAGCTAAGACACAAAGAAAGGAAACAGGATGCACAGATAGCAAATAAGAAGCACCCACTGAAATTACATCATCTGGCTGCACAGACTGTAACAGCCATTCAAAATATCAGTGTATCCTGAGAAAATACATTTTCACAAGCAATATATAAAGCTTTATAATATTTTATTAAGTTACGACTAGATTCTTGGGGAAATGTCCACTCTAGTCTGTGGTGTTATCAGCCAATCGGCGAAGCCTTGGATTATTTGTCATTGTAAAAAGACAGTGCAGCTGTCAGACAGAAGAGCTCAACCGCTCAACACTGATATTTCTATATACAAAAACAACAGGATGTATAAATGAATGTATTTTTACACACTGATGTTTATCAGCTTTATGTTCAGACTGTAATCAGTTTTCTCTCTCTCTGCTTACAGTGTTGATGTCAATCATTCTCTCTGACCAGACTGATTCACAGTTTATCGCAGAAGGTGATTGAGTTTAATCACAATTAGATTGATTCATATACTAGTTTATCACATTTATATTCTGAAGTGATATAAAGCAGCTGAGAATGTGAAAACACAAATGACAAATTCTTCAAATAAGAATCATTTCAGATCACAGCTTTAGACCATCTAATACCTCAATATAGTAAATCTTAATATTTGTCTTATATTCTAGGCAGTATTGAAATCACGAGCTGTGCGACTGCATTCAGTGTTCAGTGTTGTTTGTATAGGCTCTACAAACAGGAAATAGTACAAAGGAAATTCCTGATGTTTTAGCAGGGAAATAGTACAAAATCTCTTCCTGATGTTACAAAATCTCTTCATGATGTTTTAACGGGAAATAGTACAAAAGCTACTTCCTGTTGTTTTACGAAATAGTACAGCTCTTCCTGATGTTTCTAGTACAAAAATACACGGGAAATAGTACAAAAGCTCTTCCTGTTGTTTTAGCTGGAAATAGTACAAAAGCTCTTCCTGATGTTTTAATGGGAAATAGTACAAGCTCTTCCTGATGTTTTATGGAAATAGTACAAAAAGCTCTTCCTGATGTTTTAATGGGAAATAGTACAAAAGCTCTTCCTGATGTTTTAGGAAATAGTACAAAAGCTCTTCCTGATGTTTTAACAGGAAATAGTACAAAAGCTCTTCCTGATGTTTTAACAGAAAATAGTACAACAGCTCTTCTGATGTTTTTACTTAGGAAATGATGCAAAAACTTCCTGATGTTTTGGAAATAGTACAAAAGCTCTTCCTGATGTTTTAACGGGAAATAGTACAAAAGCTCTTCTGATGTTTTAGCAGGAAATAGTACAAAAGCTCTTCCTGATGTTTTTTAGCAGGGAAATAGTACAAAAGCTCTTTCTGATGTTTTTAAAGACACGTGATCTGTTGTGCTAACGTGAGATTGACACACACATTGGGTCATAATTATAAAATAAAGTATAATTTTTTAAAAATTATTCTCTGTAAATCATGTGTGTATATATTCGATTATTTGAATTATATAGGGCAAGTCAAGTAAAAATGGTTATGTGAGGTTGGCACATGTAAAATCATTTTGTTTGCAGACCAAATTTAAATTCACATGCATTCTTTTAAATGATGATTCTCATTGATGTTATATTGACAGATATCCAAACCAGCTCCTGAGTGTTCAGCCACAGAGTTCAGTGTTCACTGGAGACACAGTTACTCTGATCTGTGACGTGCATCAGTCCACTGGATGGGAGTTTCTCTTTACCAAAACTCAAAACCCTGAATCTGACTCTAGTTTTGTTC